>JAQMRL010000036.1:1094727-1694727 GCA_035578175.1 Catonia carolina | reverse complement strand
GACTGTGTAGTCTTGTACAGACCCAGGCTGACCATTCCTGAGAGAGTATGGTTAATTGAACCCCAACCATCAAACTACACCCACAACCACTGTCTAGTATTCAAATCCGAATAAAAGTAACTACACTCCAACCTCTCTTAGTTTGCTCCAAATGTAAACAATTAATGACGTCACTGAGCATGCGCATTACATCAAAATGTGTACACGCCGATTAAAAAGTAACAACAAAACACTTTCAAACGTATTTAAATATAAAATACTTTCAAAGTATTTTTATAAATGAAAAATTGTTAGGCCTACATCATAAATCATGACTGATGTTTTTAGTATTTTAAGTGCTTATAATTTAAAAAATAGTAAATTTAATAGGAATACGACATCTGAAAAGTCGCAGACTCTAGCATGCACCCTGTAGTAGGTGGCTTTGGTTTGTTGACACTAGGAGCAAACTAACAACGGCTGAGCTATACCTTTACCAGGAGCCTTCGTCTCCGAAAATCAGCAGTTAAACAGCTGATTTTGGTGACAAGTTTACCTCTAGACCAACCCCCGGTGGGTGGATTTAGTATAAGATAGTGTAAACAACTGTGAGTAATTATACAGGGTGATTTTTAAGTATGAACAGCTTTATATAACGTAACTGAGACGTAATTGGTGAAAGAAGCTTATGCGCCGTGTGGTTTTAAAAATCCCAACTTTTTGGTGGTTTTGAAATGTTTATCTGCCATCTTGGATTTAACTTTTTTTTGTCATCAGTCTCTCGACTGGTTTCATGCAGTTCTCCAAGCTGTTCTATCTTGCGCAAGTTGTTTCATATCTACATACCTGTAACACCCTACATCTTTTGTAATTTGCTTTATATATTCTAATCTTTGCCTCCCCCTACAATTTACTCCTTCAATATTACCCTCCATTATTGATAGATGTCTTAAGATATGCCCCACTAGCCTATCCCTTCTTCTGGTAACATGCTTCCATATACTTCTTAATTCAACTTAATACTGAGATAATTAAACTTAATTAAAGTACAAAAATTTATTTAAACTAAATTATTATTTTATTAATTTTTTAAATAATTATTTAATTAAATTAAACTGATACAACTTAATATTTTTAAATGGGATGGTAGTTTTTATGTTTAAATTAATCAAAAGAGTGTTAAAAAGTTACAAAAAAAACATTCATTAAAATTTTAAAATATTGAAATATCTACGCAGATCATCAAATAAGTTTTAAAAATTACCAAACAAAAGGTAATTAATAAAAGCGAATGCATATTTGATTTGTTGTGCTGTTGACCACCGGGGCAGTTGTGTTTATGTACGGTTTGATTTATGGAATGTGTTAAGAACTACCATACATGAAATACGAGGGCGAATCAAATATAAACGGTAATTTTTAAAATTATATTTATTGAATGATATTATACAAAAACTATGCCTTCAGCATTTTTCAATATAGTCTCCTGCATTATCTACACACTTCTGCCACCGATTTGGAAGCTTGAATATTGCCTGTTCATAAAAAGATTAAGGGAGAGTTGTCAACCAATCGCGCACGTGCTTCTCGACATCTTCATTGCTTTCAAATCATTTTCCTCCAAGTGATTCTTTCAGAGGCGCAAACAAAAAGTAGTCACAACGGGACAAGTTTGGACTGTAAGGAGGTGTTCGAGAGTTTCCCAGCCCATTTCTTCCAATTTATCCCTTGTCAACAATGCGGTGTGAGGCCTTGCGTTGTCATGGAGAAGGATGATATCTCTAATGGGCACACCTTGTCTTTTGTTTCGGTAACTGGTTTTTGCCGACTGTAGCACCTGGCAGTAGTAAGCCGCATTCACTGTTCATTGATCGTGAAGAAAATCAATGAGTAGAACTCCCCTTGAGTCAAAAAAAATTGTTGCAAGAACTTTTCCGGCTGAGAGACGAGTTTTGGCTTTCACTGGGCAGCCTTCATCTTTCCTTCGCCACTCCTTACTTGCCATTTTCGATTCGGGAGTGTAATGGTAATCTTCACCTTCTTGAAATCGATGCAGAAGTCTCCCGCCAAACTCCGACCTGACCTGTTTTTGATTTCCGGACAGCAACCTCGGAACCCATCGAGCACTAATCTTTCTGAAGCCAAGGTGGTCTGTGATTGCAGACTGAACACTCCCGTAGCTGATACCAATTTCTGACGAGATTTCTTGAACAGTTAACCGGCGATCACCTTCAATAAGCTCTCGAACGACACTAATGTTATCATCTGTGAGACTTGACCTTGGGCGTCAACGATGACTTTCGTTTTCAACACGTTCTCGCCCACCCCTAAATTCTCTGGCCCACGTATACACTCGATTCTTAGACAGAGTAGTCTCCCCAAACTGTGCCCGCAAACGAGTAAAAATTTCCGAAGGCTTAACACGTTCATTTGCTAAAAATTTTATGACGATTCGTTGCGCACCAGATGGATGTACCTCTCGCTCGGTCATGGCTTTACTGAAGGCAGAACGCAACAATGCTGCAAAGTAAGCTGTTCCCCCCACTCCTATTAAACAAAACAACAACTGCTCACCGCCACATCTGGTCCGAACGTGTTTGGTACAGTCAACAGCAAAATTACCGTTTATATTTGATTCGCCCTCGTATATTAACCCTAGAAAGCTAATTTATCGTATTTCCTACGAGCGCAAATCAATTTTTTAGTTCCCTCCACCTGAAGGGGCAAGCAAGAGACTCGTCCATTTCGGTCTACTCATATATCATACTGGCCCGTCCAGTCATGCTTTCGTTTGCAATCAGTTCAGTCTGTCAGTCCGTTTTTTTCAATACCGCTCGTAAATTTTACGACTAATTAGCCTTACCGTACCTATGTTTTGTTTTTTTAGTTAAGTATTTTTTATGATTTTTTTCTGTACAAAGTTAATTTTTAGTGATGAAACCTACTTTTAGTACATGAAAAACCTACTGTTAATCGTGTTTCAAAAAACTCCACATTATTGAAACATACAACGCAACTAAAGGGGCAGTGGACTCCTTGGACCAGATGTACAGCCAAATGTCGTGAAGCCGAAAAACCAGAAGGTGGCCAGTGTGTATATTTTTCGGTATGATAAACATCATATTGGTTGGTGAATTCTTATCTGATTTATGTCCACAACATTGCTAAGCTGGGCCAGAAACCAAAGTCAAGACGAGATTTTGCAAAAGAACTTCATTATGAACTAGTGGCACCGTGGTTAGGAGTACGTTTGGAAATCCCAAATTTACGAAGGCAACCATTGCAGATATATTGGGTGTACCATTGCCAAAACCTCAAGTTGATCATTCTGAACAAGGTCCAAGAACGATTTGCAAGATATGTCCATCTGCCAAGAGGAGGATGACGTCCGTGTACTGCCGTGCGCGCAAAATGTTGTGTTGAGTGTGCTGAAGAACTTTGAAAACCTTTCATAGCATAAAACATTATTTTAAGGTGAGCACTTTTAATTGTATTAAATAAAAATAAGTATTTTCGCCTAAAACAATTTTTTTTTAAATATACCATCAGTCGTAAATTTTACGATACATGAGCTTTAATGAAACTTTTTGATAACATTAGATTTCTAGGGTTAAATACCATTGTAATAATAATAACAAAATAATATCTAATATATTCTAAATTTCATTTTTTTTAAAAAGCCAGTCAGATTAAATTAAAATTTCATTTAAAACCGATGGTTCTTTTGTTTTCATTTTGATTGTCATTTGTTTTCACTTGTTAAATAAGTTACAGTCCAGCCTTTCTTAGTTTGCTCTTAATGTAAACAAATAATGATGTCACCGACCATGTGCATTACAAAAAAATATGTACACGCTGATTAAAAAGTAACAACAAAATACTTTTAAAAGTATTTAAATACAAAATACTTTTAAAAGTATTTTTCTAAATGAAATTGTTAGGCCTACATCATATCATGACTGATGTTTGAAGTACTTTAATTGGTTATAATTTAAAAAATAGTTAACTTAATCAGAATACGAGATCCATAAAGTCGTGGACTCTCGCGTGCACCCTGTAGTAGGTGGCTTTCGTTTGTTGACAGTAGGAGCAAACTAACCACGGCTGAACTGTAGAAATAAAATAATAAATGTTACAGCTTGTCTAAACCCTCTCCTTAAGCTCACTAAAAGTAATTAATCAAGTAAAATGATTAAAAGTTACCTGTAAAAATCTTGATAATTCTTCTTGCGTATCAAAAATCATAACGACAAACGGTGAACCCGGTACAAGTTCACCAGCCCACTTGACTTCCACGCGATAATCGCCAGGTTCTGTCGGATCATATTTACATAATATTGTTCTATCTTTTTGACTTTCTCTTTGCATTTCCACTCTAAAAGCACCTTTAAAAATAGAACAAAAAATCTGGTGTGAAACATTCGCATAACTTTCTCTTGCCAATGCAAATAATTAACAATAATCCTAACTGTTAAGGCAACCAACGTAGGAATACCTTGATTTAAAGATTCCGAAGTACGGAATAACGAATGTTTAGTACAGGGCACGGAACTTATGAAATACATTAATTGATTGTCCACGCCAGACAACCCTTTAACGTAAAACCAATAGAAGCAACAAACGATAGAATACCAGAGGACCAGATTGCTTATAACGGCGCCAGCAATCACGGCGAAACGACTGAGATAGTATATGCGATAATTTAAACAATGTAAGGTGACTGACAAAATGGTTAGGAAGTAAGAAACATAAGGAATCGACAAACAATGAAAATCACACACTATTGAACTACATACGCAGTGTAAAGGTTACACTCACCTGGGTTTAACTTGAAGACACACACTTGAGCACGCCGCGTGGACTTAAACGAATAGACGCTAAACGATAGCTGCAAATAAGCGATTATTTCACAACAAAAGTACATGAGTAATGAATAGAACTTTAAACATGAGACGCAACAACAGGTAGCAGGCGAAAACTTGTAAGTACGGGTAGCGTACCCGACGCCATGAGGCAGACGAACAGGCGAGCACACCCACACACGACGCAGGCAGAAACAACAGTGTGTAATTGCAGGAAGGAAATGAGTTAGGTGGAGGGGAGAAATACGTAATTAATGATGTCGGAGGAAGTGTTGGCAGACTGAAAGGATTAGAGCAGCGGGAACAATATGATTTATTTTGTCAGTACATACTGGCGTTAACACTAACCTTAATAACAAAACATTAGAAATAAACAACAAAACTAACCTCAAAACACATAACCTTATTTTAATCATATATGAAAGATGCAAAATGAAAATTTATCTGTTTGCCTTATAAATACGAAAAATCACTCTTTCACGCTAAACTAGGCTCTGTACAAAAAAATACTCTAAATAAAAGTTGTAGATCTTTTAATTTTCTATAAATTTGAATAAATAAACTTTTGTCATAAAATGCATACTAAGGCCGAAATATTAAAAAAATCTATTTTTCACACGTTTTCGTGAGAAGAAAGAGGAAATTGCTAATTACCGCTAAACTAAGCATTATACAAAAAAATGTTATAAATAAAAGTTGTAGATATTTAAATTGTCTACATTTTTATTATATAAATTTTTGCGGTAAAATACATATTAAAGCCGTAATCTTAAAAAAAACACTTTCTTTATGTAAAAACAGCCTCACCAAAAATTTCAGCAAACATGGCACCTACCCTATCTTGTAGAGAATAAAAAATTGAGTAAACCAGGTGATTTTAAAAAAAATCGAAAGACCAGTTTTTGAGAAAATTGCAAAAAAAGTGAATAAACTACTACTTCCGGTTGACCGATTTTGATGAAAATGTTCGTGTCGGGTCCGGTAGTGGTATGTAATTTAAGTTTCAAGTTTGTACAATGTTCTGTTCTTGAGATATTTGGTTCACACACACACCCACACAGACCAATAGGTAAAAAGCAGTTGTGTGTGTGGGTTGAGGGGGTCTGTGTAGGTGTATATTTGGGTGAAGAGTGGATTTGTTAAAATCGACATGAAAACAATACTTTACTTCTTATGTATTCATCATGTAGGCAAGAGAAAGTAAAAATAATTTTTTATTGTCAATGTTTACGTGATCAGGTGAAAGGTTGATTTGAACATCTAGAGGCTTTACTAAGTGAAACAAGAAGTCACGTCATTTACCAGTGACCACTAAACCATCTACAGTCAAGCTTCTCTTAGTTTGCTCCTAATGTAAACAAATAATGACGTCACTGAGCATCCGCATTATATAAAAATGTGTACACGCTGATTACAAAGTAACAACAAAATACTTTCAAAAGTATTTAAATACAAAATACTTTTAAAAGTATTTTTATAAATGCAATTGTTAGGCCTACATCATATCATGACTGATGTTTTTAGTACTTTAAGTAGTTATAATTTAAAAAATAGTTAACTTAATAGGAGGAATAGGATAGTTGTAAAGTGGTGGAGTGTAGCGTGCACCCTTTAGTAGTAGGTGTCTTTTGTTTGTTGACAGAAGGAGGAGGAGGAGGAGCAAACTAACAATGGTGGCTCAACTGTACTTTCTACCCAGCTAACGACACCTTCACTTCAGTCACCAAAGCTTCTGACTGAATTATGAAACAGGAGATAACTCTGACTATAGTCCATCTACTGTCTCAAGAGTACTCCGCGCGCGCGAGGCAAGCACTGCCTACACGTTGCAAACAAAACTGTAAACACTAGTCACCGCATGTATCTACCTCTCTGCCGCCGAACAATATTATCTCGCACTATGTTCCATCATAAAAATATCTACATCCAGCTAAAATAAACATTATTCTTTAAGCGTTCTCAATTATACCATTCAGATTACTTGTAATTATTGTAAAGGGTGATTCAAAAAGAGCGCCGGTTTTTAAACGGCTGGTAAATTTTTGTTTATCGGTTGGCAACATTGTTTGACCTCATTTCTATTTTGGAGAACATTCCGATTGACGATTCAGTTGTAGTTTCTCTTGTATGCACAGCGAGTGACAGTTTGGTGCGGCTTTTGGTCGGGCGGTGTCATCGGCCCTTACTTTTTTGAAAATCAAGAAGGACAAGCCGTGACAGTAAATGGAGACCGATACCGTACGATGATTAGGGAGTTTTTGTGGCGTCATTTGGATGGAATGGACATTGACGAGTTGTGGTTTCAGCAGGATGGTGCCACCTGTCACGCTGCACGAGAAACAATATTGTTGCTCCGTGAACGGTTCCAGGATCGTATCATTTCTCGTAATTCCGACCATCAATGGCCACCAAGGTCGTGTGACTTGACGCCTTGTGACTTTCATCTTTGGGGTCATCTGAAGTCATTGGTGTATGCCAATAAACCCCGAAACATCAATGACTTGAAGGAGGAAATTCGACGGGTTATCGGGCAAATGGAAGTCGAAACTTGTCGTGCAGTAATATCCAATTTCATGGACAGAGTTGATGCGTGCCAGCGCAGTAGAGGAGGACACATGCATGACATCATTTTTCATACATGAAATCGGAAGGTAAGATGAACTTGTTGATGTATTTATTTTCAGTTTTTCAATAAAATAAATCTCTTAATTTGATATATCAAAACCGGCGCTCTTTTTGAATCACCCTATAGTTTCATAAAGAGACTCCTTAATTAATTAATTTAACCATTACATTTAACAAAAACAATTTTTTTATACTTTTTAATGTTTACCGCATTTATGTTTCAAAAACTCAACACATTCACGATCACGCATGTTAACAAAACACAGCTTACAAAACTTTTCAACTTCAATCTACGACGAAAATCGAAACGAACCAATACATTACCAAAATATAACTGATGAAACTAAAAATGAGTTAAACACGGGCAAGTGCAAACAGTTGTATTAAACTAGTCACACACATTAATTATTTTAATGATACGAAATAAACAATCTGAAATTATAAACAACAAATCCCTGGAATTGTTTACTCTCATGTTATAATTTAGTCTTATATTACTTGTGACCAAAAATAAAACTGAGACTAAAATATAAACCTACTAATCATAAATATTAATGTAATAATAGTAAATAATGTAACGAAAAATAACTATGCAAGAGGAACCATAGGTAGTAAAAGTTTTAGTTATTAATGGTAAACTAATGTTCGATTTATGAAATATTTTCTAAGAAATGAATTGAACATGTTTTTAATATATTAAGCTTAGAGCGCATTAGTGTTGTTTGGAATTGTTGTGTGTTGATAATGGTGTGGGTATTTTTAATGCGCATGCTCATCACTTGTATTGGTGGTTGCCTACAATGGGAGTACTGTTAGTGGCGTAGAACGCAGACTCTAGTGTATTTTACACGTGTACCGCTTTTGTTTTTAAATGTTTCAGTCATATAATTACAAGGGAACTCTTCACTGTCTCTTCAGAATAAGTTGCTCCTTAACAAAATTTTACTTAAACCAGTTTGGTTGTACGGCGTTCAAGTTTGGCGAACTACTAGCAGAAGTAACATAGAGGTAGGCCTAATTCAAAGGTTCCAGAATAAGGTTCTTCAGAGTATAACAAGAGCACCATGGTTTGCAACGAATGCACAAATACAACATTAATGCAACCTTCCTGATGTAATGGACAAGGTCAGGCAAGACTTGAAAGTCTCGAAAACGAATTAGCGATAAATCTTCTAAACAATGCAGAAGAAGTTAGGCGCCTGAAACGTTACCATGTTTTGGACTTGTCTGAAAGAGTTTAAATGTACATAAAATTTTAGTGAAAGGTATTCCATATTGTAAAATGTAAATATCTTTGTACATTGTCATTTTCTATTGATACAATGAGAGGTACTCAGGGTAATCCCTCACTTGGCCTCAACTTGTCATTTGTAAATTCAAAAGATTTGCTTATAGTTTATTTTTAAAAAACTGTACGCAAATAATGTTATAAAAAAAACAAAAGTTTCAGATGAATAACTGGCTGACCATGTGATTAGAAACAACTATTTTTTGTTCCCCTGGAACTAGCATACTGAGTGCAAATAAGTGTGCAAATAACACTCTACTTGCCAATTATCGGCGAACATTTTAACATAAATTAATCTTTATAATGCATCCTGCTAACTAACTCTATTTTATACAATGAATTTATATAAAATAAATTTTACTAACCTTCTTTTTAAACTGCATCAACTTTTATCTTTACTTACACGTGTTTCGGTGGATTCACCATCATCAGAGTAAATAACATAATTTTCTTTTTTTTTGTAATCCGTAATTTGTGTATGTTGCAATCTGTTCAATTGAGAACAATAAGCAACCCCATCACCCAATCAGATGAGAATGATGTGTATGACGTGTAAATGAGGTGTATTCTTGTACAGACCCAGGTCGACCATTCCTGAGAGAGTATGGTTAATTGAATTCCAACCATCAAAGTACACCGGTAACCACTGTCTAGTATTCAAATCTGTATAAAAGTAACTACCTTTACTAGGATTTGAATTAGGAACCTTCGTCTGTGAAAATCAGCTGTTAAACAGCTGATTTTGCCGACGACGACTTTACCTCTAGACCAACCCGGTGGGTTGTTCATTAATTAATGATAATAAAATGATGTTACCTTTAGGACCACGAACTCTGACAGTCAATTGTCCAGCACCAGCCCCTCTTGTGTCGCAGATGAATCTGCTCTGGAATGTGGCCAACACACCGTGTTCAATACCTGGACCATAGACACGCACTTTACTCGCATCTGGCGCACCACTCACGCGCAACACAAATGGCGATCCCGGCACATCAACACCTACAATCAACACAAATCAAACTTACTTCACTCTTCACAAATCTTCACAACTATGTCAAATATTAAAAAAACAATCTGGTGTGAAACACTCACACGACTTTCTCTTGCCAATGCAAATAATTTAAACAATATAAACATTGTAATAACATAAGTAATAAAAATAACCTTATTTTAATGATATACGAAAGACGCAAAATGAAAATCAACCTCAGTTTGCCTTAAAAATACAAAAAAATCACTCTTTCACGCGAAAAAACTAGGCTCTGTTGTGAAAAATTCTCTAAATAAAATTAGTAGATCTTTAAATTTTCTAAAAATTCGATTACATACACTTTTGTCGTAAATGCATACTAATGCCGAAATCTTAAAAAATCTGGTGTGAAACACTCACACAACTTTATCTTGCCAATGCATAATATAACCTAACATTAGTAATAAAACATTAGAAATAAACATAACCTTATTTTAATTATGAGTGAAAGATGCAAAATGAAAATCGACCTTAGTTTGGCTTAGAAATACGGAAAATCACTCTTTCACACTAAACTAGGCTCTGTAGTGAAAAATGCTTTAAATAAAAATTGTAGATCTTTTAATTTCCTATAAATTTGATTATAACGGGCGATTCAAAAAGAGCGCCGGTTTTTAAACGGCTGGTAAATTTTTGTTTATCGGTTGGCAACATTGTTTGAGCTCATTTCTATTTTGGAGAACATTCCGATTGACGATTCAGTTGTAGTTTCTCTTGTTCGCAGTGTAGTACTCTCGCAGTCTGTGTCTAACCATGGAGAAGTTTACTATTGCACAACGAGTGTTAATCGTCAAAACATTTTACCAGAGTGGAGAGAGTTATGCGGCTACTGTCAGGCGACTTCGCGGTAAGACTTCACGAGGGTTTAGAAAACCCTCGCATGATTAATGAAAGGGAAATGTATGCACAGCGAGTGACAGTTTGGTGCAGCTTTTGGTCAGGCGGTGTCATCGGCCCTTACTTTTTTGAAAATCTTGAAGGACAAGCCGTGACAGTAAATGGAGACCGATACCGTACGATGATTAGGGAGTTTTTGTGGCGTCATTTGGATGGAATGGACATTGACGAGTTGTGGTTTCAGCAGGATGGTGCCACCTGTCACGCTGCACGAGAAACAATGTTGTTGCTCCGTGAACGGTTCCAGGATCGCATCATTTCTCGTAATTCCGACCATCAATGGCCACCAAGGTCGTGTGACTTGACGCCTTGTGACTTTCATCTTTGGGGTCATCTGAAGTCATTGGTGTATGCCAATAAACCCCGAAACATCAATGACTTGAAGGAGGAAATTCGACGGGTTATCGGGCAAATGGAAGTCGAAACTTGTCGTGCAGTAATATCCAATTTCATGGACAGAGTTGATGCGTGCCAGCGCAGTAGAGGAGGACACATGCATGACATCATTTTTCATACATGAAATCGGAAGGTAAGATGAACTTGTTGATGTATTTATTTTCAGTTTTTCAATAAAATAAATCTCTTAACTTGATATATCAAAACCGGCGCTCTTTTTGAATCACCCTATATAAACTTTTGTCATTAAATGCATACTAAGGCCGAAATCTTTAAAAAATCAATTTTTCACACGTTTTCAAGAGAAAAAAATCTGGTGTGAAACACTCACACAACTTTCTCTTGCCAATGCAAATCATTAACAATAAAACTAACCTTTAATAAACATAACCTAATTTTAATCATATTTGAAAGATACAAAATGAAAATTAACCTCAGTTTGGCATAAAAATGCCGGCCGCATTGGCGAAGTTGGTAACGTGTTCGCCTCTCATCATGCGGTCTTGGGTTCGAATCCCATTCAGGCATGGCATTTTTTCATACGTTACAAAAAATCATTTCATCATTCACCGTCTGCATTAGCAGTAATTGCAGAACAGTCGGACGTTAAAACAAAAAAATAAAAAAAATAATAATTGGCATAAAAATACGGAAAATCGCTCTTTCACGCTAAACTAGGCACTGTACAAAAAAAATCCTTTAAATAAAAGTTGTGGATCTTTTAATTTCCTATAAATTCGATTATATACACTTTTGTCATAAAATGCATACTAAGGCCGAAATCTTAATAAAATCGATTTTTCACACGTTTTCATGAGAAAAAAAACAGAAAATTGCTAATTACCACTAAACTAAGCATTAAAAAAAAATGTTTGAAATAAAAGTTGTAGAATTTTAAATTTTCTACAAATTTTATTATACAAAATTGTTGTGCTAAAATGCATGTTAAAGCCGTGATCTTAAAAAAACAATTTTTTTACGTGAAAAACACCTCACCGAGAATTTCAGCAAACATGGCGCCTACCCTATCTTGTAGAGAATAAAAAATTGAGAAAAACCAGGCGATTTAAAAAAAAAATCGAAAAAAGTGAAAAATTACACGAATAAAGTACTACTTCCGATTGACCGATTTTGATGAAAATGTTCGTGTCGGGTCCGGTAGTGGTATGTAACTTAAGTTTCAAGTTTCAAGTTCGTACGATGTTCCGTTCTTGAGATATTCTGTTAACACACACACACACACACACACACACACAGACCAATCGCTAAAAACAAGTTTTTTGGGTTCAGCAGGTCTGAAAACGTGTAGATTCAGTGAGGAGTGTATTTGTTAAAATCGACATGAAAAAAATACTTTCCTTCCCATATATTCATAAAGGCAAGAGAAACTAAAAAAACACCAGATTTTTGCTAGTACATGCATGAAACATAACAAAAAATGGCTGTATCATATTGATTTTTTTTATTTTGGTTGAACGTTTGACTGTTGTGCAATTACTGCTAATGCAGACGGTGAAGGATGAAATGATTTTTGTAACGTATGAAAATATGCCGTGCCTGAATGGGATTTGAACCCAAGACCGCATGGTGAGAGACGAGCACGTTACCAACTACGCCAATGCGGCCGGCATTGTATCATATTGAGAGACTAGTCTAGAGATAATATATAGAAATGTATATACGTACCACCATATTTAACAGTGAGCGTATGTCTTCCGGCTTCTTGTGGTTTGACATTTAATGTGAACGTCCCGTCACTGTGGTCATACAATTCGCAGTACGCTACTTTATGTGGGCCAACACAATGGGCGCTCAGTTCACCTGAAACATTGAAATATTATTTCATCAAACATCCTACACACATTTCAACAGCTCTATTATACAGGGTGGCGCAAAAGTCACTGCACATCTTGGAAAATCATAATGAGATTATGTTAGTGTAGGCCTATATATAAACTAGCGGGTCCCAAGTGGCATGCCCACGAAAACGTAAACAAAGAATCAGCTGTTTAAGTATACTCTCTGTATTTATTATGGGAGGGTATTTTCGCGAATTCTACCATTTAAAGTAAAAATTTTGTGAAATCCTTTCTTAGCGAAAGCTTAGAAAACTTAAGTTGATCTATAAATCAGGACATCTCTTTTATATAATAGATAGCTCCCCGTCGTGGCTTCGCCCATCCAATTTTAAGGCTATCATTTTGTATTTTAATTGGTAATAACTTAAGTCACAAATATAATTTTTTTGGAATTACGTATAAAGAACAATTCACACACATCAATCGCGTCACGGCCACTCAAAGTCAAAAATGATGACAGTATTCACATGTACGTCAGTTTTCCTTCGTCAAACTCCATTCAGTTATTTTGCATAGAGACAAACACATCAGTAAAAACAAAATATCGTTGAGAAATAAAAAATGTTTTGACGGTTCAGTGCCGGTACTTAGTGTAGACAATGTCATTAATTTTTCAAGAAAGAATATTTTTCTGTGACTGATACTTCTCGGAATGACGGAACTGAGACGTGACGTGACAGATGTGTGTGATTCGACACTTATGGTGAAAAAATTAAAAAGAGGATTATAATAGCATACTGCCTGAATTTACATAAATAACTGTTGTTTTATTTTAATTTAAGTTAGATTTAAGAAAATAACTTACCGTATGCATTTTACTGAATTGGTTGAGACAAATTTTAAAAAAATTTAATTTTAATTGTTTGGTTGTAAAAATCATTTTTACAATGTCAGTCAAATACATTGTGTGACCTAAGCAATGAGATTTGTATCTTGCATAATAAGTAATAATACTATAAAGCATAAAAAAACATAATTACAACAATTCTGGTTAAAATGTAAATCCAGTGTTAGGTCAAAAGATTTAACACTATGTACAGTACAACATCCGGAGTGCCAAAAGTAAACCATAGATTAAAATCGTTGTTAAAGTCAATTCAACTTCTGGGAAAATAGCGATAGTTTTGTAACTGATCTGCTGTTTATGTATGATAAGAATGTAATACTGGATGCCTATGGAATATGCCTATGGAGGGGTTAAATGTGTGTCTGAGAACAGACCTACATAAGCGTAGCGCTTTGCGCTGATTCCACATCCTCGCATCCATGGGGGGAATTTTTGCGATTTCTTCCCTTTAAAATCAAAATTTTCCAAAATCCTTTCTTAGTGCGTGCTTACACAACATAACAAAGGCAACTTCCAAATTCCAAGTCTCTAGCACCAGTAGTTTCGGCTGTGCGTTGATATATAAATGAATCGCTCATGACATGTGCCTCTTTTATATAATAGATAGCTACAAATAATGGATACAAAGAAAGAGAGATAGATTATTATTATTTCAAAGGATTTTCTAGCTTGAGCAATCCTACTTTTGATATCACCTGTACTTCTACCATCATCATCATCATCTGGGTATCCTTCCAGCAGGCCGGGTAGGATTTGAGTGGACGATATGCCTCCATCTATCTCTATGTTGATATACCTTTTGTATTCTGATATCCTGTAGTGTCATTCCTTTTGTTAGGAGATCATCCCTTATTTGGTCAGTCCATCTTCTTCTGGGACGTCCAACGGGTCTCTTTCCAGATACCTCCATGTCCAAGTACTGTCTGGGGATACGTGCCTCTGGCATCCTTTGTACATGTCCAAACCATTTGAGTCTTGCGGTACGTAATCTTTCTTCCATCGTTAAGGTCACCTGCATATCTCTTCTTATATATTCATTTCTGACCTTGTCTCTTCTGGTCTTCTGCAAGGCTGATCTTAAAAATTTCATTTCACATGCCTGTAATTTGCTAATGTCCCCTTTCAATAAGACACAGCTTTCTAGGCCATATGTCATTATTGGAAAAAGATATGTTTTAAACATGGTCTGTTTGGCTCTTATGGGAACTGTATTTCTACCATCCTTTATTATTTTTTGAGTTTTGTAAGGATTAAAATAAAAAAATTTAAGTGAAATTATTAACTATATACCATTAACTAATTGTAATTTTAAAAGATAGTTTGTTTTATTTATTTTACTTGGATCCCAAAATGGTGTTAAGTGATTTGAAAATGATGTTAACTTACCAGGTCCAGCTCTTCTTGTGTCAATAAAACTGCGTATATCTTTTCCAACTGTACCTACTCCAAGGCCATCCCCTGAACAGATCACTCTAGATGCATCGCACACTGCCGTAACGGTCACTTTCAAAGGACAACCTTTCACTTGCCTAGAAAACAAAATAAAAAAAAAAATCAGGTGTGAAACACTCACACAACTTTCTCTTGCCAATGCAAATAATTAACAATATAAAGTAACAAACATTAGAAACAAACAAAAATAACTATCCTTGTTAACCTCTTGAAGCACATCGACACACATGTGGAAATTTTACACAACAGCTTGATATTTTTACTTTCTCTTGCCTATATGAATATATAGGAAGGAAAGTATTGTTTTCATGTCGATTTTTAGAAATTGAGTTTTCACCGGATCTATACGTTTTCAGACCCCCTGAACCCACACAAACGTGTTTTTAGGGATTGGTCTGTGTGTGTGTGTGTGTGTGTGAACAGAATATCTCAAGAACAGAACAACGTACAAACTTGAAACTTGAAACTTAAGTTACATACCACTACCGGACCTGACACGAACATTTTCATCAAAATCGGTCAACCGGAAGTAGTAGTTAATTCATATAATTTTTCATTTTTTTGCGATTTTCTTAAAAACTGGTCCTACGATTTTTTTTTAAATCCACCTGGTTTACTGAATTTTTTATTCTCTACCAGATAGGGAACGTGCCATGTTTGCTGAAATTCTTGGTGAGGCTGTTTTCACGTAAAAACATTGTTTTCTTAAGATTACAGCTTTAATATGCATTATAGCGCAAAAAGTATATAATAAAAGTTGTAGAAAATTTAAAATTCTACAACTTTTATTTAAAACATTTCTTTGTAAAACGCTTAGTTTAGCAGTGGTTAGCAATTTTCTGTTCTTGTCACACGAAAACATGCGAGAAATCGATTTTTTTTAAATTTCGGCTTTGGTATGCATTTTACGACAAAAGTGTATATAATCAAATTTATAGGAAATTAAAAGATGTATAACTTTTATTTTAAGCATTTTTCTCTACAGACCCTAGTTTAGCGTGAAAGAGTGATTTTCCGTATTTTTAAGCCAAACTGAGGTCGATTTTCATTTTGCATCTTTCACTTATGATTAAAATAAGATTATTTTTATTGAGGTTAGTTTTTTATTTATTTTGAATGTTTTATTACTAATGATAGGTTTATTGTTAATTATTTGCATTGGTAAGAGAAAGTTGTGTGAGTGTTTCACACCAGATCTTTTAAGATAACCTCGTTTGTTGTTGTTTAGGTCAACAGCCAAAAGGCTGGTTTAAACCTCTAGAGGTTTTACTAAGTAAAGGGAGAGGAGTAAGGTGGTTTACCATTGCCACAACTCACTGAGTTGAAAGAGTATGCTTATCAGCATGCCAGGCCCTCCGAAAAGCACTCACTTTCCACCCTGCAAATGACACCTTCACTTCATTAACCACAGGGTCTGGCTGTACAATGAAATTCATTACTTTCAGAGGAGATAACTGTGATTAGTGTCACCTAACACACCTCTACTTCTTCTCTTATTAAATGATTCACTCATTTAATTGGGTGACTATGTGATAAGAAACACAACTATTTTTTTTAGCCCTGCACCAAACAGATAGAGTGCAATTAAAATAACACTCCACCTGCCCGTTTTGGGCATACAATAATCCTAACATTAGTAATAAAATATTAGAAATAAACAACAAAACTAACCTCAATTAACATAACCTCATTTTAATCATGAGTGAAAGACACTAAATTAGAATTGAACTCAGTTTGGCTTAAAAGTACAGAAAATCACTCTTCTACGCTAAATTTTACTCTGTAGAGAAAAATGCTGTAAATAAAAGTTGTAGATCTTTTAATTTCCTATAATTTGATTGTATACACTTTTATCGTAAAATGCGTACTAAGGTCAAAATCTTTAAAAAAATTTATTTTTCACACATTTTTGTGAGAAAAAAACCAGAAAATTGCTAATTACCACTAAACTAAGCGTTATACAAAAAAAGGTTTGTAATAAAAGTTGAAGGATTTTAAATTCTCTACAACTTTAATTATATAATTTTTTGCGCTTAAATGCATATTTAAGTCGTAATCTTAAAAAAAACAATTTTTTTATGTGAAAACACACTCACCAGAATTTCAGCAAACATTATATTCTGTTTGTTTACTTTTAGATTGCGTACTGTCGCCAGCGGCTCCCACCATTATCAGCGATATGCATACGGTTCCAGAACCGGCTGTGAATAGGGCTTGCCGACACGCAGCAAGGAGTGTTTCCCCTCCACCTGGAAGGGGACTCGCTTGGAAGGGATTTAAACAACGGCATCGGTCCGTGGAGCTCATTCTCAAGTTAGATTCCAAGCGACGAACAACCAACAAGAAGAAGAAGATGAACAGCCCAGCCGAGCCCGGACGAAGCCATCCCTGGACGACGCTAACGGTGGCGGACACCACATTCCCGCAATGGTCAGCCGACGGAAGCCCGTGCGTGCCGGCTGGCACCACGGTGAAGACGGAGGTTAGCGCAGGCCCGGAAGGAACCGCCTCGGCCGCGCTATCAGCCGACGACCTACGACGACCCGACACTGCGGGGCTGTGGGGGCCACCACTGCCACGTTGCAGTGGGGACCCAACTGCCGCTGAGGGAAGGCTAGGCTTGAACCCGGTAGCCGAGCCGTCACCCTTCGGACACCGCACTGCACACGCCAAGCTCGCCGCGTCCGGCCACCTTCAACGGCCCTTTTCAGGGCCAACAACAAAGCACACCCTGCCCTTTTCAGGGCCACCAAACTACAAAATTACAATGGTCCTTTTCAGGACCACCAACCAATCAAACGGCCCTTTTCAGGGCCACCAAATTCACCAGTAAGGTTCTGCCACGTGTCGTCGGCCCTGGTCGGCGACAGTATGTTGTATCGGTGAAAACTCGATTTAAAAAAATTGACATTAAAACAATACATTCCTTTCCTATATATATTTATATAAAGCAAGAGAAAGTAAAAACTACATTAGAATCAGTAATATTTTTTAAGATAACGTCATTCGCACATAAATGTGCGCATTAATTACGCATGAATTACCTGTCATTCCACATAACGTTTAGAAGATACGCTCCTGGAATGGCTGGAGTATAAGTAGCACGATAAACATTATCTCCAAGATTTTGCAACGCCACTTTGATATCACTTTTCATACCAGTTAGACTTACTTCTGGCATACCTGTACACACAAAACCATCAAAAATTACAAATTTTACCAATTAATGCTTTAACATTTCAAATCTTAACTACACAGATACTTGTATATTTAGCAGTGTATACAGTCCAGCCTTTCTTAGTTTGCTCCTAATGTAAACAAATAATGACGTCACTGAGCATACGCATTATATCAAAATGTGTACACGCTGATTAAAAACTAACAACAGAATACTTTCAAAAGTATTTAAATACAAAATACTTTTAAAAGTATTTTATAAATGAAATTGTTAGACCTACATCGTACCATGACTGATGTTTTAGTACTTTAAGTGGTTATAATTTAAAAAATAGTTAACTTAATTTTTTTTTTTTTTGTTTAATGTCCGACTGTTTTGCAATAGTTAACTTAATAGGAGGAATAGGATAGTTGTAAAGTGGTGGAGTGTAGCGTGCACCCTCTAGTAGGTGGCTTTTGTTTGTTGACAGACACTAGGAGGAGGAGGAGGAGGAGCAAACTAACAATGGTTTGACTGTAGTAATTCACACTTTTTCAATACTACTATTACTTCAATTACTATTTAAGATTCTGAACACACGTTCTTGCCGGCCGCATTGGCGTAGTTGGTAACGTGCTCGCCTCTCATCATGCGTTCTTACCCTCCATTATTGATAGATGTCTTAAAATATAGCCCACTAGCCTATCCCTTCTTCTGGTAAGATGCTTCCATATACTTCTTTTTTCATCCACTCGCCTAAGAACCTCTAAATTACTTATTTTGTCCACCCACCTAATCTTTAACATTTTCCTATAACACCACATTTGAAAAGCTTCTATCCTCTTCTTTTCTACAGCCCCTATCACCCACGTTTCACTCCTGTATAATGCTACACTCCAAAAAAAAATGCTTTTTTACACCTTGTACTGCTAGAGTCCAAGCTGCGTGTAGTTGTGGGGTGAAGGGTACAGGTGAGGTATAATGAATGAGTGACGCATGCTGGGAGAACGATTGTTCTATCACTCTTGATACAAAACATTTGTTTTCAAACTTTCCATATTTAACATATTTGTTTGTATTTATTACATTTATATATTTACATATTTTGATATAAATTGGTAAGTTAAATATTATGAATTAGACCAAGTTAATAACCCAGTAGGAGGTATTTGTTAAATTGATGCGCCGGATGATAAGAATATGTTTTTAGTCTAGTTAGTAGATGCTACCACTACAAATGCATCTATAGCTGTGAAACAAACACTACTAACACTCATTCATTCTTTCACTACTATAACAACGCACTCACTGCATTCCACAAACAACTATTGCTTGAGTCGCAGCTGCGTGTAGTTGTTGTGGAATGCAGTGCGTGCGTTGTTATAGTAGTGGGACAATGAATGAGTGTTAGTAGTGTTTGTTTCACAGCTATAGATGCATTTGTAGTGGTAGCGTCTACTAACTAGACTGAAAACATATTCTTATCATCCGGCGCATCAATTTAACTATTACCTTCTACCGGGTTATTAACTCGGTCTAATTCATAATATTTAACTTACCAATTTATATCAAAATATGTAAATATATAAATGTAATAAATACAAATAAATATGTTAAATATGGAAAGTTTGAAAACAAATGTTTTGTATCAAGAGTAATAGAAGAATGGTTCTCCCAGCATGCATCACTTATTCATTATACCTCACCTGTACCCTTCACACCCCCCCCCCCCCACAACTACACGCAGCTTGGAACTGCACAATACACAGAGCTGCGACTCAAACAATATATTCTATTTTATATAATGAATTTATATAATAAATTTCACTTACTTTCTTTTTAAACTGCGTCAAATTTTATTTTTTCTTACAGGTGTTTCGGTGGGTGGATCCACCATAATCAAAGTAAATAACATATACAATTGAAACTAAAAACTTTATTTATTAAAAATCTATAGAAGATTATACATCTTCAGTCATTTGTATAAAACTGACTTAAAATTAATTTCCTCTAATTTTCCCTTCTCATATTTTTACTGTAGATAGCAGCAGCAGTCAATATCACTTCATCATTCTTAAATTTGACCTGTTCATTCAAAATGTCCTGCTTTTGCTCTTTTAAATATTTATAAATATGGAACATCTCACATTTTTCAATTTTATTTTTATTCTCTATATTATATTGTTCTATTATATTAAAACATTCATCTATTTTACCAAATTTATGTTTTTCTTATTTTATATGATCGGTATAGTTACATATAATGTAGTCACATTTCAGTGCTTTTTTATGTTCATTATACCTCACTTGAAAATTACGACTTTAGTCTGTCTACTGTCTCAAGAGTACTCCGCGCGCGCGCGCGAGGCAAGCGCCTGCCTATACGTTGTAAACAAAAGTGTAAACACAATTTGGCGCGCGCGTATCTACCTCTCCTCTCCTCTCCCTCCGCCTGACGACAATTATCTTGCACTACGTTCCATCATTAACCCTTTCAGTGCCACCATGATTTCTTTCACGATGGTTGTGCATAAAATGCCAAGCCACTTTTGATCTATAAACCAAGCGCATATTTGTTTAATTAGATTATTACAGATAAAGTAATAATTCTAGAGACTTGAAATTTTGGTCTTACCTTGAAAATAGATGAAGAATTGCATACACATGATCAAAACTAATGCTTGTCTTTTTTGAAAAATTAAAAAAAAAATTAAATTCAGTACAAGCAACCGAAGAAAATTGTTTTTTACACTTTCACACAAAATAACTAGTTAATAATTATATTTTTTACACAAGTTGGCACATCTATCATGTAGCCCATTTAATTTTATACAAAACCGTATTGAATTTGTTTATAAATTGTCACTACAAACATACTTATTGAGGATATTAGTTCAGCATGACGCGACAGAAAATTTGAGTATTTATAAAAAATGACAATTGTATAGTTTCTAAGATAGGTTCACTTTCAGAGCCCGTACACAAAGCTAACTCGCAAATTTCATCATCGTCAAGACCAAAATATAATTTATCTTCCTACATTATAAAGAAATAAACCGATCACTAACAAAAACAGTTGCAAAACTAAACACAAAATACAACAGTAGAGGTTATACACGCTGTTATAAAATGTCAACAACGGACTCAACACAACACAAGAACACCGGCCTGTTAGATCGCTTGTAAAATCGTCACCGTACATCCAAAGAGGCTAAAAATATACGGTCATGTACAGCAATAACTGCTCTTTCGTTTAAGAGTAAGAACAGCACAATCTGTTGAGAACTGAGAGTACTACAGTGGTTTGAAACTGGCGGCCGATTTGATCGGCCATGGCAATTTACGCACAAGCAATCGTGGCCGATTGAATCGGCCATGGCACTGAAAGGGTTAAAATATCTACATCCAGCTAAAATAAACATAATCCTGTAAGCGTTTTCAATTATACTGTTCAGATTACTTGTAATTATTGTAGTTTCATAAAGAGACTCCCTAATTAATTAATTATATTAACCATTACATTTAACAAAACAATTTTTTCTAATTTTTAATGTTTACCGCATTTATGTTTCAAAAACTCAACTCATTCACTATCACGCATGTTAACAAAACACAGCTTACAAAACTTTTCAACTTCAGTCTACGAAGAAAATCAAACGAACTGATACAATTTTAAAAGATAACTGTTGAAACTAAAAATGAGTTAAACACGGGAAAGTGCAAACAGTTGTATTAAACTAGTCACAGACATTAATTATTTTAATGATATAAAATAAATAATCTGAAATGACAAACAACGAATCACCGGAATTGTTTACTCTCCTGTTATAATTCAAGCGCATTAGTCTTATATTATTACTTGTGACAAAAGAACCAATCACTGATGCAATGCGCAAAAAGAGACTTTCTTTCTTTCCGCATATCCTCAGAACTCCAGAAAACCGATTATTAAGAAAAATTGTGGAAAAATTCATGTGTGCAAAAACAGAAGGAGCTACAATTCCATGGCTTGAAGAAATGAAAAAAGATAGAACAGAATTAAATCTAACAATTGCTGATGTCAAAGATCACACACCGGTTTACAAAGAAACAATTAATGACAAAAACAAAATTTTATCAGTAAGAACAATTAAACGAAAAGAACAGGTTTGTTCAGACAAATTGAGAAAAGCAATATCCGACAGAATGGAAAAGTATTGGCAAGAAAGAAATGAAAAGGAAATAAACTGCCGAAGGAAAAGAACTAACCAAAGAGACTAAGTGATCCTTTGTAGTCATAAAAGAAACCTACTAAAATGAAACAATATTTAAAACCACAAATACCATTGCAATAGCAATAGATAAGGTGCTCACGATTGAGAGAAGAATAGTCAGAACTTGCTTCAACAAAAACTATCAAGTAGACAAAGTTTGGAGATTAGCTTCCAACGAAATGGTCTACAAAAACATCATAGAACCTATTACAAGTATAATTAAAAAGAAACGAATATCATTCCTGGGACATCTTTTAAGGACACCTGAAAATAGAACTAGCAGGAAAATAATAGAAAAAACTGTGGTATGGTAAAAGTGATATTAAATGGACCACAGAATTAAAAGAAGATATTAAAAGGTTACAAATTACAATAGAAGATTTAAAACAGAAGACAAATGCATTGAAGATATTGAAGGACGAACGCGTTATACTACAGCTGGGAAGGAACAAGCAACGATTGGGAAGAGTGGTTCCAGAGGAGGAAAGAAAATTGCGCTCGGAAAGGATGAAAAAATATTGGGCGGAAAAGAAAAGGAAGAGAGAAGGAAAGACTTTAAATGTAAAATGACTAAAGTGTCTTTTTTTAGGCCATAAAATATAAAAAAAAAAAAAATAGTAAATAATGTAAGAGTAACAATAGTAAAAGTTTTAGTTGTTAATGGTAAACAATGTTCAATTTATAAAATATTTTCTAACAATTGAATTGAACGTGTTTTTATTATATTAAGGTTAGAGTGAATAGAGTGCATAGTGTTGTATGGAATTGTTGTTTGTTGATCATGGTAATTAATGGCTATGCTCAGTTGTATTGGTGGTTGCCTACGTCGGAGTACTCTTAGTGGTGTAGACAGACAATAGTAATTACGACATATAAAGATTAATTTTTCAAGCAGTAAATTGTCCGATATTAGCCAGAACATGAACGTACCTGGTCCAGCCTGTGAACCGTCAATAGTGAATTCCGATTGTTGGTTACAAACGGCACCTGCCAATCCTTTACCGGTTAACATGACTCTAACACCGCCGGTACCCTCCTTCAGCTAGACTATTAATCGGTGAAAATGGTAATGGAAAACCACCGTACGTAAGGTGCAATGAATGTGGCCCAGGCGTACGAGGTGTCAACGTTAGTTGGATTCTATCAGGTGTTAAATGATCTATAGCTACTGGTAAAGTCGTGCTGTGTGGCCCTTTACATTCAGCTACCAAATCACCTGAAAATAAAAAACACCAATTAATTCTACACAATTAAATTAAATTGTGTAAACAAAATAATTTGTTGTTTACACAATTTAATTGAGTAAACAAGAAAATTTGTTGTTTAGGTGATCAGCCAAAAGGGTGATTTCAACCTTTAGAGCAGTGGTTATCAAGAGTGCGCCGCAGCGCCCAAGGGTACTATGCCTCCCTCGGCAAATCTAATCATTGCATCAGCTGCAGTTTGAAATTAATTCTCTCCTTCATATAATAAATTTCATAACAGACAGGTGGAGAGTCAAATTATTTACTCTCAATCTGTTCATTGCTGGGCTAAAATAAATAGTTGTGTTTCTTATCACATGGTCAGCCAATTAAATGACTAAATCATTTAAGAACAGAAGAGGTAAAGGTGTAAAAGACACTAATCAGAGTTATCTCCTCTGAAAGTAATGGATTTCATTATACAGCCAGACCCTGTGGTGAATGAAGTGAAGGTGTCATTTGCAGAGTGGAAAATATGTGCTTTTCAGAGGGCCCGGCATGCTGATAAGCGTACTTTCCCACTCAGTGAGGAAGGCAATGGTAAACCACCTCACTCCTCATTTTACTTAGTAAAACCTCTACAGGTTCAAACCACCTTTTCGGCTGATGACCTAAACAACACATAATAAATTTCACTAACCTTCCTTTTCAACTGTGTCAACTTTTATTTCCACTTCCACGTGTTTCGGTGGATCCACCATCATCACACTAAATAACATATAATTGAAACTAAAAACTTTTTTATTTCTTTAAAATCTATAGAAGATTATACATCTTCAGTCATTTGTATAAAAGTTTTATACCGAAACACATGTGTAAGTAAAGATAAAAGTTAAAGCAGTTTAAAAAGAAGGTTAGTGAAATTTATTGTATAAAATAGAAGTAATCATTACTGTTCTATCTTCTTATTTCGTTCTCTGAGAATGGAATCACCCATAAACGTATGGGATGACACTTTCAATGTAAACAGAAATAATGGTTAAATTTAAATATAATATACAGTTTCGTAGCAATTGTAATTACTACAACTGTAATTTTTACTTTCCCTTGGCTATATGAATGTACAGTTGAGCCGTTCTTAGTTAGCTCCTTCTGTTAACAAACAAAAGCCACCTACTACAGGGTGCACGCTAGAGTCTGCAACTTTACGGATGTCCTATTCCTATTAAGTTAACTATTTTTTAAATTATAACTACTTAAAGTACTAAAAACATCAGTCATGATATGATGCAGGCCTAACAATTTCATTTAAAAAAAATACTTTTAAAAGTATTTTGTATTTAAATACTTTTGAAAGTATTTGTTGTTACTTTTTCATCAGCGTGTACACATTTTGATATAATGTGCATGTTCAGTGATGTCATTATTTGTTTACATTAGGAGCAAACTAACAGAGGCTGGACTATATACAGAAGGAAAGTATTGTTTTCATGTCAATTTTAACAAAATAAATTTTTATCGGATATAGGTACTTGTTTTCAGGCAAAATACCATTTCCGGTTGACGGATTTTGATTAAAATATTTATATCGTGTCCCGCAGTGTTAACTTAAGTTTCACGTTTCAACTTCATATGCTATTCCG
The DNA here is from genome assembly GCA_035578175.1 of Catonia carolina. Taxonomy (NCBI): domain Eukaryota; kingdom Metazoa; phylum Arthropoda; class Insecta; order Hemiptera; family Achilidae; genus Catonia; species Catonia carolina. The sequence continues at coordinate 1,669,255 of JAQMRL010000036.1, read as the reverse complement.
TTCTTGAGATATTTTGTTCACACATGGACACACACACACACACAGATCTTCTTCATCTTCTGCCTTTCAAGGATTAGGCATCTCTGCCTGTTCCAAACCTCTCAGATCTGCCCATCTTTTTCTCGGGCGTCCTCGTTCTCTCCTGCCCTCTGGCTTATAGCCCAGTGTCTGCTTAGGTATCCTGTCCTCCCACATTCTGTTGTGGGATACCTTGTTGTTTATAGAGAAGATGTTGAGTTATTTCCTGTAACGATCTTCTCTACTACACCCATACGTATGTGGAAGAAATTTCATTTCAGATGGTTGCAATCTACTCTCCTCTCCTCTCGCTTTCATACCACCCAACTGCAACTGCCATAGAGTAGAGTCGGCACTGCTAATGTTTTATAAAATCTCACCCTCGTGTTTTAACTGGTGCTATTTTTACTTTCTCATGCTTACATGAATATATACGAAGGAAAGTATTCTTTTCATGTCGATTTTCAAAATCGAGTTTTCACTGGATCTATACATTTTCAGACCCCCTGAACCCAAAAAACATGTTTTTAGCGATTGGTCTGTTTGTGTGTGTGTGTGCTTGTGTGTGTGTGTGTGTGCGCGCGCGTGTGTGTGTATACAAAATGTCTCAAGAACGGAACATTGTACGAACTTGAAACTTAAGTTACATACCACTACTGGATCCGACACGAACATTTTCATTAAAACCACAAGTAGTAGTTTATTCGTATAATTTTTCATTTTTTTGCGATTTTCTCAAAAACTGGTCCTGCGATTTTTTTTAAATTGCCTGGTTTACTCATTTTCTTATGCTCTACAAGATAGGGTAGGCGCCATGTTTGCTGAATTTCTTGGTGAGGCTGTTTTCACATAAAGAAATAGTTTTTTTAAGATTACGGCTTCATTATAAATTTAAGCGCAAAAACTTATATAATAAAAGTTGTAGAGAATTTAAAAACCTACAACTCTTATTTCCAGCATTTTTTTGTATAACGCTTAGTTCAGCAGTAATTAGTGATTTTCTGTTTTTTTCTCACGAAAACGTGTGAAAAATTTATTTTTTTAAGATTTCGGCCTTAGTATGCATTTTACGACAAAAGTGTATATAATTAATTTTATAAAAAATAAAAAGATCTACATCTTTTATTTAGAGCATTATTCTCTACAGAGCCTAGTTTAGTGTGAAAGAATGATTTTCTGTATTTTTAAGCCGAACCGAGTTTAAATTTCATTTTGCGTCTTTCAGTCATGATTAAAATAAGGTTATATTTTTAGAGGTTAGTTTTGTTGTTTATTTCTAATGTTTTATTACTAATGTTAGTTTATATTGTTAATTATTTGCATTGGCAAGAGAAAGTTGTGTGAGTGTTTCACACCAGATTTTTGAAAGTGCGGTGGATAGTTCTGCAAATATTTGCTGAAATCGGTGCATCGTATTGTAAGCATCTTTATCCTGTTATTATGTAATGTTGCAACATAGATACTGAAAGTGGGAGATCCGTTACAAAATATTATTAGCTACAACAGTTTTACTTCTGACTGGGTCCTTCCCCGTAAATGCCATTACCTTTGTCTTCTTCGTTGAAACCGTCAACTTATATTCTTTGCAGTTTGTTCACCATGAAAAGTTCTCTCTGCAGGTCATCCTCATTCTCCTGTCAGCCACACACAGATGAACCGCTAAAAACATGTTTTTTTTTTGGGTTCAGGGGGCCTGAATAACGTATATATCTGGTGAAAACTCAATTTGTAAAAATCAACATGAAACCAATAGTACTTTCGTTTTGTACATATTCATACATGGCAAGAGAAAGTAAAGAAATAGTTTAATCGATATAACGTACCTGGTCCAGCTTGCGATATATCAAAAGATAACCGTGTCGGTGTGTGTACAATCAACGGTAATCTTCCAGGCATATTATCGCCAACTAATCTCACTTTTTCCACAGATACCACATACGCTCTGAATGGTGAACCTAAAAGTAAACAAACAAAATATAATAATATCGTGTTGTTTAGGTTATCAACCCAAACACACTCTACTAAGTAAAACAAAGAGTGAGGTGGATTACCAAAGACTTTCTCACTGAGAGGAAAAGTACGCTTACCACCATGCAAGAACCTCTGAAAAGTATCTACTTTGTACCCTGCAAATGACATGTTCACTTCATTCACTACAGGGTCCAACTGTATTATGAAATACCAGATAACTGTGTACGAGGGGGTACCCAAAAGTATCCGGAATAGTTCTGCTGTGGGCGGAGCTTGTGCAGTACAAATTCCCGGCACTAGGCTGCTTGTAGCGCTACTCATTGCCAGTTCAATGCCATTTTGTTCGTTGATCTAGCTTGTTCTGTTCTCGTGCAGTGATTGTTCTCGCTAGTGCTGTTTTGTGCTCGTGTCGTTTTTCATGATGGCAAGTTTTAATGAACAACGTGCGGCTGTGAAATTTTGCTTCTTGCTCGGTAAAAACGCCGCGGAAACAGTTGTAATGTTGAACACAGCTTACAAAGACAATGCTATTGGAAAAACCCAAGTGTACGAGTGGTTTTTGCGCTTTAAAAATGGCGACATGTCGATTGAGAACAAACCTCGTTCTGGACGACCGTCGACTTCCCGACAGACGAAAATGTTGTGAAAGTGAAAGAAATTGTACGAACAGACCGACGACAGACCATTGACCAAATATCACAGGTTAGTGGGTTATCTTGGAGCTCAGTCCAACGCATTTTAACAGAAGACTTGACAATGAAAAGAGTCGGTGCCAAGTTTGTGCCTCGGGTTCTGACAGACACTCAAAAGGAACGTCGAATTGAAACGTGTAGTGATTTGAAACAACAGCTTGAAACTGATCCAGATTTCATGTCAAAGATCATTACGGGTGACGAGTCTTGGTGCTATGGGTACGACCCAGAAACCAAACAACAATCCAGTCAATGGAAGACTTCATTATCACCCCGACCAAAAAAAAGTCGTCAAGTCAGATCGAACATCAAAACAATGCTGATTTGTTTTTTTGATGTGAGGGGAATTGTCCATTCAGAGTTCGTTCCACCAGGCCAGACGGTAAATCAAGCTTTTTATCTTGAAGTGTTAAGAAGACTACGAAACAGCATTCGTCGTAAAAGACCTAATTTGTGGCAGACAGGGGACTGGATTTTCCACCACGACAACGCGCCTGCACACACGGCAATCTCAGTTACCCAGTTTTTGGCGAAAAACGGCATGGTTTTGCTACCACACGCACCGTACTCACCCGATCTGGCTCCGTGTGATTTTTTCTTGTTCCCACGCATGAAAAGGGGCATGAAAGGTCTCCGATTTAACAACGTTGATGATGTCAAGAAAAAAACGACGGATGAGCTGGCAGCCATCACTGAAGAAGAGTACAAAAAATGTTTTGAACAGTGGAAGCACCGGTGGGACAAATGTATTAGTTGTAATGGAGAGTATTTTGAAGGGGATAAGGTTCTTTTGTAAAAAAATTAAAAATAAATAGTTTTAAAAAATAATTCCGGTTTCTTTTGGGTACCCCCTCGTACACTCTTATACGTATGCGCATGTAATGTTTATAAGGTACAATCTGAGAATGCTGGCACACATTCTGATTGGTCTAAATGACGTGTGGAACAGACAGCACAGCTCATCAACCGTGAAAAGCATATTTGTGTGTTTTACACGTGTGTACCTTGATACCTACGCTGGTTTGTCTTTAGTGTTTTAGCCATTGTAGGTACCGGGTGATTTTTTAGTCCTGTTACCCAATTGTTAACCTCTGGTAATTTTTTTCTAAGAAAGGGATATTTTGTTTTGTGACACAAAGTTGGTAGCCCTACTCAACCGGTATAGATACGACAGTTTGAGTTGATTCTCCTTGAGTTGCGTAAAATTTTGTGCTGTTTCCAGTTGTGTTACGAACAGAATGTCTTTTACCCTAGAACAACGGGTTTTCATTCTTGACCAATATTTTGCTACAAAATCGTATGCGAGTGTAAAAGAATCATTTCAAATTAAATTTTTTGGTGTTCCTCCACTCTATTCTAGTCAATTTCTAGGCTAACTAACTGATTTTTAGAGGCAGGTATTGTTTGCAGCAGAAAACGTAGTGGTCGACCAACTCTCTTGACAGATGACATTAAGAGAATGTGAAAACAAGAGTGCTCAATTCTTAATGGAAAAGTTTACAAAAACTTTTTTCGCATGTTGATTTGTCATGTTCGAGTGCTCAGAAAGCTGCTAAAAAATTGAAATTGTATCCGTATCACATACGATTAGTTCTAGAGCTTCAGCCTCCAGATTTAAGAGATTCAAGAGATTGTTTTAGGATAAAAGACATTCTGTTCGTAGCACGATTGGAAATGGCACAAAATTTTACACAGCTCAAGGAGAATCAACTCACACTGCCATATCTATACTGGTTGAGTAGGGCTACCAACTTAGTGTCATAAAACAAAATTTATTTTTTTTAGAAAAATATTACCAGACATTAACAATTGGGTAACAGGACTAAAAAATCACTCTGTGGTACGAATGGTGTGGGGGGTTGCTTTTCTGCTGTGAGATAGCAGAAAATTTCTCACAGCACTTGTGTGACTACGAGCGGGTAAGGCATATGGCGGACTTGGTTAGTCGGCGCAGCGAGTATCTTCTTCACAAGACGGTTGACACAGTGTACCTCTGAACACTCATCATTTGAGTATGCTTTTTAATCACCACAACCGACTCCTTCCACTTCCCTTCACTTCACCAGCGACTGTAAAAACGATATAAAGTTTTTCATTCTAATTAAAAAATGAAAGTGGATGACTTTTTGAAACTTAAGCTCTTTTTTCTAGTGGTAGAGGTCATATAATGATTCTCTGCAGATATATTTTTAACCCTTCAACTGCTATTGACACACATATATATATACGTTAGGAGCTCGCGGCACTTACTGTGCTACTAATGTACTTTTAAGTTATTGAAAATCAAATGCACGTGCTACTTCCGCATTTGTACGTTCTAATGTTAAACCATAACACTACATAATGGACATGTTACACCATCTACTGGTTATTACGTGAAACTTTTTGATAGTGTCCTCTATTTATTAGCTTCATCGCATATTGTCAGAAGTGTTGCCGTGGTATTTTGGTGTCTAATTTATTCGATTATTTTCAAGTTAGACTATATTTCGGTTATATCATTTTTTTCATTTTTGTTTATTATAAAAATAAATAAAATATTGCATTTTGCAATGAAAATAGTAAATAAATATATAAGTATTTTTTCAAAACAGCTGTTGCATACGAGTTTGGTGTTTCTTCTTTATGAAGTGTGTACGCATAAGCTTTTTCGAAAATGTTAATCTTCTGCAGAATTGTGTAAATAATAGTGTGATTCATAAGTGCATTCCTAATTTAGCACAGGAGGTTACACATGACGGACGATTCCTAAGAAGGTAGCAGTTAAAAGGGTTAAGGGAGATAAACAATGAAGGGTTTGACAACAATGAAGAGTATCAATAGCCCTGAAAATCAACTTTCTTAAAGTAAAGAAATTCAATTTTTATTATTGTAAAAATCTATTTTATGTTACCATTTTAAAACTAATGGGTGATTCAAAAAGAGCGCCGGTTTTTAAACGGCTGGTAAATTTTTGTTTATTGGTTGGCAACATTGTTAGACCTCATTTCTATTTTGGAGAACATTCCGATTGACGATTCAGTTGTAATTTCTCTTGTTCGCAGTGTAGTACTCTCGCAGTCTGTGTCTACCCATGGAGAAGTTTACTATTGCGCAACGAGTGTTAATCGTCAAAACATTTTACCAGAGTGGAGAGAGTTATGCGGCTACTGTCAGGCGATTTCGCGGTACTCTAGGACGTAATGAAGCACCGAATGAATCAAAAGTTCGCAGGCTCATGAAAAAGTTTTTTGAGACGGGTTCAACAGTCGACCTTAAAAGTTCTGGACGTCGTCGATCTGGCCGAACTGAGCAGAACGTTGCGTTGGTTCGTGAGAGTGTGGCTGTTAGCCCAGCAAAATCAATACGTCGCCGTTCTCAACAATTGGGTTTACGATGTTCTTCTGTACGGAGAATTCTTCGGTACCATCTCCAATATCACCCGTATAAAATTCAGTTGACGCAACATTTGAAAGTGGCAGACCACCAGAAGAGATGACAGTTTGTTGACTGGGTATTGAGAAAATGGCAGGATGATGACACCTTCGCAAACAAAATTGACGCCTTGTGACTTTCATCTTTGGGGTCATCTGAAGTCATTGGTGTATGCCAATAAACCCCGAAACATCAATGACTTGAAGGAGGAAATTCGACGGGTTATATGGCAAATGGAAGTTGAAACTTGTCGTGCAGTAATATCCAATTTCACAGACAGAGTTGGTGCGTGCCAGCGCAGTAGAGGAGGACACATGCATGACATCATTTTTCATACATGAAATCGGAAGGTAAGATGAACTTGTTGATGTATTTATTTTCAGTTTTTCAATAAAATAAATCTGTTAATTTGATATATCAAAACCGGCGCTCTTTTTGAATCACCCTATAGTAAAATCAATGAATAAATACCATTGTAAAACACAATTTTCTTCTAGTCTATATTAATTACAGCAACAATGTATGTACGTTAACATTTTACTCAAATTTATTTCACAAACACCTGAAGACAAAATTTTCAACTCTTTTTTTAAACAAGTGGCTTATCTTTGAAAAGAAAAAAGTGTACATTTTATATAAAAGGGGTTGTTGTTTAGGTGATCAGCCTGTAGGCTGGTTTGAACATGTAGAGGTTTTACTAAGTAAAACGAGGAGTCAGGTAATTTACCATTGCCACAACTCACTCTGTGGAAAAATACGCTTATCAGCAAGCCGGGCCCTCTGAAAAGCACACATATTTTCTACTCTGCAAATGATACCTTCACTTCATTCAACACAGGGTCCAACTGTATAATGAAATTCATTACTTTGAGAGGAGTTAACTGTGATTAGTGTCACCTAACACACCTCTACCTCTTCTCTTCTTAAATGATTCACTCATTTAATTGGGTGACCAAGTGATGATAAGAAACACAACTATTTATTTCACCCCTGCAACTAACACATTCAGTGTAAATAATTTGACACTCCGCTTGTCTGTTTTGGGCAGAATAAAAGGGGACAGTTTCTGAACAAATTAAATTTTTTAATATTGTTTTTATTGAAACATAATAAATTATAAGTTCTTTAATTTTTCCAAAAGTTAGTTTTTTTTTTACTTATGGGCTTTCTGAAATGATTGATTTAAATAATAACACTGGTCTGCATCAAAAATTCCCCTTGAACTTTAATAGTGACCTTAATGTATTTTGACCCGCTGAATCCAAATCTGACCTCCGTTTTGTTCCATCACCCACCATTTTTAGGGGGTGGGCCACTCCCTTTTATTTGGAAAATTTCAACTTTTTATCAGTCTGGTGTAACTATGATATGAAATTGTGCGGTTGTATCACGTTTTTACGGTTCTTCAAGGCCTACCTAACACTGAAAGAGTACAATAAGAGAGTATTGAAGTATTTATACATTTTGCGCATTTTTACTTGTACAATTTTTCTGGTTCAAGATACAGCGAATACATATACTTAAAGAGAGTGGTTTTACTTGGAGGTAGCTTTTCTCTTGTACTGATCTCTGGGAGTTTCACGCAAGAGTGACCAGCAATAGTCTGCTAACATACTTGAGTCCACTTCCAAGAGAACAGTTTTTCGAAGAGTGCAATGTGTCGATGAAACCTTCTCCGTGTGCATCATAAACTGCTCCCAAGTTTTCTGGGAAAAAGTCCAAATGGGCGAGTAAAAGGTGTAATTTTAATAACATGTTGCAACCCATTGACTCGTACGCAGATAGCAATTCTTCGATGAGTTCAACATAATTTTCACTGAGCTAAGCTTAGCACTTGGTCAGGCTTCCCACCCTGCCACACCTCTGAACTAACGGTAATGTCACCCCTCCCCCCTACGGTCTTCATGCATAAATGTGCATGCACTGAGATAACATTTTCTATGGAGGGGAGGATGGGGTACTTATAACCTCCCCCTGCCCATCGCTTTATTAGGAATAACCGCTTATAGGTGTTTTTTTATCGAGAATTAAAATTCTCGATTTAAAATCTCGGGGGGGGGGGGCGCCCCTCAAAAACGGTGGGTGATAGAGAGAAACGGAGGTCAAATTTGGATTCAGGGGGTCAAGATACCTCACGATCACCCATCAAAGTCCAAGGGGAAAAAACTTTCTTTTTTTTTGCAGACCAGTGTAATAAATATTTTTCTCTTACCAGCGATCGGTTTTCCGTTGCATGATATGCTAATATCATAAACGCCGACACAAGGTGGAACATAACTGACTTCATAATCGGCATTATTATCCGAATTAGAACTGGTACTCGATCGTACTATGCTGCATTTGCTGACTACACCGTCAGGTCCGTCGATAATGACGTCCGGACGGACTGATGATGAGTTAACGCCGATCCCTCGACAAGAGACGTTGAATTTAGTCGGTACTTCTGATAAACCACGCGTTAATCCTTGACCCCATGCACGTGCCACGCCCGATTCAATCACTGTAAACGTCAACGGAGAATCTGAAACAATCACAACAATATTGAATTTTATTTTAAAACTTAAAAAATCTAGTGTGAAACACTCACACAACTTTCTCTTGCCAATGCAAATAATGACCAATATAACCTAACATTAGTAATAAACAAAAACCTAACCTTTATTTAATCTTGACTTAGACACAAAATGAAAATCGAACTCAGTTGGGCTTAAAAATACGTAAAATCACTCTTTCACGCTAAACTAGGCTCTGTAGAGAAAAATGCTCTAAATAAAAGTTGTAGATCTTTTAATTTCCTATAAATTTCATTATATACATTTTAGTTGTAAAATGCACACTTGTTAAGGCATTTGCACCGGGGTTTGCACTATCTTGTAATCCTCTTTGCTTTTTCTTCCTCTTCCTTCTTTCTTCTTCTTTTTGTTGGCCACTTGTACATTGAAACGTGTCATGTGCGGATGTGTTTTCGGCGTTACTCTCTCGGTCGGCGTCTCGAATGACGCTAACATTGCTTTCGTACTTTAAAAGGCTTATTCGTTTTAATGCTTGTATTAAATTGTGCTTTGTTGTGTTTATTATTATTGTTTATGTACTTAAAAGTGTATTCTAACGTTCATCAAGTCGGCAGTGCGACTTGTTCCAATCAATATGTTTCTGCAACAAGTTTCAACTAGGTAAGTACGTTCTGCTCATGATAATAGTTTGCTGTGTATACTCCTGTGTCTTCCTCTCTTTATTTTTACGTGTTCTATCACAAGGTTTCTTGTCTTGGTCTTATACACTGACCACTATAAATGTGTATTGGTCCTCCAAAGGTTTAATTTCGAGGCAAATTCTTATCTTAAAATCCGCAAAACCATTTTTACAAGGTGCTATCCTAAACAACACTAATGCTGAATTCTTAAAAAAATCAATTTTTCAGACGTTTTCATGAGAAAAAAAGAAAATTGCTAATTACCGCTAAACTAAGCGTTATACAAAAAAATGTTAGAAATAAAAGTTTTAGGATTTTAAATTGTCTACAACTATAATTATATACATTTTTGTAGTAAAAAGCATATTAAAGCCGTAATCTTAAAAAAACAATTTTTTTATGTGAAAACAGCCTCACCAAGAATAATTTCAGCAAACATGGTACCTACCCTATCTTGTAGAGCATAAAACGTTTAGTAAAGTAGGCGATTTTAAAAAAAAATCGTAGGACCAGTTTTTGAGAAAATTGCAAATAAAGTGAAAAATTACACAAATGAACTACTAATTACGGTTGACCGATTTTGCTGAAAATTTTGGTGTCGGGTCCGGCAGTGGTATGTAACTTAAGTTTCAAGTTTGTACGATGTTCCGTTCTTGAGATATTCTGTGAACACACACACACACACACACGCACGCACGCACGTACACACACACACACACACACACACAGAAGAATGTATTTGTTAAAATCAACATGAAAACAATACTTTCCTTCCTATAAACTCATATAGGCAAGAGAAAGTAAAAAGTACACGATTTGAAAAACCAATTAATTTGTAATAATAAAATACAAGAAACGTACTAACCAGGTATGCTGTCACCTCCATAAGTAATATGGAAACAATAATTTCCAGGCAACGAAGGGCACAACTCGATTAAATCTGCATCGTCCCCGCAGCTTTTCACCAACAGCGGTAAATCTTGACCTAATGGGCTACGAACAGTCACATCCAACTCTGCAAATCCAGCGTTCTTTCTCAATACTATTAACAAAAAAAACATAAAAAAATAGTCAATAAAAATACGTTACATTAACCCAACGACCGACCGGTGGCCTATTTTATCATAACCGGCAGCAGAAAATGTGCCAAATGTGCCGGTGTTATTAAGTTATTTATTTTACAATCATTTTATAATCTTGGTATCACATATCATAAATCAAAACGCTCAGAAAATCTCAAATATTTATTTACTATTACTGAAAATTAAGGGTCCCCTCTTTTACTCTCCCCCCCATTCGCTACATATATGAATACGGTTATAATTAACGTCTCTTACCCCCTAAAATTGAAACAAATAATAATTTTTTATTAGAATTCCATTATAGCCACTTAGTAGAGTTTTTTGTTCTGCAGAATATGATATAAATATTGTGTTGATGCACTGAAAACTTTTTTTTCTTTAGTCAATAATACGAGAATACTACATAACTAAATATTTACATGTCGACGCATAAATGATATACAGTTCAAAAGCAAATAAAAGAAACACTATACAAAAGGTGATATTAGGGCTTTCATTGGTAACCCTTTCATCAAGCACAACATTTACAAAATCCCTTATTTCTTTATTTACATTGAAATTCATAATGAAATAATAATAAATAAAACACTAACACTCACGAGTTCAGTTACTACGAAATCAGTTTAGTTCCATAAACACCAACAAAACAACAAATTACGCAATAACTAATAATAATAAAATCATAATTGTTGATTAATTATCGTACACAAATCTAAATAAATATATTTATAATAACTAATAAACAAACGAACACGAGTAAATGCAAACGTCCTTTGCAAAGCAGATAACAACAAAATAACACCAACTGACTTCCATCAATTTCATTGAATAATACATCAACAACAATCACTTTTAAAAAACAAAAATATTGTTATAATGAAGCGGCGGAAAATGAAATCAGCTGTTTATAAACAGCTGACTGATTAATTATAAAAAAGAAGGATTCCATTGTTGGGACGAGGCGGCCGCAGTTTGAATGGCTGACGTGTTAGTCGTCTAAATTGTAAGGGATTCTTCGTTACGGGAAAGTTTGTTATTTTGTCAACAGACATTGTAATTGTATTTAATGTTTATTGTTTATTTTTTTGTAAATAAATTGCGTGAACTGAATTGTTTTAATTGTTTAAGATCTTATTTTCATAAACTCTATTCATTGTTGTAGTTTGTAAAGGTTAGTTTATTTTCTTGTCAAATAATTTTGTTAAATAAACATAATATATGTCAACTAATTAAATTAAAGTTTACAATTTTACTTCACTATAACGAGTTGTAACAATATTTTTATTTTATAAAGCTAAATTTTCTGATTAAAATTATTTATTACTTGCCGTGGTTATGCAATACAGTTTTTACGTCATGATTTCAAAACTAAATGCATTGTTGATCGATACGATTTATTGATGCTGCCGGTACAGATAAATGATCCACGTGTCGAAAAATCGATGCCTGCCGGTTGTAGGGTTAAACAGGTTTTACCGAAAATTAATAAAATATACTATATAATTTTTAATACGAGGGTTATCCCGAAAATAACCTCCGTTTTGAAATAAAAAGTAAACGAGTGAAGATACTTGAACTTTTGAAGCTCTTCGTCATTGGTGAACAGCTGAGATGCAAGCCACCACTTCATGTTCGGGAACAGGCGAAAGTCACTAGGAGCCAAGTCCGGGCTGTATGGGGGATGATCAAAAACGTCCCATTTAAACTTGGCCAAAAGTTTATTTGTTCTTCGAGCTGTATGAGGGTGAGCGTTGTCATGCACAAACACAACACCACGTGTCAGAAGGCCACGACGCTTGTTTTGGATTGCTCTTCTTAGTCTGTTTAAAGTTTCACAGTAGACAGCAGAAGAAGTAGGAAGCATTGGTGTGTGCCTTCTGACATGTGGTGTTGTGTTTGTGCATGATAACACTCGCCCTCACACAGCTCGAAGAACAAATTAATTTTTGGCCAAGTTTAAATGGGACGTTTTCGATCATCCCCCATACAGCCCGGACTTGGCTCCTAGTGACTTTCACCTGTTCCCAAACATGAAGCGGTGGCTTGCATCTCAGCGGTTCGCCAATGATGAAGAGCTTCAAAATGCCGTGAATGGTTGGCTACATTCACAGGCGGCAGATTTGTATGCAGAGGGTATTTCAAAGACTTTTCCAAGGTACGACAAGTGCTTGAATCTGTTTGGCGACTATGTTGAAAAATAGAGAAAAAATGTAGTTTTAATATGTATATAATAAAGTTTTTGTATCTTTACTCGTTTACTTTTTATTTCAAAAACGGACGTTATTTTCTGGATAACCCTCGTATATTGCAGATTCGTTCATTTTTAACCTGTTGTTGTTTTTTAGGTGATCAGCCTGTAGGCTGGTTTGAACCTCTAGAACTTTTACTAAGTAAAAACGAGGAGTAAGGTGGTTTACCATTGCCACAACTCACTCAGTGGAAAAGTACGCTTTATCAGTATGCTGGGCCCTCTGAAAAGCACACATATTTTCCACTCTGTAAATGACAACTTCACTTCATTCACCACAGGGTCCAACTGTATAATGAAATTCATTACTCTCAGAGGACATAACTCTGACTAGTGTCTTTTACACCTCTACCTCTTCTCTTCTTAAATAGTTCAGTCATATAATATTGTCTGACTATGTGATAAGAGAGAGAACTTTTTTGTAGCCCTGGAACCAACACAACAGATCGAGTGCAATTAATTTAACACTCCACCTGCATGTTATGGGCATTATTTTTAACCTAGGATTCTAAAACAAAAACCATAATTTTTAGCTGTTTTTTGTCTACAAGGTAAGCTAAGAAAACACTTTTGAGAAATTTCACCCAAAGGTCCCTTTTCCCAGAGCGCATCACAAATGATAATTGGGTGACCATTTTATAAGAGTCCACCTGGCCGTTATGGGCAAACAGTTGTTCAATGTCAGCCAATGAGGAGGGGAGGGAGGTACGTTCAAAGCATATGACTTTCTTATTGTTACTTACATTTGAATGATATGTTTTCATTGACGGAGACACTATTAGATGCAAGATTTTCAATTTTAACTTTGGCTGCATCGTATACTTGGCAATGATATGGTGATCCTCTGACAGGACGTGAGCCGTGTAGCACTTCAATTTTGTAAACTCCTGCAAATAAATAAATATATTATTTCAAATAAATAACGTACATATTCATCAACATTTTTGAGTAATTTTTTACTACTCGATATTGTAAAAATAATCTTGTTAAGAATAGGAACAGAAAAGCAACTTGTTCACACCATCCAAAAAAAATCTTGTGTGAAACACTCACACAACTTTCTCTTGCCAGTGCAAATAATTAACAATATAAACTAACATTAGTAATATAACATTAGAAATAAACAACAAAACTAACCTCAAGAAATATAACCTTATTTTAATCATGAGTGAAAGACGCAAAATGAAAATCGAACTCAGTTTGGCTTAAAAATACAGAAAATCACTCTTTCACGCTAAACTAGGCTCTGTAGTGAAAAATGCTTTAAATGAAAGTTGTAGATCGTTTTATTTCCTATAAAATTTATTATTTACACTTTTGTCGTAAAATGCATTCTATGGCCGAAATCTTAAAAAAATCGATTTTTCACACGTTTTCATGAGAAAAAAACAGAAAATCGCAAATTACCGCTAAACTAAGCGTTCTAAAAAAAAAATTTTGAACTAAAAGTTGTAGAATTTTAAATTCTCTACAACTTTTATTATATACATTTTTGCGCTAAAATGCATATTAAAGCCGCGACCTTGAAAAAAACAATGTTTTTACGTGAAAACAGCGTCACCAAGAATTTCAGCAAACATGACGCCAACCCTATCTTGTAGAGAATAAAAAATTAAGTAAACAAGGCGATTTTTAAAAAAAATTGTAGGACCAGTTTCTGAGAAAATCGCAAAAAAGTGAAAAATTACACGATTAAACTACTACTTTCGGTTGACCGATTTTGATGAATATGTTCGTGTCGGGTCCGGTAGTGGTATGTAACTTAAGTTTCAAGTTCGTACGATGTTCCGTTCTTGAGATATTTTGTATACACACACACACACACAGACCAATCGCTAAAAACATGTTTGTGTGGGTTCAGGGGGTCTGAAAACGTATAGATCCGGTGAAAACTCGATTTCTTAAAATTGACATGAAAACAATACTTTCCTTCCTATATATTCATATAGGCAAGAGAAAGTAAAAATATTCAACTAATATCAAAAAAACTAATAATACAAACTAATATATAACTAATAACCTAGTTACGAGGGTAGGCTGATAAGTAATGCACACATGCTTGTAGAAGACGAACAAAAAGAAATAGCAAGATGGGGTAAATAACAAATTAAAGTACAAATCTTAACCTACCAAATTATCTATTTATTTTTCAATATAGTCACCGTTAAGCATTACACATTTCTCCCAACGTTTAACAAGTTTTTTCATTCCGTCACTGAAAAATTCTTCCGACTTTCCTCGAACCCAGGACGCAATAGCTGCCTTCACCTCATTGTCCGAGCTGTAATGATTACCCTTAAGGTCTCTCTTCAGTAGAGGAAAAAAATAAAAATCGCAAGGCGCAAGGTCGGGAGAATACGGAGGGTGTAAAATTGGTTGAAACTTCAGGTTTCTCAGAGCCTCTCCAGTTGCACGCGAAGTGTGTGGACGAGCATTGTCGTGTTGCAAAATTATTGGCGCCAGGTTGCCTCTAACACGACAAACTCGACGTCGGAGATGTTTCAGAGTCTGTATATACTGAGCAGAATTTACCGTTGCCCCTCGTTCCAGATAATCAGTCACATAAACTCGGCGAGCATCCCAAAACACAGTCAAAAGAATTTTTTTTGCGGACGGTTGTGTTTTGAACTTTTTCACAACAGGAGAATGTGGATGACGATATTCAGCGCTCTGCCTTTTTTCTTCGGGATCGTAATGATGAACCCATGACTCGTCCCCCGTCACAATATTCAAAAGAAAGTCGTCTCCTTCGTCACGGTAGCGCTTCAAAAGTTGTTCACAGCATTCCAATCGACGCTGTTTATTCTCGTCTGTCAGACGGCGTGGTACCCATCGTGCACAGATTTTACGGTATCCCAATTGTTCAATAATGAAGCCAACACGTTCCTTAGATATTCCAATTTGGTTTGCGATACGCTGTTGAGTGATTCGCCGGTCATTTTGAATCAAATCATCGATGAGTTTGCGACGATTATCGTCTGAGGCAGTGATTGGTCGTCCACTGCGTGTTTTGTCAACAATTAAGGCTTTTCCAGGTTGGCAATCACGAAATTTTATTACCCAACGATTCACAGTAGACCTATCAACAGTATCGTCACAATAAACAGCCTTTAAACGACGATAAATCTCACTAGGATTCACTTTCTCAGCAGTTAAAAATTTGATAACAGCGCGTTGTTTAATTCTCGTTGACATAGCACCAGAACACGACGCCATACTTCCACTACTCAAAACAAACTGAATGAAAGCAACGCCTTCAAACTGCGCAGGCTTGTAGAGGAGAAATAGTACTTCCACATGCCACCAGGCGCGCTACTGAAGTTTATTTAGTTGTCTTCTACAAGCATGTGTGCATTACTTATCAGCCTACCCTCGTATATAAAAACTAATATTATAAACTAATATTCAACTCGCACATAAAATGTTTTTTAATATTTTTATATGTAATAAAAATTGAAAAATGTATTCAGTTACCTGTGGTAGCTGGTGTAAACTCAGCCATAAGATTTCCATCTTTTTGTTGATAACATCGGACCGGAACTGCATTACCTTGCGGCCCAGTAACGACTACATCAAATTCATGTGCTGGTTTGCCGGCGGTTTCAATGACAAAATGCGTCACTCTACCGGCACGTGATTGGTAAAGACCTATTCCAGTCGCACACACATCTCGTCCGACACCCGGATCACTCACACATACTTCCATCGGGCAACCTGATTTGATAAAAACAAAAAAAACTGGTGTGAAACACTCACACAACTTTCTCTTGCCAATGCAAATAATTTAAACAATATATCCTAACATTAGAAATAAACAAAAACTAACCTCAATAAACATAACCTTATTTTAATCGTGAGTGAAAGATGGAAAATGAAAATCGACCTCAGTTTGGCTTCAAAATACCGAAAATCACTTTTTCATGCTAAACTAGGCTCTGTACAGAAAAATATTTAAAATAAAAGTTGTAGATCTTTTAATTTCCTAAAAATTTGATTATACATACTTTCATTGTAAAAAGCATGTCTTAAAAAATGTATTTATTACACATTTTCATGAAAAAAAATAAACAAATTATTGCTAATTAACCGTAAAACTAAGCATTATACAAAAGAATGTTGAAATAAAAGTTGTAGGATTTTAAATTCTCTACAACTTTTGCCATATACATTTTTGCGCTAAAATGGATAAACGAGGGGGTACCCAAAAGAAACCAGAATTATTTTTTAAAACTATTTATTTTTAATTTTTTTACAAAAGAACCTTATCCCCTTCAAAATACTCTCCATTACAACTAATACATTTGTCCCACCGATGCTTCAACTGTTCAAAACATTTTTTGTACTCCTTTTCAGTGATGGCTGCCAGCTCATCCGTGGTTTTTTTCTTGACATCATCAACGTTGTTAAATCGGAGACCTTTCATGCCCCTTTTCATGCGTGGGAACAAGAAAAAATCACACGGAGCCAGATCAGGTGAGTACGGTGCGTGTGGTAGCAAAACCATGCCGTTTTTCGCCAAAAACTGGGTAACCGAGATTGCCATGTGTGCAGGCGCGTTGTCGTGGTGGAAAAACCAGTCCCCTGTCTGCCACAAAGTAGGTCTTTTATGACGAATGCTGTTTCGTAGTCTTCTTAACACTTCAAGATAAAAAGCTTGATTTACCGTCTGGCCTGGTGGAACGAACTCTGAATGGACAATTCCCCTCACATCAAAAAAACAAATCAGCATTGTTTTGATGTTCGATCTGACTTGACGACTTTTTTTTGGTCGGGGTGATAATGAAGTCTTCCATTGACTGGATTGTTGTTTGGTTTCTGGGTCGTACCCATAGCACCAAGACTCGTCACCCGTAATGATCTTTGACATGAAATCTGGATCAGTTTCAAGCAGTTGTTTCAAATCACTACACGTTTCAATTCGACGTTCCTTTTGAGTGTCTGTCAGAACCCGAGGCACAAACTTGGCAGCGACTCTTTTCATTGTCAAGTCTTCTGTTAAAATGCGTTGGACTGAGCTCCAAGATAACCCACTAACCTGTGATATTTGGTCAATGGTCTGTCGTCGGTCTGTTCGTACAATTTCTTTCACTTTCACAACATTTTCGTCTGTTCGGGAAGTCGACGGTCGTCCAGAACGAGGTTTGTTCTCAATCGACATGTCGCCATTTTTAAAGCGCAAAAACCACTCGTACACTTGGGTTTTTCCAATAGCGTCGTCTTTGTAAGCTGTGTTCAACATTACAACTGTTTCCGCGGCGTTTTTACCGAGCAAGAAGCAAAATTTCACAGCCGCACGTTGTTCATTAAAACTTGCCATCATGAAAAACGACACGAGCACAAAACAGCACTAGCGAGAACAATCACTGCACGAGAACAGAACAAGCTAGATCAACGAACAAAATGACATTGAACTGGCAATGAGTAGCGCTACAAGCAGCCTAGTGGCGAGAATTTATACTGCACAAGCTCCGCCCACAGCAGAACTATTCCGGATACTTTTGGGTACCCCCTCGTATAGCCGCAATCGTAAAAAAACAATTTTGAAAATAATCGATTCGGTCAACTATCACTGTAGGTAAACAGAGAACAAAGTGAACGAATAAATAACAGTGAAAACGGATAGCGTACGGGTAGCCACATTTATAACAATGTGAAAGTAGCAAACGTATGAGATACGTGATACGTTTGCCATCTAGGGATGTATATCATCACGGCCGTATCACATACGGTTGTCCACTCCAAAGTGTTAACTTTTCAAAAATAAATTTTCTATAAGCTATCGAAACTGTCGTTTCATTTATAATCACCCAGTACGAGGTCTGTTGAAATAATAACCGAACCTTTTGAATTACGCGCCAACGGGGATATTTAGCTACGAGCGGTTGGCAGCACACTGTTCTACATCATTTCCTTTGTAAACACATGTTTTTGGATTGTTGATATCTCATTTACTTTCCGTGTAGTTGCGTTTTTAGTACGACGTGTTTAAGTGCTAGTGACGATTTTTGCAATGTGCAATATTCGGGAGCAAAGATGCAACGTAAAATTTTGCGTCAAACTGGGGAAAACGTTCACAGAAACGTTTCAACTTTTGAAACAAGCGTATGGAGATGATTCTCTAAGTCGTACACAATGTATTCATAACAATCTAATCTCAATTTAAAAATGGTCGCCAGTTAATTGAAGACGACCCTCCACCAGGAAGTCTTCGACTTCAACTGATGTCACCCACGTTTTTTACTTTACAACCAGGGCGTTCAGGCTTCTGCAGCCCCTCCTCACCGCGACCTAAAAGATCTTTTGTGATTTGACACCCACGTTAGAATAATCCATGATCTGCTGCGTGAAAATTACCGATTGACTGTCCGAGAACTTTCAGAAGAAGCTGGAATCTCAATTGGATCGCGCCATGAAATTTTGACCGAAAAATTGAACTTGCATCGAGTTGCAGCAAAGTTTGTTCCCCGTTTGATGACGGATTTTTTTGTTTAACGTCCGACTGTTGTGCAATTATTGCTAATGCAGACGGTGAATGATGAAATGATTTTTTGTAACGTATGAAAAAATGCCGTGCCTGAATGGGATTCGAACCCAAGACCGCATGAGTCACGGAACAGCGCAAAGAACATCGAGTGGACGTTTGTCGGCAACTTCTCGAACAAGCAAACGATGATGCAACATTCATGCAAAGGATCATAACGGGAGATGAAAGTTGGGTTTACAGCTACGACATTGAGACAAAAGTGCAATCATCACAATGGGTTGGCAAAGGATCTCCATGCCCCAAGAAAGCACGTCAGTCCCGATCCAATGTCAAAGTGATGATCACTGTTTTTTTTTCGATTTTAACGGAATTGTGCATTTTGAGTTTTTGCCTCAACGTGAAACAGTGAATCGTGTATATTATCAAGGCGTTTTAAAACGGTTACGTGAAAAAATTCGCAAAAAGCGACCTCAGTTGTGGAAAGACAACTCATGGTTACTCCATCATGACAATGCGCCCGCGCATTCAGCTTTGTCAGTTTGTCAGTTTTGTGCCAAAAATCAGATGACTGTCATCCCGCAGCCTCTGAACTCACCAGATCTGGCTCCTTGTGATTTTTTTTTATTCCCAAAATTAAAATCGGTGATGAAAGGACGCCGTTTCGAGACTGTTGATGACATTAAAGAAAATTCGTCACATACCTTGAAGGACATCTGAAAGGAAGCTATTCAGGAGTGTTTTGCAAAGTGGAAACATCGCTGGGAAAAGTGTGTGAATAGGAGAGGGGAGTACTTTGAAGGTGACAAGGACGAATAATATTGTGACAGAATTGACCAGATGGTTCACAAAGGTTCCAGAATTTCATTCGTATAAATAGTAAAGGAATAATAGAATAACAGATAACAATACACAATAGCAACAAGTATTGACAATAGGACATTAATAACCATACAGTCCAGCCGCTCTAAGTTTGCTCCTAATGTAAACAAATAATGACATCACTGAGCATGCTTATTATATCAAAATGTGTACACGCTGATTAAAAAGTAACAACAAAATACTTTCAAAAGTATTTAAATACAAAATACTTTTGAAAGTATTTTTATAAATGAAATTGTTAGGCCTACATCATAATATCACGAATGATGTTTTTAGTACTTTAAGTACTTATAATTTAAAAAATAGTTAACTTAATAGGAATACGACATCCATAAAGTCACAGACTCTAGCGTGCACCCTGTAGTAGCTGGTTTTGGTTTGTTGACACTAGGAGCAAACTTAGAGCGGCTGAACTGTAAAGGTATGTCTATTCATAGAAATTGTAATAACTATCACTATTATAAAAATTCAGGTATTGTGTATAGCTATTATGAGGGGGGAAGGTTGTTTACGATTTCTATTTACAAAAGACCTACTCTTGATCTGTTTACTACGGATTTTTCTAGCACTCATTAATAAAGAATTATTGTTTGTACTTTATTTTTGCATGTTATTCTATTCTCTTCTCGAACTATCTTTGTGAATGAGTATAACGGGTGATTAAAAAAGAGCGCCGGTTTTTAAACGGCTGGTAAATTTTTGTTTATCGGTTGGCAACATTGTTAGACCTCATTTCTATTTCGGAGAACATTCCGATTGACGATTCAGTTGTAGTTTCTCTTGTTCGCAGTGTAGTACTCTCGCAGTCTGTGTCTAACCATGGAGAAGTTTACTATTGCACAACGAGTGTTAATCGTCAAAACATTTTACCAGAGTGGAGAGAGTTATGCGGCTACTGTCAGGCGACTTCGCGATACTCTAGGACGTAATGAAGCACCGAATGAATCAACAGTTCGCAGGCTCATGAAAAAGGTTTTTGAGACGGGTTCAACAGTCGACCTTAAAAGTTCTGGACGTCGTCGTTCTGGCCGAACTGAGCAGAACGTTGCGTTGGTTCGTGACAGTGTGGCTGTTAGCCCAGCAAAATCAATACGTCGCTGTTCTCAACAATTGGGTTTACGATGTTCTTCTGTACAGAGAATTCTTCGGTACGATCTCCAATATCACCCACATAAAATTCAGTTTCTGCACGAGAAACAACGTTGTTGCTCCGTGAACACCAAGGTCGTGTGACTTGGGGCCTTGTGACTTTCATCTTTGGGGTCATCTGAAGTCATTGGTGTGTGCCAATAAACCCCCGAAACATCAATGACTTGAAGGAGGAAATTCGACGGGTTATCGGGCAAATGGAAGTCGAAACTTGTCGTGCAGTAATATCCAATTTCATGGACAGAGTTGATGCGTGCCAGCGCAGTAGAGGAGGACACATGCATGACATCATTTTTCATACATGAAATCGGAAGGTAAGATGAACTTGTTGATGTATTTATTTTCAGTTTTTCAATAAAATAAATCTCTTAATTTGATATATCAAAACCGGCGCTCTTTTTGAATCACCCTATATAAGGAGACCCCCGAGCGCGGTCCAGTCAGTATCCGTTTGATCTTTGACGAGCGATTATCGGGTTGTTATTTAGCAGGTTAACTATTCCGAGCATTGTGTTGGTCGACGACTGTTATACTGCCTTTGTTGTGTGTGTATTGTGTAAAGTCTTTTTGTGAGTGTATTGTAAAGTTAATGTGCAGTTTTTGTGAATTCAATTTCTGTGTTTTGTATGTTTGTGTAATCTATAAAAGTGATTGTAAGTTATTTATTGTTTATTATTTATTTTAAGTGAAATATTAAATCATTTATTGTATTAATTAATTATAATTAGTTGAATTATTTATTTTGTAATCTTTTAGTGTAATAAATATTTGTAAATGTAAACTTTAGTGTAATAATTATTTAATTAGGCTACCCAGATCCCGAAACAGACCTTAGCAATAAGTGTCACAATATGTAAAATTAATGATAAAGATTTAAAATCAAAAGTTGGGTTATTATTTGAACAGCCCTCATATATTGTGGATAATTACCAGCTATATTCATGTTGTTATATTTGACGATAACACGGTGAGGGATTGCAACCTGAGGGTGGTAGACTACTTGATACAACCCCGCCGTATCCAATTCTCTTAATGTGTGTTTCACTTCACTGCCGGCAGCTCTTATATTCACAGACAACGCACCAGAACCAGCGCCTCTCGTATCAACTAAAACAAATACAAATATACAATACAACTAACCACATTCAATTCTATGAAATTATTACATTCATTCATTACAGATGGTACAAGGTGTGTTCAGAAAGTACATACCGTTTTTAAAAAAAAAACAAGTATAACAATTATTTTTAAACACAATTTTATTTCTACACGAAAGCCCAAACATTAAATATTTTTCGACATAGTTTCCACCGATGTTCAAACACTTGTCGTAGCGGGTCATCAATTTGTCTATACCCTCTTCGTAGAAGGTTCCCGTCACTGACGTGCACAAAACCAAGAGACTCGGAAGTGCTCTGACTTTTCTCACACGGTACAGTGATGATTTTTTAAACAAAATTGTGACAGGTGATGAAACATGGGTCCATCATGTCATACTGGAATCTAAACAGCAGTCAATGGAGTGGCGACACACGCAATCCCCAAAGAAACAAAAATTCAAGATGACAATGTCTGCACAAAAAATCATGTGCACTGTCTTTTGGGATCAGAAAGGTGTTTTGCTGATTGATTTTCTCCCTAGAGGTGAAACCATTAATGCGGCAAGGTATTGCGAAACCTTAAGAAAACCTTAAGGCGGGCAATTCAAAACAAACGGAGAGGAATGCTCAGTAACGGAATTGTGTTGCTCCATGACAATGCTCGGCCCCATACCGCTGGTGACACTCAAACATTGGTTCGACAATTTCGTTGGGAGCAGTTCGATCAAGCGCCCTACAGCCCGGACTTGGCACCGTCTGACTACCACTTGTTCCTGCACATGAAGCGCGAGCTAGGTGGCCAACGCTTTGAAACCGACAATGAAGTGAAAACTGCCGTAGAGATGTGGCTACATTTGTTGGCGGGAACCTTCTATGAAGAGGGTATAGACAAATTGATCACCCACTACGACAAGTGTTTGAACATCAGTGGAAACTATATCGAAAAATAGTTTAAGGTTTGGGCTTTCACGTAGAGATAAAATTGTGTTGAAAAAAAATTGTTTTTTTTTTTTTTTATTAAATGGTACTTACTTTCTGAACACGCCTCGTATCATCTTCTGTAAATTTTAAATAAGTGAGATAAAAAATGTTTTGGTTTCAATTATTTTTTTATTTACTCTGATGATGGTGGATCCACCGAAACACGTGTAAGTAAGAATAAAAATAAAGGTGACGCAGTTTAACCCTTTCAGTGCCATGGCCGATTCAATCGGCCACAATTGCTTGTGCATAAATTGCCATGGCCGATCGAATCGGCCGCCAGTTTCAAACCACTGTAGTACTCTCAGTTCTCAACAGATTGTGCTGTTTTTACTCTTAAACGAAAGAGCAGTTATTGCTGTATATTTTTAGCCTCTTTGGATGTACAGTGACGATTTTACAAGCGATCTAACAGGCCGGTGTTCTCGTGTTGTGTCGATTCCATTGTTGACATTTTATAACAGCGTGTATAACCTCTACTGTTGTATTTTGTGTTTAGTTTTGCAACTGTTTTTGTTAGTGATCGGTTTATTTCTTTATAATGTAGGAAGATAAATTATATTTTGGTCTTGACGATGATGAAATTTGCGAGTTAGCTTTGTGTACGGGCTCTGAAAGTGAACCTATCTTAGAAACTATACAATTGTCATTTTTTTTAAATACTCAAATTTTCTGTCACGTCATGCTGAAATAATATCCTCAATAAGTATGTTTGTAGTGACAATTTATAAACAAATTTAATACGGTTTTGTTCAAAATTAAATGGGCTACGTGATAGATGTGCCAACTTGTGTAAAAAATATAATTATAAACTAGTTATTTTGTGTGAAAGTGTAAAAAACAATTTTCTTCGGTTGCTTGTAGTGAATTAAAATTTTTTTAAATTTTTTAAAAAAGACAAGCATTAGTTTTGATAATGTGTATGCAATTCTTCATCTATTTTTAAGGTAAGACCAAAATTTCAAGTCTCTAGAATTATTACTTTATCTGTAATAATCTAATTAAACAAATATGCTTGCTTTATAGATCAAAAGTAGCTTGGCATTTTATGCACAACCATCGTGAAAGAAATCATGGTGGCACTGAAAGGGTTAAAAAGAAGGTTAGTGAAATTATTATATAAATTCATTACATGAAATAGAAATAATTTCAAACTGCACGATGCATTATAAAGATTTAATTTATGAATGAATATTTAAATTACGATACCTTTAAATGTAGCAGCACGATGACAAAATGCTTCACTAAGATCGGTCAATTTCACTTGCAATGGATCGAATACTTGAACCGCAAACGGTTGTTTAGTAATCGGTTGTTTCCGTTGAAGAACGGTTACGCTGTGAGTTCCGACGGTAACCGGTCGATACTTGGCCCTGAATAATCCAGTATTCAGCTTATCTATCGTAACAGGTACTCTTTGCCCATCTGAACCTGAAATTAAAATTTTATTGTAGAATTGTGAAATCAATTGAGCTAAAGTTTAAAGTTCAAAAGAACAATTTTTTTTTGTTATTGTTTAATTCATTTGGTATTTTACCAGTTAATTAGTTCTTAATATTCTACATACTTTATGTGAACTCTGTATATGTTAATTATCTATTGTTAACCACGAAATGGCATGATATTCCGTCATCGCGGTAGGCAGGCGCTCATATAAATTGACTGCCATAAGGGCATTTCGTCCTGTTCGCTGTTCACTCTTAGAATCATCACATACTTCTAGACGAGGTCCAAGATTTGGGAGACCAATCAATCATGAAGTCGTTGTTTAAGTTATATAACGGGTGATTCAAAAAGAGCGCCGGTTTTTAAACGGTTGGTAAATTTTTGTTTATCAGTTGGCAACATTGTTAGACCTCATTTCTATTTCGGAGAACATTCCGATTGACGATTCAGTTGTAGTTTCTCTTGTTCGCAGTGTAGTACTCTCGCAGTCTGTGTCTAACCATGGAGAAGTTTACTATTGCGCAACGAGTGTTAATCGTCAAAACATTTTACCAGAGTGGAGAGAGTTATGCGGCTACTGTCAGGCGACTTCACGGTACTCTAGGACGTAATGAAGCACCGAATGAATCAACAGTTCGCAGGCTCATGAAAAAGTTTTTTGAGACGGGTTCAACAGTCGACCTTAAAAGTTCTGGACGTCGTCGTTCTGGCCGAACTGAGCAGAACGTTGCGTTGGTTCGTGACAGTGTGGCTGTTAGCCCAGCAAAATCAATACGTCGCCGTTCTCAACAATTGGGTTTACGATGTTCTTCTGTACGGAGAATTCTTCGGTACGATCTCCAATATCACCCGTATAAAATTCAGTTGACGCAACATTTTAAAGTGGCAGACCACCAGAAGAGACGACAGTTTGTTGACTGGGTATTGAGAAAACGGCAGGATGATGACACCTTCGCAAACAAAATTGACGCCTTGTGACTTTCATCTTTGGGGTCATCTGAAGTCATTGGTGTATGCCAATAAACCCCGAAACATCAATGACTTGAAGGAGGAAATTCGACGGGTTATCGGGCAAATGGAAGTCGAAACTTGTCGTGCAGTAATATCCAATTTGATGGACAGAGTTGATGCGTGCCAGCGCAGTAGAGGAGGACACATGCATGACATCATTTTTCATACATGAAATCGGAAGGTAAGATGAACTTGTTGATGTATTTATTTTCAGTTTTTCAATAAAATAAATCTCTTAATTTGCTATATCAAAACCGGCGCTCTTTTTGAATCACCCTATACAAGGGGTGAGTGTTGTAATACACAACCTTAATTATTTCATTAAACATCCTATGTAGGATTTTTAAACAGCCGTATTATTTAAAATAGAAATATATATTTTCTAACCACCAGAATACGGTAACATAAAACACTTACCAATGTTTATAGCGCTTTCGTGTATCTTGTACACATCTTCAGTAAATTAAAATTTATTACAAGTCAAAATTTAAAACTTCCTCCTGCTCCTACCATGGTAGGTAAGGAATAGTCGATTCTTATATTTAAAACAGTCTTGCCAACTTAATCAGTTGATTGTCGTATTCAATCTGTGTGTTCATTAATTTTTCCCTGTTATTGTATTTATAAAATATATAATATTTTTCCAAAATTTCAATTTCATTTTTTTTGTTATTTATTTCCAATATTTCTAGATTATTTTTTATATTCGACATATTATGTTTATTTAAACATAATATAACATAAAATAAACATAATATGTCGAATATAAAAAATAATCTAGAAATATTGGAAATAAATAACAAACAAAATGAAATTGAAATTTTGGAAAAATATTATATTTATAAATACAATAACAGGGAAAAATTAATGAACACACAGATTGAATAAGACAATCAACTGATTAAGTTGGCAAGACTGTTTTAAATATAAGAATCGACTATTCCTTACCTACCATGGTAGGAGCAGGAGGAAGTTTTAAATTTTGACTTGTAATAAATGTTAATTTACTGAAGATTTGTACAAGATACACGAAAGCGCTATAAACATTGGTAAGTTCATTCAAAAATAAATCTTTATAATGCATCCTGCAGTTTGAAATTATTTCTATTTCATATAATCAATTAATATAATAATTTCACTAACCTTCTTTTTAAACTGCGTCACCTTTATTTAAATTTCTACTTATACGTGTTTCGGTGGATCCACCATCATCAGAGTAAATGAAAAATTGAAACTAAAAATTTTTTTCACATTTATTTAAAATTTACAAAAGATGGTACATCATCAGTCACTTGTATAAAACTGATTTAAAATTAATTAATTTTAATTTATCCCTTCTCATATTTACTGTAGATAGCAGCAGCAGTCAATATCACTTCATCATTCCTAAATTTTATTTGTTCATTCAAAATGTCCTGCTTTTGCTCTTTCAAATATTTATAAATATGGAACATCTCATATTTCTCAATTTTATTTTTATTTTTACAATTTTTATATTACAATGTAATATAGAGAATAAAAATAAAATTGAGAAATATGAGATGTTCCATATTTATAAATATTTGAAAGAGCAAAAGCAGGACATTTTGAATGAACAAATAAAATTTAGGAATGATGAAGTGATATTGACTGCTGCTGCTATCTACAGTAAATATGAGAAGGGATAAATTAAAATTAATTAATTTTAAATCAGTTTTATACAAGTGACTGAAGATGTACCATCTTCTGTAAATTTTAAATAAATGTGAAAAAAAATTTTAGTTTCAATTTTTCATTTACTCTGATGATGGTGGATCCACCGAAACACGTATAAGTAGAAATTTAAATAAAGGTGACGCAGTTTAAAAAGAAGGTTAGTGAAATTATTATATTAATTCATTATATGAAATAGAAACATTGGTAAGTGTTTTATGTTACCATATTCTGGTGGTCAGAAATATATATTTCAACCTTAATTATATATTAACAATTTAGTTAAAATTCCTCTCCTGGGATAGACATAGTTTAAGATACATATTTGAAAAATGCATAAGTAATGATAGTAAAAGTAAATAATAAAAGAACTAAATAATAAACTAATAATAATGAAACGGTAAAAATCGTAAATCAGAAACTAATAAGAAGTATGGTTAAAAAAATAATAACGGGTGTTTCAAAAAGGACACACTTCGAAGTTTGAGAACGCTAATTTATTATATTAAGTAATTACAAATTATACGGTATGAAATTATTACCTTTATAACATTCAGATTACCTTTAAAACTTCACAATAAATGTTCAAAATGACTTCCTCCGCTTGTAATGCAAGTTCGGACAAGTTTCATAACATTTGCACCCACTTTTCATAGTGTTTGCTCATTAATGTTTGTAATCTCACTTTCAATATTAGCCTTCAATTCTTCAATCGTATGACGATTGTTTTTAAAAACTTTACTCTTTAAATTCCCCCAAAGAAAAAAATCTGCAGGAGTAAGATCCAGGGATCTTGGAGGCCACAATCCTTTTGATATCACACGATGGCCAAAAAATTCTCGTAACATATTCAGCGTTTCAGTAGAAGTATGGCACGTTGCGTTATCCTGCTGAAACCAACAATCTCGATCGTGTAATTCTAACAACGCTATAAATTGTTCAATTAAGTTGCAATACATCACACCATCTACAGATGTGTCAAAAAATAAAGGCCCAACAATACGACGCCGGGAAATTGCACACCAAACACCAATTTTACGTGCGTGTAGTGGACGTTCATGAAATGTGTGAGGATTAACAGCGCTCCATATTCGGCAGTTTTGGCTTTTGATGTAACCATCCGAGTGGAACCATGCTTCGTCACTGAAATAAACACGATCCAATATTTCAACATCGTTGTCATTAACAAGAGAACGTATCCAACGACAATACTGTATACGTTTCCCATGGTCAACTTCTTTCAGTTCATGAAGGACACCGATGCGGTAAGGATACAGATTTAATTTTTTTGTAGCCCTTAAAGTGGAAGATAGTGATAATCCAGCCTGTGAAGATAACTTTCTAAGTGATTTGCCGGGCGAGGTAGTCAAACGTTGTTTCACATCGTCCTAAACTTGTTCTGTTAACACTGATGGTCGACCTGTGCTTTTCCGATCCTGTACACTGCCAGTCTGACGAAATTTATTAATCAGATGCGATATTGTGGTGTTATTAGGTACTTCAGAATCGGGAAATTTTAACCGGAACTCGTCTTTCACTCGTTCGTAAGATTTATGTGCGCAATAACTTTTAATAATAAAAACACGTTCATCCTTTGAAAAAACCATGTTTCAACTTATACAGACACAAATGAATACCGGGATAGCACTAGTACATGTCAGTACTGTAATACACAATGGGTCAACAACGAGTACGGTAGTGCCAACTGTTATTTGGGGGAAAAAAATATTCCCTATGCAGAAAATATTAACCCCTAAACTTCAAAGTGCGTCCTTTTTGAAACACCCGTTATTTAAGTGCTATTATTAGATAATAAATTAGAACAAAAGAACAAACCTTTTTACACGGGTCCCGTATGTTTAAAATTACGTAACTTAAGTCATATACAGAGTAAATCTTTAAGTAAACCTTGCCTAATTGTATTTATTTGTTGAATAAACTGCTTGAAGTTATTTTACCCTAAAAACTGTGTTATTCTTGTGCCAAAAACCCGCTTGACCACACCACAATATAATATACAGGGTGGTGCAAAAGTCACTGCACACTACAGTAAACCTTAGCAGACTGCCTGACTCAAGACTCATTAAACAGCTCCTTGACTACCAAATGAAGAATAAGATCCAAAACAAATGGATACAGGAAGTCATGTCAGACATGAGGAACTTGAATATAAATGAAGAAATGATCCAGAGACGAGAAGAGAAGACCATCCTAAAGGAGTAGAGGATAACCCAACTGCCTTTCAGAGAGAGAAGACAGCCGAATACAGCTGTAGCAGAGAGATTGAGAGCCACCAGGTCAAGGAATAACAAAAAACTTATAATTATTTTTTATGTTCAAATTGTTTTCCGTCTTCAGTAATACATCTTTCAAGTGTCTCTCGAACACTGTTGCACACTCCATGGCATAGTCTGGTATTACTGTCCAAATCTTCAAATGCCTCGTGTATGTAGTCTTTCATTTCGTCGATGGTCCGAGGCTTTCTAGAATAAACAGAGTCCTTGACGACACCCCCATACGAAAAAATCCATGGGCGTGATATCTGGTGAACGTGGAGGCATGTCAATATCTGCCCTTCATCCAATAATTTGTCTTCGTTTAAAATATTATAGTATAAAATAATAAGTTTCGTTTAAATAATCGCGGACTTCAGTGGCATAATGTGGTGGAGCACGATCGTGTTGCCGGCCGCGTTGGCGATGTTTGTAACGTGCTCGCCTCTCATCACGCGGTCTTGGGTTCGAATCCCACTCGGGCATGGCATTTTTTCATACGTTACAAAAAATTCATTTCATCCTTCACCTTCTGCATTAGCAGCAACTTGCAAAACAGTCGGACGTTCAAAAAAAAAAAAAAACCATCGTGTTGAAAGTACGCTTTCAAGAACTCACTGGATCTATTGTTGTGTTTGTCCTTGACACGGCGTAATTATCAGCATTTTGTAATACCAACATCATGGGCTAAAACTATTGCACTACATCTTCTTGTAATTTTAATTTTTTCTTTAAACCATCTGTGCAGTGTCTTTTGCGCCACCCTGTATATGAATTTTCATTTTTAAAACACAAATAGCACGAAAAATCCCTTCCATGAAGAACATTTCAAGCCTGGTGAGAATTTTTAACCCTATCTGTGGCAA
The DNA here is from genome assembly GCA_035578175.1 of Catonia carolina. Classification (NCBI taxonomy): domain Eukaryota; kingdom Metazoa; phylum Arthropoda; class Insecta; order Hemiptera; family Achilidae; genus Catonia; species Catonia carolina. Next base: position 1,638,756 of record JAQMRL010000036.1, on the reverse strand, counting down.
TGGTAAAACCTCGAATTGATTGGTAAGTAATTTTTACGCATGTTGCAACTGGTATTTCAAAAATAAATCAAAAAAATCTGGTGTGAAACACTCACACAACTTTCTCTTGCCAATGCAAACAATTAACAATAAACCTGACATTAGTAAAAAAAACATTAGAAATAAACAACAAAACTAACCTCAATAAACATAACCTAATTTTAATCATATATGAAAGACACAAAATTAAAATCAACCTTATTTTGGCTTAAAAATACGGAAAATCGCTTTTTCATGCTAAACTAGGCTCTGTAGAGAAAAATACTTAAAATTAAGGTTGTAGATCTTTTAATTTCCTATAAATTTTATTACATACACTTTTGTCGTAAAATGCATACTAAGGCTGAAATCTTAAAAACATAGATTTTTCACACGTTTTCGTGAGAAAAAAACAGAAAATCGCTAATTACCGCTAAACTAAGCGTTTTACAAAAAAATGTTTGAAATAAAAGTTGTAGAATTTAAAATTCTCTACATCTTTTATTATACACATTTTTGTGGTAACATGCATAATAAAGCCGCAATCTTAAAAAAAGAATTTTTTTTTCAAGAAAACAGCCTCACCAAGAATTTTAGCAGACATCGTGCATACCCTATCTTGTAGAGCATAAAAAATATATTTATAACAACCTTTACTACCATTTGAACCACGAACCTTTGTCTCCGAAATCAGCTGTCAAACGACTGACTTGCGGCGACGACGACTTTACCTATAGACCAACCCGGTGGGTTATGATTTGTATAATGAACAAAGATGTGCGAGTGATTTAACGACACTGTCACCGCCACCCCTTCTAAATAATCATTTACTGTGTTGCCGGCTTCAATAGTTCTTCCGGCCTTTGACGGCATAGCGACAAAGCTTTCGGCTGCGCACCGCAAAGGCCTTTGTCATCAAGGCCAAACCAGTAGCCGCTCTCTGCCACAGAGAGCGCTGCACTGAGCCGAGTCAATTCAATTCCAATCAAGACCCCGAGAGCTTCACTTCGAACCAGACAGCAGACAAGACGTCCACCACGGCACACGGCTGCTGGACTCCAGCGAGAACTAATTGACAACCCCGCAAGAGAGAAGATGATGCTTCCGCTCGCCGTCCTGTCACCGTAAGCCGTCAATCGGACCGTCATCACCCGCTGACATGAGCGATGCCCACAGAACGGTCCTTTGGTCGAGCCTTACGCCCACCGGACCCGACGAAGCAGCCATCGATGCACTACTGCGAAAGAACAAGATGAAGTCTCCGCTGGACGACGACACGCCGTGTCGCCCAGCCCCTTGACTGCAACGACGACTACGACAGACGCCTCTCCAAGACGATTACCGCTTAAACGGCCCTTTTCAGGGCCATCAAATTAATAAGGTTAGCCACTTAATGTCGCCATTTAGTGACAGACACAATAATACAATCGATTCAGAAAGTTCATAGGAAACCAGAATACTCTTTAGGGGGTGTAAATGAAACTTTTGACTATTCATCTAAACAGTAACATAAGAGGTAATGCACCAATAACACACCTATAACTTGAGCATCAATTGATCCAGGCTCCGGTGTATGTGGATTGATTTCAAAATACGCAACTGCGCCAAGTACCACTTGATTTAATCCTTCACCACGAGCGGTCGCGGTAGCTTTCTTACCAGGTAATTCCATCACTTCACATCGCAAAGGACTTCCTATTTATACAACAAACAAATTATTATAAATACTATATTTAAAACTTAAAAAACCTTGACACAAAAAAAACTTTTAAAGTTTTCTCGAGAATATTTTGATTCAGAGTATCAAGAGGTAATATCACATTTAGTTTACTTCATAAACTTAGTTCACATTTAGTTTAGTTCATAAAATTAGTTCACGTTTAGTTTACTTCATAAACTTAGTTCACATTTGGTTTAGTTCTTAACTTAGTTCACGTTTAGTTTACTTCATAAACTTAGTTCACATTTGGTTTACTTCATAAACTTAGTTCACATTTAGTTTACTTCATAAACTAGTTCACATTTAGTTTAGTTCATAAACTTAGTTCACATTTAGTTTACTTCATAAACTAGTTCACATTTAGTTTACTTCATAAACTTAGTTCACGTTTAGTTTAGTTCATAAACTAAGTTCTTGTTTAGTTTAGTTGATAAAGTTAGTTCACATTTAGTTTACTTCATAAACTAGTTCACATTTAGTTTACTTCATAAACTTAGTTCACGTTTAGTTTAGTTCATAAACTAAGTTCTTGTTTAGTTTAGTTGATAAACTTAGTTCACATTTAGTTTACTTCATAAACTAGTTCACATTTAGTTTACTTCATAAACTTAGTTCACGTTTAGTTTAGTTCATAAACTAAGTTCTTGTTTAGTTTAGTTGATAAAGTTAGTTCACATTTAGTTTACTTCATAAACTAGTTCACATTTAGTTTACTTCATAAACTATTTCGCATTTAGTTTAGTTCATAAACTTAGTTCACGTTTAGTTTAGTTGATAAAGTTAGTTCACATTTAGTTTACTTCATAAACTAGTTCACATTTAGTTTACTTCATAAACTAGTTCACATTTAGTTTACTTCATAAACTAAGTTCTTGTTTAGTTTAGTTGATAAAGGAAGGTTTAGTTGTTCATGTGAATACTGTACCTGGAACATCTTCATCGTTGAATGTGATAGAAACGAAATGCGGTGTCAACTGATGCGGTACAAATGTGACATCGTATAAGCCTCTTGAACAAGCGACTACTTCTGCTTTCACTGTATTCTGTTCAGTGCTGATCACCAGCTCCAGAGTACCTTCACCAGCCTCTGTCGCATCTACACTGAATGTCACAGGTTTACCAACCTACAACAAAAATAAAAAATTCACATATTTAAACAAACGATCGCTTTTCACTTTACCAAAAAATGTGGTGTGAAACACTCACACAACTTTCTATTGCCAATGCAAATAATTAACAATATAACCTAACGTTAGTAATAAAACATTAGAAATAAAATAAAACTAACCTCAATATATATAACCTCAATTTAATCATATTTAAAAGATACAAAATAAATATCAACCTGTTTGACTTAAAAATACAGATAATTGCTCTTTTACGCTAAACTAGGCTCTGTAAAGAAAAATACTTTAAATAAAAATTGTACATCTTTTAATTTTCTATAAATTTTATTATATACACTTTTGTCGTGAAATGCATACTAAGGCCGAAATCTTAAAAAAATTGATTTTTCAAACGTTTTCATGAGAGAAAAACTGAAAATCGCTAATTACCGCTGAACTAAGCATTATACAAAAACATGTTCGAAATAAAAGTTGTAGAATTTTAAATTCTCTACATTTTTTATTATATCAATTTTTGTGCTAAAATACATATTTAAGTTGTAATCTTAAAAAAACACTTTTTTTACGTAAAAACAGCCTCACCAAGAATTTCAGCAAACATGGCGCCTACCCTATCTTGTAGAGAATAAAATATTGAGTAAATGAGGCGATTTAAAAAAAAATCTTAACACCAGTTTTTGAGAAAATTGCAAAAAAGTGAAAAATTACATGAATAAACTACCACTTCTGGTTGACCGATTTTGATGAAAATGTTCATGTCGGGTCTGGTAGTGGTATGTAACTTAAGTTTCAAATTTCAAGTTGGTACGATGTTCCGTTCTTGAGATATTCTGTTCACACACACAGACCAATTGGTAAAACGCAGTTGTGTGTGTGGGTGTGAGGGGGTCTGTTTAGGTGTATATTCGGGTGAAGAGTGTATTTGTTAAAATCGACATGAAAACAATACTTTCATTCCTATATACATATTCATATAGGCAAGAGAAAGTAAAAATCTTCACCTTAAATCTTAAATTGTAACTGTTGAATATGTTGTTGGCTATTTTTTACTTTCACTTGCCTATATGAATATATAGGAAGGAAAGTATTGTTTTCATGTCGATTTTTCGAAATCGAGTTTTCACCGGGTCAATACGTTTTCAGACCCCCTGAACCCAAAAAAAATGTTTTTAGCGATTGGTCTGTGTGTGTGTTTGTGTGTGAACAGAATATCTCAAGAACGGAACATCGTACGAACTTGAAACTTGAAACTTAAGTTACATACCACTACCGGACCCGACACGAACATTTTCATCAAAATCGGTCAACCGGAAGTAGTAGTTTATTCGTATAATTTTTCACTTTTTTGCGATTTTCTCAAAAACTGGTCCTACGATTTTTTTAAAAATCGCCTGGTTTACTACGTTTTTTATTCTCTACAAAATAGGGTAGGCGCCATGTTTGCTGAAATTCTGCGTGAGGCTGTTTTTACGTAAAAACATTTTCTTTTTAAGATTGCGGCTTTTATATGCATTTTATCGCAAAACGTTATATAGTAAAAGTTGTAGAGAATGTAAAATTCTACAACTTTTATTTCAAACATTTTTTATAACAAAACGTTATATAGTAAAAGTTGTAGAGAATGTAAAATTCTACAACTTTTATTTCAAACATTTTTTTCAAACATTTCAAACATTAACGCTTAGTTTAGCGATAATTAGCAATTTTCTGTTTTTTTCTCACGAAAACGTGTGAAAAATCGATTTTTTTAAGATTTCGGCCTTAGAATGCATTTTACGACAAAAGTGTATGAAATAAAATTTATAGGAAATTAAGAGATCTACAACTTTTACTTTAAGCATTTTTTTGTACAGTGCCTAGTTTAGCGTGAATGAGCGATTTTCTGTATTTTTAAGCCAAACTGAGGTCGATTTTAATTTTGCGTATTTCACTAATGTTTTTTGAGGTTAGTTTTTTGTTCATTTCTAATGTTTTATTACTATTGTTAGGTTTATTGTTAATTATTTGCATTGGCAAGAGAAATTTGTGTGAGTGTTTCACACCAGATTTTCTATCTTTTAATAACACTTACAACCTACCTATAGGGTGATTCAAAAAGAGCGCCGGTTTTGATATATCAAATTAAGAGATTTATTTTATTGAAAAACTGGAAAAAAATACATCAACAAGTTCATCTTACCTTCCGATTTCATGTATGAAAAATGATGTCATGCATGTGTCCTCCTCTACTGCGCTGGCACGCATCAACTCTGTCCATGAAATTGGATATTACTGCACGACAAGTTTCGGCTTCCATTTGCCTGATAACCCATCGAATTTCCTCCTTCAAGTCATTGATGTTTCGGGGTTTATTGGCATACACCAATGACTTCAGATGACCCCAAAGATGAAAGTCACAAGGCGTCAAGTCACACGACCTTGGTGGCCATTGATGGTCGGAATTACGAGAAATGATGCGATCCTGGAACCGTTCACGGAGCAACAACATTGTTTCTCGTGCAGCAACTAAATTTTATACGGGTGATATTGGAGATCGCACCGAAGAATTCTCCGTACAGAAGAACATCGTAAACCCAATTGTTGAGAACGACGACGTATTGATTTTGCTGGGCTAACCGCCACACTGTCACGAACCAACGCAACGTTCTGCTCAGTTCGGCCAGAACGACGACGTCCAGAACTTTTAAGGTCGACTGTTGAACCCGTCTCAAAAAACTTTTTCATGAGCCTGCGAACTGTTGATTCATTCGGTGCTTCATACGTCCTAGAGTACCGCGAAGTCGCCTGACAGTAGCCGCATAACTCTCTCCACTCTGGTAAAATGTTTTGACGATTAATACTCGTTGTGCAATAGTAAACTTCTCCATGGTTAGACACAGACTGCGAGAGTACTACACTGCGAACAAGAGAAACTACAACTGAATCGTCAATCGGGATGTTCTCCAAAATAGAAATGAGCTCAAACAATGTTGCCAACCGATAAACAAAAATTTACCAGCCGTTTAAAAACCGGCGCTCTTTTTGAATCACCCGTTATAAACATACAATCAGCTGATTATTTTTATCACGCTCTATAATTGATGTTAAGGGGGTAGTCAACTCAAGAAGATGATTTTTTTTTAAATTTTGATTGTTTTTTGCATTTATTTGAAGTTTAAAATTTTATGAATCACAGCTTTTTTTTTTTTTTTATTTAACGTTGCATCAACTGCTGTGGTCATTAGCGACGACGTTGGGGTGTAACTGTGTGTAATGAGGATGAAATGAATTTTTGTAACGTATGAAAATATGCCGTGCCTGAGTGGGATTCGAACCCAGGACCACTGATGAGAGGCACAGCATTTGTTTACTTTGTTTGTTTGTTGACAAAAAGTTATAAAAACATTTGTTTAAAATAAAGCTCACAAGCAAGGCGTTTTGAATTATTCTTCAACTCTAAGTTTTCCGGAAATATGGTTTTTGCATGATTGTACATTCTTGGGAATTAAATATTTCGGTAAGTATTGGAGATAATTGAATGTTTTTTTTTTCAAATGTTCACTATTTCTTGCTCTATTATCTGTGGAATGATTATTACGAAAACCTTAATAGAGAGATTTAGTTAAAAATAATTTGTGAATACATTAAATAAATATTTTGAAAATATGGTTTTTCTTTAATAAATTCCTTATAAGAAAAAATACATACAAGCGCATACAACAGATAATAGAGAGCATTTTTCTGTATTTTGTAGGGTAAGAATTATGTTGATATCTTTCTTGTTTCCTGAGATATTTGATTCCCCGTAAAAGCCCACTTTTCCAACCTCACCCTTATATTAGGGGCTGTAATTAATTTTATGGCTTGGTTCAAATGGTAGATTATTACAAGTAAATTACTCTTTTATTTAAAATAAATAATGATAAATTATAACCTGAAATTTTCATTTTCATTTTCTGGGTTGACTACCCCCTTAAATAAAATAATGTTAATGTAAAATAAAAAAATCTGGTGTGAAACACTCACACAACTTTCTCTTGCCAATGCAAATAATTAACAATATAATTTAACATTAGTAATAAAATATTAGAAATAAACAAAAAACTAACCTCAATAAACATAAGCTGTTTTTACGTGAAAACAGCCTCACCGAGAATTTCAGCAAACATGGCGCCTACCCTATCTTGTAGAGAATAAAAAATTGAGTAAAATAGGCGATTTTAAAAAAAATCGTAGGACCAGTTTTTGAGAAAATCGCAAAAAACTGAAAAATTATACGAATAAACTATTACTTCCGGTTGACCGATTTTGATGAAAATGTTCGTGTCGCGTCCGGTAGTGGTATGTAACTTAAGTTTCAAGTTTCAAGTTCGTACGATGTTCCGTTCTTGAGATATTCTGTTCACACACACACACACACACAGACCAATCGCTAAAAACATGTTTTTTGGGTTCAGGGGGTCTGAAAACGTATAGATCCGGTGAAAACTCGATATCTTTAAAATCGACATGAAAACAATACTTTCCTTCCTATATATTCATATAGGCAAGAGAAAGTAATAATGTTAAATAAAGATTGGCTTAAATGTTACCTTGGCAGGTCCTAATCCAGTAACTTTAATATTTTGTACATTGTAAACATTGCAAGTAAACGGGCTGCCTTTTACGGGGTGGCCATCTGCCTCTACTGTCACCATTGTTCTTCCTGAAACAAATAAAAACAATACAACCAATTAACCCTAAAAAATCTGGTGTGAAACACTCACACAACTTTCTCTTGCCAGTGCAAATAATTAACAATAAACCTAACATTATTAATAAAATATTAGAAATAAACAAAGCACTAACCTCAAAAACATAACCTTATTTTAATCATGAGTGAATGACGCAAAATAAAAATCAACCTCAGTTTGGCTTAAAAAAAAACCGAAAATCACACTTTCACGCTAAACTAAGCTCTGTAGAGAAAAATTCTCTTAATAAAAGTTGTAGATATTTTAATTTCCTATAAATTTTATTATATAGGCCTACACTTTTGTCGTAAAATGTGTACTAAAGCCAAAATCTTTAAAAAAATCAATTTTTCACACATTTTCGTGAGAAAAAAACAGAAAATCGCTAATTACCCGCTAAACTAGGTGTTATACAAAAAATGTTTAAAATAAAAGTTGTAGAATTTAAAATTCTCTACAACTTTTATTACATAAATTTTTGCCCTAAATTGCATATTAAAGCCGTAATCTTAAAAAACCTATGTTTTTACGTGAAAACAGCCTCACCAAGAATTTCAGCAAACATGGCGCCTACCCTATCTTGTACAGAATAAAAAACTGAGTAAATGAGGCGATTTAAAAAAAAATCGTAGGACCAGTTTTTGAGAAAATCACAAAAAAGTGAAAAATTACACGAGTAAACTACTACTTCCGGTTGACCGATTTTGATGAAAATGTTCGTGTCGGGTCCGGTAAGGGTATGTAACTTAAGTTTTAAGTTTCAAGTTCGTACGACGTTCCGTTCTTGAGATATTTTGTATACACACACACACGCACACACACATACACACACACACACAGACCAATCGCTAAAAACATGTTTGTGTGGGTTCAGGGGGTCTGAAAACGTATAGATCCGGTGAAAACTCGATTTCTAAAAATCGACATGAAAACAATACTTTCCTTCCTATATAGGTGTATTGATATAGGCAAGAGAAAGTAAAAATCGGTATATATTATTTTATGCAATAATGAAAGTTCAAATATAAATATAACACTCTCTTGAATTAATTCCTTCATCTAATTTCATTAGTAGTGAAAAATAATAAAATAATAACAGCTGCTTGTTATAATACGTCCTGTTGTTGTTTAGGTGATCAACCTGTAGGCTGGTTTGAACCAACTCTAGAGGTTTTACCAGAGTAAAAACGAGGAGTGAGGTGGTTTACAATTGCCACAACTCAATGAGTGGAAAGAGTATGCTTATCAGCAAGCCAGGCCCTCCGAAAAGCACTCACTTTCCATCCTGCAAATGACACGTTCACTTCATTCACCACAGGGTCTCGCTGTATAGTGAAATTCATTACTCTCAGAGAAGATAACTCTGATTAGTATCACAGTACACCTCTACCTGTTCTGTTCTTAAATAGTTCAGTCGTATAAGTGGCTGACCATGTGATAAGAAACACAACTATTTTTTTTAGCCCTGGACCAAACAGATAGAGTGCAATTAAAATAACATTCCATGTGCCCGTTTTGGGCATAATACGTACTGGTAACGTGCTATAAGTTGACGATTGCGCCCATATCATGCGGTGGGAGGAGGAGGAGGACAGTATACTATCTATAGTTACTGTCACCGCCACCCCCTTCTAATTAATCATTCACTGTGTTGCCGGCTTCAATACATCTTCCGGCCTTTGTCGTCGCGGTGGGCTCTTTGATGGCATACCGACAAACCTTTTGGCTCCACACCGACAGAGGCTTTTGTCATCAAGGCTAAGCCAGTCGCCGCCCTCTACCACAGCGCTCTCGGCAACTATATAAAGAGCGCTGCACTGAGCCGAGAGATTCAATTCCGATCCAGACATGGAGAGATTCACTTGCACCAGTCTACAGCATTGACAAGACGTCCACCACACACCTACCGGACTCCATTAAAGACTAATCAACGACCCCGCAAGAGAGAAGATGATGCTTCCGCTCGCCGACCCGTCACCGTAAGCCGTCGACCAGACCGTCATCGCCCACAGCGGTCCCTCGATCGAGCCTTACGCCCACCGGACCCAAAGAAGCAGCCATCGACGCACTACTGCGAGGGAAGAAGATGACATCTCCACTGGACAACGACACGCCGTGTCGCCCAGCTCCTCGATCGCCACTTTTCCAAGATGACCACCGCTTAAACGGCCCTTTTCAGGGTCACCAAACAAATAAGGTTAGCCACTTAATGTTGCCATTCGGTGACACTACTTACATTGGCCAACTTGAAAGCATAACACATGTATCAACCACCACAAACACTTAACTAATAAAATTCACTTCATCACCCCTAACACTAAATAACTAACAACTAATGGAATCATTAAAACAAAGTGAATTGTTTAAAATTCAATTGCAGTTTAACATAACTTTAAAGAAAATAATGAAATATGAAAACTCTAAAAGTACACAATAACATTTTCAAATTATTGTTAAACTAGTAGCTATTACCCACGATAATACAGTTTCTGTAGCTCCTGCGGGTGGATTTTTTGTTTTATTTCGGTTATTAACGTTACCGTTGTTGAAGATCACAACATCAAGGGATTAACCGTCACGCTGCCAGACTGCCTCTACCAAATAGTACAAAGAATGCCAAGCTAAAATCCCATTATTTTGAAAAATCGTTAAAAATTTCAGAATTCAGACAGGAAAAGCTTTTAGAAACATTTTTTACCTCTAATTCTGCTCTTTCTGCTCATACGAGGTGATCATAAAGTCTCTCCGCAGTAGCTGCTTGGTGGCGTATTGTGTTCTGGTTAGAAATTCGTTTGACAGGTTACTCCCCTTTAAGTGGACTCATCCAACATTCTTTTGTTGTGTTTATCTCAAACAGCGTCAGTGCATATTGTGTTCTGGTTTGAGCCACAGTGTAGTAGTGTAGTTACAATATTACCGTGACTTTATTGTCAGTGTTAAAATGCTAACGATTGAAGAACGTGTTTTTTTGCTTGACAAGTGCTTAAAGCTGGCGATAAATACACAGAATCAGTTCGTCAGGAATACACTACAGTTTTCCCTGGGACAAGAATCCCACATCGTGATACTGTGCGAGACTTGATTGCTAAATTTTGAAGTACGGGTTCAGTGGCAGATGCACCATGAAGTGGTCGTCTTAGTGTTTTGTCTGATGATAAACTACTCGACATTTCCGATAAGATGGCTTTAAGTCCGAACAAGTCATTAAGAAGACTAGCGCTGGAAAGTGAGGTTAGTTACGGAACAGCCCACACTGCTGTAAAGAAAAAATTAAAACTTTTCCCGTACAAAATAACAGTTGTGCATGAATTAAAACCTACTGATACTGGCAAGAGATTGGAGTATTGTGAATGGTTCAATAATTTCATTCAACAAAATGGAATCTCAAAATGTTCTTGATGAAACATTTTTCACCGATGAGGCGTGGTTTCATTTATCCGGGTACATGAACTCACAAAATTCTCGTTTGTGGAATACTGAAAATCCATTCTGTATTCATGAGAAACCACTTCATTCTGCAAAAATTGGAGTTTGGATTGCAATTTCTAGACATCGGATTGTGGGTCCCATATTTTTCAATGAAACAATAAACGCTCAACGATACTGCACTGATATTTTGTATCCATTCATTGGCGAACTTGAGTTAAGTGAAATACTGAACGGCCACTTCCAACAAGACAGCGCAACCGCACACACAGCTCGTGTTTCAATGGCACTGCTTGCAGATGTTTTTGGTGATCGCATAATTTCACAGGGGTTGTGGCCTCCGCGATCACCCGATCTAACACCGCCTGACTTTTTCTCCTGGGGTGCAGCAAAAGCAACTGTCTATAGAAACAACCCAAAATCCATTGACGAACTGAAAACTGCTATATCCAATTTCACTGCTTCTGTTACAGAGGAAATGTTACATCGTGTGTTTGCAAACATGATTAAACGAATTGAATTGTGTATTCAACAACAAGGTAGGCATTTTCAACATCTACTTTAATGTATGTACACGTAAATTTAATAAACTGATAACTTGTTGTCGTTGTTAAATAAATAACTTGTTTTTGAGTGTTTCTTTGTATAAATTTCACTGCGGAGGGACTTCTTGATCAACCTGTATAAGTAGTAATGGAAAAAAGTTTTAAATGGTTTCAATAAATTTGAAATTGAAAAAACTTTTAACTGTACATAAAACATTTCTATTTTCAAAACAGTTGGGAGAAGTCTCAATATTTTTTGTTCATTTATAAAAAAAAAAGGTGTGTTTCATGTATTTCAGGATGTTACAGCTAACATGTCCTATACTCCTCCTGGAGTCTCCAGGGCGCAAAAAAAAAAACTACTATCATTTAAAATGTGAACGTAATTAATTGTGAAATATTGAAAATACAGTTCGATATATGAGATATCGGGTGTTGGGATTAGACTTACCGACTTCGACAGGAGTGAACTCAGCTATAACTCTGTTATCTTGGTGAGTTGTCTTGACTGGTAATTTGCGGTTGCTAGGTGAGGTGGCGACCACATCACACGCTAAAGCACAATCTACATAGACTTGAGCCGGACGACCAGCTGCTGTCATTTTTAATCCGGAACCGCTCACGGCAACTTGTCCCGGTTCTAATATTCTACACGTGAACGGAGAACCTAGAAAAAAAATTAGTACATTAATTTTATTAAAATAAATCTGCTGTGAAACACTCACACAATTTCTCTTGCCAATCCAAATAATGACAATATATAACCTAACATTATTAAACAACAGAAAAATGGCCACCTCTTTGATGTACAGTCCAGCCTCTGTTAGTTTGCTCCTAATGTAAACAAATAATGACATCACTGAGCATGCGCATTATATCAAAATGTGTACACGCTGATTATAAAGTAACAACAAAATACTTTCAAAAGTATTTAAATACAAAATACTTTTAAAAGTATTTTTATAAATGAAATTGTTACGCCTACAACATATCATGACTGATGTTTTTAGTACTTTAAGTAGTTATAATTTAAAAAATAGTTAACTTAATAGGAGGAGGAATAGGATAGTTGTAAAGTGATGGAGTGTAGCGTGCACCCTACAGGGTAGTAGGTGGCTTTTGTTTGTTGACAGACACTAGGAGGAGGAGGGAGCTAACTAACAACGGCTCAACTGTAGTGGATAGCATACTTTGACTAGCCTACTAAGCAGAGGTCCCAGGTTCAATTCCCAGCTTAGGAACTGCAAATTATTACGTGGGAATAAAACCCATCATTACAGTTTCTTAAGCCCCCGTTCGCAAGTTCCACTGTTCTTCCCAAGAATTTCAGGAGACATGGTGCCTACTCTATCATATAGAGAATAAAAAACATAGTAAATGAGACAATTTAAAAAAAAAAATCTGGTGTGAAACACTCACACAACTTTCTCTTGCCAGTGCAAATAATTAACAATATAACCTAACATTAGTAATAAAACATTAGAAATAAACAAAAAACTAACCTCAAAAACATAACCTTATTTTAATCATGAGTGAAAGACGTAAAATGAAAATCGACCTCAGTTTGGCTTAAAAATACGGAAAATCACTCTTTCACGCTAAACTGGGCTCTGTAGTGAAAAATGCTCAAAATAAAAGTTGCAGATCTTTTAATTTCCTATAAAAGTTATTATATACACTTTTGTCATAAAATGCATACTAAGGCCGAAATGTTAAAAAAATCGATTTTTCACATGTTTTCGTGAGAAAAAAACTGAAAATCGCAAATTACCGCTAAACTAAGCGTTATACAAAAAAATGTTTGAAATAAAAGTTGTAGAATTTTAAATTTTCTACAACTTTTATTATATAAATTTTTGCTCTAAATTGCATATTAAAGCCGTAATCTTAAAAAACTATGTTTTTACGTGAAAACAGCCTCACCGAGAATTTCAGCACACATGACGCCTACCCTATCTTGTAGAGAATAAAAAGTTTAGTAAACCAGGCGATTTTAAAAAAAATCGTAGGACCAGTTTTTGAGAAAATCACAAAAAAGTGAAAAATTACACGAATAAACTACTACTTCCGGTTGACCGATTTTGATGAAAATGTTCGTGTCGGGTCCGGTTAGGGTATGTAACTTAAGTTTTAAGTTTCAAGTTCGTACGACGTTCCGTTCTTGAGATATTTTGTACACACACACACACACAGACCAATCGCTAAAAACATGTTTGTGTGGGTTCAGGGGGTCTGAAAACGTATAAATCCGGTGAAAACTCGATTTCTAAAAATCGACATGAAAACAATACTTTCCTTCCTGTATGTTCATATAGGCAAGAGAAAGTAAAAATTAGTACATTGATTTTTAAAATGTTTTATTAAAATAAATTAACTGTGAAATAGTGAAGTGCGTATACTGTTTCAACCAGTCACCATGATCAAGGTGACAGTGATTTTGCGTTCACCGTTACTTTTAATAGTTACTAGTGATTTATCAATAACCATATACGAAGGTGATCTGAAAATTTTCCGACTTTAACGTGAAGATGGGAGCACTCGTAAATGAAAGCTTGTGAATTTTGTTGTTCATCTGCTGACAGTAACTCACCAAAGTTTCAGTCATTTTGGATGCGCAGTTGTTATGTAACAGTCGTTTGAGTGAGTTGATGTGAGTGTTTTTGTGAAAATGGACAAAATCGAGTATCAAGTTGTTATAAAATATTTGTTTTTGAAACGCAGTACGCCGACGCAAATCAAAGATGAGTTGGATTCTGTGTCTGGGGACTCTGCACCATCACGTACCACGGTGAAATTTTGGGCAGCTGAATTTAAATGTGGCCGTAAGAGCTTGGGAGGTGATGAACGTTCGAGATGTCCAAAAAATTGCAACTACCGACGAAAACATCGTCAAAGTTCACAAAATGGTGCTAGACGACCGCCGAATTAAAGTGAGAAAGATAGCAGAGGTTATGAACATGTCAAAAGAATGTGTTTGTCACGTATTAAATCAACATTTAGGCATGAGAAAGCTGTCCGCGCTTTTTTTTTTGGCTAAATTTTTATTTTAGTTTAATTTATGTAGCCCATTTTTTTAATTTATTAAAACTTGAGTAGTTATCATGAAACAACAACTGAAAACATTATTATTAGTTCATGATAACAACTGAAAGATATACTAAGTATACGAGGGGGTACCCAAAAGTATCCGGAATAGCTCTGCTGTGGGCGGAGCTTGTGCAGTACAAATTCCCGCCACTAGGCTGCTTGTAGCGCTACTCATTGCCAGTTCAATGCCATTTTGTTCGTTGATCTAGCTTGTTCTGTTCTCGTGCAGTGATTGTTCTCGCTAGTGCTGTTTTGTGCTCGTGTCGTTTTTCATGATGGCAAGTTTTAATGAACAACGTGCGGCTGTGAAATTTTGCTTCTTGCTCGGTAAAAACGCCGCGGAAACAGTTGTAATGTTGAACACAGCTTACAAAGACGACGCTATTGGAAAAACCCAAGTGTACGAGTGGTTTTTGCGCTTTAAAAATGGCGACATGTCGATTGAGAACAAACCTCGTTCTGGACGACCGTCGACTTCCCGAACAGACGAAAATCTTGTGAAAGTGAAAGAAATTGTACGAACAGACCGACGACAGACCATTGACCAAATATCATAGGTTAGTGGGTTATCTTGGAGCTCAGTCCAACGCATTTTAACAGAAGACTTGACAATGAAAAGAGTCGCTGCCAAGTTTGTGCCTCGGGTTCTGACAGACACTCAAAAGGAACGTCGAATTGAAACGTGTAGTGATTTGAAACAACAGCTTGAAACTGATCCAGATTTCATGTCAAAGATCATTACGGGTGACGAGTCTTGGTGCTATGGGTACGACCCAGAAACCAAACAACAATCCAGTCAATGGAAGACTTCATTATCACCCCGACCAAAAAAAAGTCGTCAAGTCAGATCGAACATCAAAACAATGCTGATTTGTTTTTTTGATGTGAGGGGAATTGTCCATTCAGAGTTCGTTCCACCAGGCCAGACGGTAAATCATGCTTTTTATCTTGAAGTGTTAAGAAGACTACGAAACAGCATTCGTCGTAAAAGACCTAATTTGTGGCAGACAGGGGACTGATTTTTCCACCACGACAACGCGCCTGCACACACGGCAATCTCGGTTACCCAGTTTTTGGCGATAAACGGCATGGTTTTGCTACCACACGCACCGTACTCACCCGATCTGGCTCCGTGTGATTTTTTCTTGTTCCCACGCATGAAAAGGGGCATGAAAGGTCTCCGATTTAACAACATTGATGATGTCAAGAAAAAAACGACGGATGAGCTGGCAGCCATCACTGAAGAGGAGTACAAAAAATGTTTTGAACAGTGGAAGCACCAGTGGGACAAATGTATTAGTTGTAATGGAGAGTATTTTGAAGGGGATAAGGTTCTTTTGTAAAAAAATTAAAAATAAATAGTTTTAAAAAATAATTCCGGTTTCTTTTGGGTACCCCCTCGTATATTTTACTAAATAAAATAAATAAAAAATAATTTAAAAAATTACCTGGAATTGGTTCACCATTAAACCGGACACTTAAATTGTGAGGCGCAGCTTCTCTCGGTTTAAAATTGACTCTGAATTTAGCGTTGCCTTCAGACTGTACGTAATTAGGTACATTGCAACCGTTCACAGAAACAATAATCTCTAAATTACCAGCTCCTGCTTGCGATGCATTAACTGGAAAAATAAAAACAATTATTTTAACCCCTTAACAGTTCCTTTTTTTAGCCAAAAATGTTCATATCCTGCTCAATTTTTTTTTCATAATTTTGTATAATATGACTGAATAAAGACATATACAGAGTGATTCAATAAGATGGAAACAATTTCAATAAGCTGCATTTCCTGAACTACATGTTATATTTTAATTCTGTAAATTACATTTGAAAGAGAAAGTTTTGAATTTTAATTTACATACATGAAAGTTTATAGATGTTCAATGTGTCCTCCTCCGGCTGCACATACAACATCTAGACGGTAATTGAACTCATCCCAAACTCTCTGACGCATGTCTTGGGTCACTGAGTTGACTGCAGCTGTGATACGATTCCTTAGTTCATTGAAATTGGTGGGAAGAGGTGGTATGTAAACTGCACTTTTCACGAACCCCCACAAGAAAAAGTCACAGGGTGTGAGATCTGGAGACCTCGGTGGCCAAAACTGAAGTGCAGAGTCGTCATTCGCCATGCGACCTATCCATCGTTGACGTATGGATTCATTTAGGAAACGCCGAACATTGCGATGCCAATGGGGTGGATTTCCTCAAATGAATGAAGATTCAGGAGATTACATTTTCCAGCAGGACGGAGCTCCACCCCATTGGCATCGCAATGTTTGGCGTTTCCTAAATGAATCCATACGTCAACGATGTATAGGTCGCATGGCGAAAGACGACTCTGCACTTCAGTTTTGGCCACCGAGGTCTCCAGATCTCACACCCTGTGACTTTTTCTTGTGGGGGTTCGTGAAAAGTGCAGTTTACATACCACCTCTTCCCACCAATTTCAATGAACTAAGGAATCGTATCACAGCTGCAGTCAACTCAGTGACCCAAGACATGTGTCAGAGAGTTTGGGATGAGTTCAGTTACCGTCTAGATGTTGTATGTGCAGCCGCAGGAGGACACATTGAACATCTATAAACTTTCATGTATGTAAATTAAAATTTAAAACTTTCTCTTTCAAAATGTAATTTACAGAATTAAAATATAACATGTAGTTCAGGAAATACAGCTTATTGAAATTGTTTCCATCTTATTGAATCACTCTATAGATTAATTTCCATGCACAAAAACATCATTTTTTTTAAAAAAACCAAAAATTTTGAAATACTAACTAAATAATAAACAATCCTACTACAATAAACGGAATTGAAATACCGGACTAAATACTATGTATGAAATGAAACCTACTACTAAAAAACTTTAAACAATATCGAATAGCTTACAATTTCTTTTTGTAAACACTTATAACGAACTTATAACTTTACAAAGAAATGCACCAAACTAACCAAAACATAACCTTTTACGCAACATTGGAGAGTACGACGTAAACAAATAACATAGAGTCATCTGACCTATAGAAAGGAACCTTTACTGGCGCTAATATTAAAGTTATGGATATAAGATAAACTACTTTTAATGTTACAGCGAGATATTTCGACAGAAAACAGAATAAATCAGACAAATTCAGTTGCGAGTTATCTCGTCAGGGGCACATTTCTACAAAATTTACGTTGTGAGATATCTCGTCATAAACCGTTAAGGGGACCTTGTACCATAAAAATTAAGAAAATATTGATTTTTGAATTTTGCAGTTTTTGGTTAGTTTTAACGTTTTATTATTCATTGGTAATACTATTTTAGCTTAAAAACAATTTTAAATATTAAAAAAAATCTGGTGTGAAACACTCACACGACTTTCTCTTGCCAATGCAAATAATTAATAATAAACCTAACATTATTAATAAAATATTAGAAATATACAAAAACTAACCTCAAAAACATAACCTTATTTTATTCATGAGTGAATGACGCAAAATGAAAATCGAACTCAATTTGGCTTAATTAAAAAAACGGAAAATCACACTTTCACGCTAAACTAGGCTCTGTACAGAAAAAGTCTCTAAATAAAAGTTGTAGATCTCTTAATTTTCTATAAATTTTAATATATACACTTTTGTCGTAAAGTGCATACTAAGGCCGAAATCTTTAAAAAATCGATTTTTCTCACGTTTTCGTGAGAAAAAAACAGAAAATCGCTAATCACCGCTAAACTAAGCGTTATACAAAAAAATGTTTGAAATAAAAGTTGTAGGTTTTTAAATTGTCTACAACTTTTATTATACAATTTTTTTCTCTAAATTGCATATTAAAGCTGTAATCTTAAAAAAACTATGTTTTTACGTAAAAACAGCTTTACCCAGAATTTCAGCAAACATGACGCCTATCCTATCTTGTAGAGAATAAAAAATTGAATAAACCAGGCGGTTTTAAAAAAAATCGTAGGACTAGTTTTTGAGAAAATCGCAAAAAAGTGAAAAATGACACGAATAAACTACTACTTCCGTTTGACCGATTTTGATGAAAATGTTCGTGTCGGGTCCGGTAGTGGTATGTAACTTAAGTTTCAAGTTTCAAGTTCGTACGATGTTCCGTTCTTGAGATATTTTGTACACACACACACACACACACACACACACACACACACACAGACCGATCGCTAAAAACATGTTATTTGGGTTCAGGGGGTCTGAAAACGTATAGATCCGGTGAAAACTCGATTTCTTTAAAATCGACATGAAAACAATACTTTCCTTCCTATATATTCATATAGGCAAGAGAAAGTAAAACTAAAAGTTGTAAAAGATTTTACAGGGAATTTTTTTCTTATTAGGGATATTTTATGTTGTTACAGTGAGTTTTTTGTTTTTACATCACTGATTTATGACATCTAAGTAGTGTTGACAAACAAATTGTGCTTGTTTACAAGATAGATTTTTTCTTTAATCTCCGTTTACCGAAAATTAACTTTTTTATGATATTTGCCCCGTTTTCTCACAAACCGTTCATTACAAAAATTTGAAATTTTTACAGTAGTTTTACATGATAGAGGTACAAACACTGAGTTTTTTTCAACCTTGTAGATAACATAGAAAAAAATGTATATATGTTTAACAACAAAAAATTAAGACAAAATCAGAAGAGTTCGGGAAAAAATTCTGAAAAAAAAAATTGTTCAGATAAACGTTTAAAAAAAACTCAGTAATCATAAAAAGGTATCAACTAAGACCATGCAAAAATTTCAGGCCTGTAACCCTTATGGAAGCTGAGAAAACGGGTCATAAATTTGACTATTTTAACAAGGGTAAGATAGGCCTACATGGTACAAGGTCCCCTCAAGGGGTTAATGACATTTCATAATTTATTTTAACCCTTTCCACTCGTATTATGTTTGCCTCCACTGTGATTCCCCTCCACTTGTATTTATTTTATGATTTGTTGATACTGCAATGGTCATTAGCAACGAACAACATTGGAGTGGAACTTTATGCAATGTAGGATGAAATGATTATTTGTAACGTATGAAAATATGCCGTGCCTGAGTGGGATTCGAACCCAGGACCGCATGATGAGAGGCGAGCACGTTACCAACTGCGCCAATGCGGCCGGCTTTCTTAAATTTTATCACTACTCATTTAGTTGTTTCCGAACTATAAATTTTATTTCAATTCATTTTTATTACATTAATTTTGTTCATGTCGCACAGTAAAACCAACTATATACATGTAGTATAGAGAACTGTTTTTTTATTTATTTATTTCAACCTTTTTTTTAAAATGACATTTCTAGGTTACATTCGAAAATCCTAACAAACCGTTGTTAATCCGAACTACCTATGGATCCAATCGGTTACGATTTTCGCCTCTCTACCATAATTAAATATTTTTTTTTTCCATTTTCCTAATATGTGTACGTTGCAATCTGTTCAATTTTGAACAATAAACAACCCCATGACCCAATCAGATGAGGATGATATGTATGATGTGTAAATGAGACTGTGTAGTCTTGTACAGACTCAGGCCGACCATTCCTGGGAGAGTATGGTTAATTGAACCTCAACCATCAAAGTACACCCACAACCACTGTCTAGCACTCAAATCTGTATAAAAGTAACTACCTTTACTAGGATTTGAACCAGGAACCTTCGTCTCAAAAAATCAGCTGTTAAACAGCTGATTTTGGCGACGACTTTACCTCTAGACCAACCCGGTGAGTTAATTAAATAATAGCAAGAATTAATGATAGATACTTACTACTGAAATAAACTGGTTTTCCAACAGTACCAGAATTAATATCGGTCACTTTAACTTTAGTAGCGTCGTACGCTTTAACAAGAAACGGGCTTCCTTCAACATGGCCGCCTGCCAACTTAACTTCAACGCTATGGTCACCTGAAAACATTTCACAAATAATTAATAAATGTTACATTGGTATGACTAGTCGTAATTTTCAAGCACGGACTTAGTATGATAGGGACGGAGCGTACGTATCTTAATACACGCAACGAAACTGTGTCCAACTCCGGCCACTTGGAGAAAAGAGAAGGTTGTATAAATTTAAAAATCGAGCTAGGGTCGCCTCCCACTCCTTACACTCTCAATTACATGTATATGTTGTATATACCTGCTGCGCGCATCTTCATAAATATAGCTCAGTCTTTGCTTTGGAGTGGGAGTTGGGCCTAGCTCACTTTTCTCTGCTTCTCTTTTTTCCGTATCCCCTCTTTAGACACAGATTTTTGAATCTACGCTCCGTCCCTATCATACTAAGTCCGTGTTTTCAAGTGAGGTATAATGAACATAAAAAAAGCACTGAAATGTGACTACATTATATCTAACTATACCAATCATATAAAAGAAGAAAAACATAAATTTGGTGAAATGGATAAACATTTTAATATATTCATTCAAAAATAAATCTTTATAATGCATCCTGCAGTTTGAAATATTTCTATTTCATATAATAAATTACTATAATAGAACAGTGTAATATAGAAAATATAAATAAAATTGAAAAATATGAGATGTTCCACATTTATAAATATTTAAACGAGCAAAAGCAGGACATTTTGAATGAACAGGTCAAATTTAAGAATGATGAAGTGATATTGACTGCTGCTGCTATCTACAGTAAATATAAGAAGGGATAAATTAAAATAAATTAATTTTAAATCAGTTTTATACAAGTAACTGAAGATTTATCATTTTCTGTAAATTTTAAATAAATGAGATTAAAAAAATTTTTAGTTTCAATTTTTCATTTACTCTGATGATGGTGGATCCACCGAAACACATCTAAGTAAGAGTAAAAATAAAGGTGACGCAGTTTAAAAAGAAGGTTAGTGAAATTATTATATTAATTCATTATATGAAATATCTGCCCATAACAGACAGGTGGAGTGTCAAATTATTTACACTCAATTTGTTCGTTGCAGGGCTAAAATAAATAGTTCAGTTTCTTATCACATGGTCAGCCAATTAAATGACTGAATCATTTAAGAACAGAAGAGGTAGAGGTGTACTGTGACACTAATCAGAGTTATCTTCTCTGAAAGTAATGAATTTCATTGTACAGCCAGACCCTGTGGTGAATGAAGTGAAGTTGTCATTTACAGAGTGGAAAATATGTGCTTTTCAGAGGGCCCGGCATGCTGATAAGCGTACTTTTCATCTCAGTGAGTTGTGGCAATGGTAAACCACCTCACTCCTCATTTTACTTAGTAAAACCTCTAGAGGTTCAAACCAGCCTTTCGGCTGAAATAGAAATAATAAATAGAAATAGAAATAATAAATGGTAAAGAATAAATTATTATTTCAATTTCATATGAAATAGAAATAATAAATGGTTGAAAAACAGAGTGACAATTCACTAATCTGGATCCACTATAAGAGGGGCGTTGAGCATGCCATTCCAGGTCATGTATGGTGGCCCTTTCTCTCCAAGACCAACAAAAAACGTACTTCAGCATACCAGAACAAAGTCCTCCGTTGCATCACAAAGTTTCACTATCTTATCTCCAATCGCATCGTACACAAACACCTTCTCTTCCCCTCTATGGAGGGCTTTATTTACAATACCTCGAAACGGCTCCACGACGCCGGGAAAACTGACGGACCCCAGATCATTCAGGACTTGTACCGACGCCCACATCCGCCCGAAGTCTTTATGCCATTACCATTCCACGACTTTATCTAAATTCCAGTATGACCCACTTCTCAAAATTTTGAGTTGCCACATTTTTATTCCGCCCTGTATTCCTCTTATGTACCCATGCATGCCCCTTCATCTACTTGTATGACTCACGCCCCCCAGTTGGTAGTTGTCCTCATGTTCCTATGCATAATCACTCCACTACGGTGAAAAGAGCCGCCATTTTAAATTATTAAACACTTAGAAAATAAAAGGCCGGTGATTATGCCAAACTCTACCCTTTCCGTCTCCCCTAAAATCATAAACTAACCCCTACCTAAAATTGTACCATTTGTCCACGTTAAGTACGGAGCATGCCTTCTGCTCCTCAAGACAATAAAACTCCCACATAACTGAAAAAGGCCACTGAAAAACAAAAAAAAGAAAAGAGCCGCTCTTAAACCCACTTGTCCCTTAATATAAATTTTCATCCACGAGTAACTTCTTAAAATACATTACCTCCTTTGAAGTCCCAGTCCCAATCCCGCAAGAGCCAGAATCCTATTTCCTAATTTTAAACTATAAAATTCCCCCTAAATTTCATGAGGTTGCAATTATTCGGTAAAATTGTTCCCCGAGCGACCAGGTGTTCCTTAACACGATGTCGCCATCATAGGGCTTCTCAGCCCTCTCAACCAGGATTCAGGATTCCAGGTTATGACCAAATGGCATTGATTACCTAATGAACTTCCAAGAAGGACCTTTGCACACACACACACACACACACATACAGTAACATTAAAATAGGATAAGAGTGCAAAAACAATTCATGAGAGAATTTTTTTCCTGTTGCAATTTTAAAATTTCCCTTTTTTGATAAAAAATTTACCTTTTCTACATTTTTTAAAGTAATCATAATTCAAACAATCATGTTTATCGTGCACCGAAATATTGGTTGTATGTTACAATGCCTCTTAGGCGAAGTGCACCTAAGGTGCACTCAGTTTACATTTATTGTTTGCGTATTACTAATTTTTGGAGCACCTGAGGAATTCATAAGAATGTTGGTATATATATATGGATACACAAAATAATTAACTGGTAAAAATTTCAGCCTGGTACGTTTATTGGTTTCTGAGAAAAATGTACTACCTAGTGTTAAAAATCCATATTTACGGGAAAACACAAGAAACAAGAAGGCACATATCAAAAACAAATTTTACACAAACAAGTAAATTTCCTATCAACAGTTGTTTACAGTTCAGCCGTTCTTAGTTTGCTCCTACTGTCAACAAACCAAAGCCACCTACTACAGGGTGCACGCTAGAGTCTGCGACTTTACAGATGTTGTATTCCTATTAAGTTAACTATTTTTTAAATTATAAGTACTTAAAACATCAGTCATGATATGATATAGGCCTAACAATTTCATTTATAAAAATACTTTTAAAAGTATTTTGTATTTAAATACTTTTGAAAGTATTTAGTTGTTACTTTTTAATGAGCGTGTACACATTTTGATATAATGCGGATGCTCAGTGACTTGGTCATTATTTGTTTACTGCAGGAGCAAACTAACAGAGGCTGGACTATACATTTATTTTAAAAACTCACCGACATCACGAGGAGTAAACTGCGATGAAAATCTACCAGGAGAATCCAACGGTTTAACAGTAACCGGTAAAGCATGTCGTGACGGTGATAATACCTGAACTTGAGGAGAACCAAGAGACGGTTCGCACTCGACGACAAATACCGCCGGTTTGTCAACACTCACTTTGTCCTCACCAGACAGAACTACTCTTGCCGCTTCACTAACCATACATGTGAATGGACTCCCTGCACAATAATAAAAATATCATGAGAAACACTCACACAACTTACTCTAGCCATTGCAAATAACTATTTTTTTTTTTTTTTGCGCCCCGGAGACTCCAGGAGGAGTATAGGACATGTCGTCAGATATAACACCTGAAATACATATAACAATCACACAATGTATCAAAACTATCAACAAAGAAATTCTTGTACGCTATAAAAAGTTTCACCGATCAAGTAATTTTTTTAGATTTTTTTTTTAAAGGAATTCAAATCCTCACAACACTTTAAAGATTGGAGTAATTTATTTATTAATTTTCTCCCTTAATAAGTAGGAGGTTTTTGTTCAAACAATTTTGTGGAGTGATTAGCCACATAATAATCATTCCTGTTTCTCGTATTATGATTGTGAACATTGAAATTCTGCATAAAATTATTTTGCCTAACATACATAATCATGTGATAAATGTAGAGGGAGGGAACTGTAAGCAATTTAAGCTCCTTAAATAGTGGTGTGGATGAGGTTAGCTGGTTAGCTCTCACCATACACCTAATAGCTTTCTTTTGAATTTTAAAAACCCTATTCACATTACCCCATACTAAGATACCATAACGGATACGAGACAGAATGAGGCCATGATAAGCTGCCATTAGTAATTTTTTATCATTTAATCTGGCAATTTGTTTCAGTGCAAATACCCCAGATGATATTTTACTACAAACTTGATAACAATACAACCTAAAATTAGTAATAAAACATTAGAAATAAACAACAAGAACTAACCTCAATAAACATTATCTTATTTTAATAATCATGAGTGAAAGATGCAAAACGAAAATCAACCTCAGTTTGGCTTAAAAATACAGAAAATCACTCTCTCACGCTAAACTAGGCTCTGTAGAGAAAAATACTTAAAATAAAAGTTGTAGATCTTTTAATTTCCTATAAATTTGATTATATACACTTTTGTCATGAAATGCATACTAAGGCCGAAATCTTAAAAAAATCGATTTTTCACACGTTTACATAAGAAAAAAACACAAAATTGCCAATTACCGCTAAACTAAGCGTTATACAGAAAAATTATTAAGATAAAAATTGTTGGATTTTTAATTTCCTACAACTTTTAATATGTAAATTTTTGCGCTAAAATGCATATTAAAGCCGCAATCATAAAAGAACAATTTTTTTACGTGAAAACCACCTCATCCAGAATTTCAGTAAACATGATGCCTACCCTATCTTGTAAAGCATAAAACATTTAGTAAACCAGGCGATTATTAAAAAAAATCGTAGGACCAGTCTTTGAGAAAATCGCAAAAAAGTGAAAAATTACACGAATAAACTACTACTTCCGGTTGACCGATTTTGATGAAAATGTTCGTGTCGGGTCCGGTAGTGGTATGTAACTTAAGTTTCAAGTTTCAAGTTCGTATAATGTTCTGTTCTTGAGATATTTTGTATACACACACACAGACCAATCACTAAAAACATGTTTTGTTGGGTTCAGGGGATCTGAAAACGTGCAGATCCGGTGAAAACTCGATTCCTTAAAATCGAGATGAAAACAATACTTTTCTTTCTTATGTATTCATATACAGGGTGATTCACGAAGTTATGCAGAAACTTTGGGAGTTCATTGTACATGTAAAAAAAATGAAAAAAGTTTTTATAAACATGGGTCCGGAAATGCTTCATTTCCGAGTTATGGCTAGCGAAAGATTTCGCCTGGATTTCAGCTCACCATGTGAAATGAGGTCTTCTTGAAATTCTGGTAAGGTAGATTAAGGAGCAAATTCAATCGTTTCTTATGGTTATTGACCTGACAAATTCAATACAACAGGTCCCAGAACTGTAAGTTAAGTAGTTTTTGAGAAAACCGGTTTCAAATGAAAAAAAATGGAGTGAAAAATCATTTTTTAAAATAACATTAATATTTAGACGTATTAATGAAGCTTTTACATTGTTAAAGGAAAGCCCTGTTGAACTACGGAAAGCAACAAGAGCCATCCTTAAACGAGCAGAAAAATGCATTGAAGTCGGGGGAGAAACTTTTGAAAATTTACAGTAATTTGGTTGAATAGGTTTAGATTAATGTTTTTCCGGTTAATTTTACTTTGTACTGTTATGAATAAAAATTCATTTAATCAAACATCTATTCGCTTTCTGTGTACTTTATTTACACCGATTTGTTGAGAATGTAATTTTCTACAAGTTTTATTCAAAATTTTTATCTATTTCTTGGTGAAATAACATAATTATTGTTACCCAAAGATGAAATAATGTGTTTTTTCACTTCATATTTTGTATTTGACACTGGTTTTCCCAAAAACTACTTAACTTACAGTTCTGGGACCTATTTTATTCATTTTATCAGGTCAAAAATCATAAAAAACGATTGAATTTGCCCCTTAATCTACCTAAACAGAATTTCAGGAAGACCTCATTTCACATGGTGAGCTGAAATCCGGGCGAAATCTTTCGCTAGCCGTAACACAGTAACGAAGCATTTCTGGACCCATGATTATAAAACCTTTTTTTATTATTTCGACATGTACAATGAGCTCACAAAGTTTCTGCATAACTTCGTGAATCACCCTGTATAGGCAAGAGGAAGTAAAAAATGTTGAAACGTACCTGGGACATCTTGGCCGTTGAATCTAAGATCAACAGTGTGCGTTGACGCCTGTCTCGGTGTGAATGATATCGCGTAAGTGTGCGGCCCCTGAGCTTGAGCTGATGTAGGGACACGCCCCCCGTTTACTGTCACTTCCAAATTGCCCGGCCCAGCTTGACTTGTTTCAACTAGAACATTCACATCACACTTATTCACGGTTTACTTTTCAAAAAACAACACAACATTATATGAAAATCCCTTTCATCAGGTAACAATATTTAAAAATCTGGTGTGAAACACTCAAACAACTTTCTCTTGCCAATGCAATTAATTAATAATATAACCTAACATTGTTGTTTAGGTGATGAGCCGAATGAAGGCTGGTTTGAACCTGTAGAGGTTTTACTAAGTAAATCGAAGAGTGAGGTGGTTTACCATTGCCACAACTCACTGAATGGAAAAGTATGCTTATCAGCATATCAGGCCCTCTGAAAAGCACATATTTTCCACTCTGCAAATGACACCTTCACTTCATTCACCACACAATCCAACTGTGTATAATGAAATTCATTACTTTCAGAGGAGGTAACTCTGACTAGTGTCTTTAACACCTCTATGATGAATGAAGTGAAGGTGTCATTTGCAGAGTGGAAAATATGTGCTTTTCAGAGGGCCTGATATGCTGATAAGCATACTTTTCCATTCAGTGAGTTGTGGCAATGGTAAACCACCTCACTCCTCGATTTACTTAGTAAAACCTCTACACGTTCAAACCAGCCTACAGGCTCATCACCTAAACAACAACCTAACATTAGTAATAAAACATTAGAAATAAACAAAAAACTAACCTCAATAAACATAAACTTATTTTAATCATGAGTGAAAGACGCAAAATGAAAATTGACCTGTTTGGCTTAAAAATACAGAAAATCACTCTTTCATGCTAAACTAGGCTCTGTAGAAAAAATGCTACAAATAAAAGTTGTAGATCCTTTAATTTTCTATATGTTTGGTTATATACACTTTTGTCAAAAAATGAGTACTAAGGCTGAAATGTAAAAAAATAGATTTTTCACAAGTTTTCGTGAGAAAAAAACAGAAAATCGCTAATTACCGCTAAACTAAGCGTTATACAAAAAAATGTTTGAAATAAGTCGTAGGACTTCAAATTTTCTACAAATTTTATTAAATACATTTTTGCGCTGAAATGCATAATACAGCCGCAATCTAAAAAAAAACAATTTTTTTCTGCGAAAAAAGCCTCACAAAGAATTTCAGCAAACATGGCGCCTACCCTTTCTTGTAGAGCATAAAAAATTTAGTAAATCAGGCGATTTTAAAAAAAATCGTAGGACCAGTTTTTGAGAAAATTGCAAAAAAGTGAAAAATTACACCAATAAACTACTACTTCCGGTTGACCAATTTTGATGAAAATGTTTGTGTCGGGTCTGGTAGTGGTATGTAACTTAAGTTTCAAGTTTGTATGATGTTCTATTCTTGAGATATTCTGTTCACACACACACACGCACGCACGCACGCACGCACGCACGCGCGCGCACACACAGACAGATGAATTGCTAAAAACAAGTAGTTGTGTGGGTGTGAGGGGGTTTGTTTAGGTGTATATTCGGGTGAAGAGTGTATTTGTTGTGATGGACATGAAAATAATACTTTCCTTCCTATAGGTATATTCATATAGGCAAGAGAAAGTAAAAATGGGTGGGCCCGGGCCCACCTGCTATAGGACCCCCACTGTTCTGGTGGTTACAAAACATGAAATATGAAAGAAATATGAATATAAAGATTAAAGGGTTAATAAATATATGAAATTGACTTACCAAGAAAAGTGACCGATTGTCCAACAGTTCCTCTTGATACAGATTTCACTTTAATTGCGTTTACATCGTAAACTTTGCATGAAAACGGTGAACCAGCTACAGGAACATGTTGATAATTAACAGCAATCTTATGTTCACCGACTAACCGTGGACAGAATTCCACTCTAAAAGTTTGTCCACCTGCATCTTTCACTTGAGCTGGTACTGGCTGTCCATTCGGTCCTAAAGGAATTCTTGGAAAGGTCAAAATGTGTGGCAAAGGATTCATTTTGTTAAAGGAATGTATTATTTTACATGTTAGTCAAGCATTAATTTGGAAATGATTCAATTAAATTATAATTTTAATAAGCTTATAAAGCACTAAAAATAGCTATTATACAAGTTAAAAAATTTAATCGGTATCAATTAACAATACGGTAGACCCTCACCGATTACGATCGTAATTCATTCCGGAAAAAAGATTGTAAAATTCCACTCCGCGGAATTTTACAGCTTTTACATGTGAATTTTACATGTTGATAATTTACAGGAATTTTATGTTCACCGACTAACCGTAGACAAAATTCCACTCAGTGGAATTTTACAGCTTTTACATGTGAATTTTACATGTTGATAATTTACAACAATTTTATGTTCACCAACTAACCGTGGACAAAATTCCACTCTCTGTGGAATTTTACAGCTTTTACATGTGAATTTTACATGTTGATAATTTACAGCAATTTTATGTTCACCAACTAACCGTGGACAAAATTCCACTAAGTGGAATTTTACAGCTTTTACATGTGAATTTTACATGTTGATAATTTACAGCAATTTTATGTTCACCGACTAACCGTGGACAAAATTCCACTCCGTGGAATTTTACAGCTTTTACATGTGAATTTTACATGTTGATAATTTACAACAATTTTATGTTCACCGAATAACCGTGGACAAAATTCCACTCTCCATGGAATTTTACAGCTTTTACATGTGAATTTTACATCTTGATAATTTACAGCAATTTTATGTTCACCGACTAATTGTGGAATTCCACTCTGTGGACAAAATTCCAAGGAATTCTTGGAAAGGTCAAAATGTGTGGCAAAGGATTCATTTTGTTAAAGGAATGTATTATTTTACATGTTAGTCAAGCATTAATTTGGAAATTATTCAATTAAATTATAATTTTAATAAGCTTATAAAGCACTAAAAATAGCTACAAAATACAAGTTACAAAATTTAATCGGTAAACCAATACCAATTAACAATACGGTAGGCCCTCACCAATTACGATCGTAATTCGTTCCGGAAGAACGATCGTAAAGCGAAAATATCGTATTGTGAGACCGGATTCTTGCTTAATCATTAGACCATTACATACAATTAGCCTGTACATACAGATTTAAGTCATTTAAAAAAAAAGCTAAAATAATATTTGATTGATGAAACATTT
The DNA here is from genome assembly GCA_035578175.1 of Catonia carolina. NCBI lineage: Eukaryota > Metazoa > Arthropoda > Insecta > Hemiptera > Achilidae > Catonia > Catonia carolina. The sequence continues at coordinate 1,608,774 of JAQMRL010000036.1, read as the reverse complement.
TACAATGTGCATGAATTCCTTTCTATTCAATTCTGTTAAATCGCAGGGACAATTATTTAAAACGGTGGGCATCGATTAAAGACATGAGTGCTTCCTTCACTTATTGACAACTTTATGTCGGACTTTCTATAGCTGGAAGTGCAGAAAAACAATTTATTTTGCTACCACAAAGCAACAAAACCACAAATATTGTATATAGAGAGGAGGTTTTAAAATAATTTAATGAGGCGTACATTAGCTGGTGTGGAGCGAAGCGAGCAGGGGTTGCTAGTATTATATATATAAAGCTAAATGTAACAACGGGCTATGTCCATAAGAAAGCTTACCCATAAGGGTGGCTGTCAACTAGTCAACATAAAAAGTCGCTTACCCAACCGGTGTTACCCATAAGCTTATGGGTTGATTATGTTACCCATAAGAAAGCTAAAAAGCTTTCTTATGGGTAGGTTTTTGTTCCTCACCCTCTGAAACCCCCACGAATTCGGTATTATAAAACCAAAATAATCATTATCGTTTAACTCTTGTTCAAAACTATTGATTCTTTTTGGTTTAAAAAGAAACAAAAGTCAAATTCACAAATTTCAATGAACTTTTAAAACATCAAATCTGTTAGAATATTTTTTAATATTAAGTATTATAAAGATGTTCCATAAGCCCAAAGAACCATAAATTATTTTAGCTAAAAAAAAAAAAATTGAATAAAACATGCAAGCAGTAACAGCCAAAAAACCAAAAATACGAAAATATTTAATAAAAAATAAAAATTATCACATAGAAGATGAAATGAACAAGGAAAAAAAGCATCTAGTGAATAAAAAAACAGCAGAGAATTTTTGCTACAAAAAAAGCTTCCAGAAATTTGTAAAATTACTTTACAAAGCCTAAAATTGACCTAAAAAGAATAATCAAAAACCTAATTGAAATGATAACGAGTGTTTTAATAAGGACGCAACCCTGATTATAAGAAGACAGAAGTATTACATCGGTAAATTTTCTATACCCCAATCGGTATGTTGGCAACAGTGAACTCAAGGCCAACTACCTAAGACATTTAAAATGTTCCAGTCAAGCATTAGTGTGGTGACAACAGTCATTTTGTTATACTGTGTCACCAATGGTTTTTTACAAGGAAGAACGTGTGTTTATTGTAGAGACTTACATAGCGAGTAAATCTTACAAATGTGCGAAATGTTGAAATTTCCCCGTTCTGCCGTTCCGAATAAACCATCAATATTGCGTTTGATAAATAAATTCCGTAGAACTGGGAGTGTACTCGATGAGAAACCACCTCACCAGCCAACAAAGTTAACCGCGGAAGTTTTCGAAGATTTGAAAAATCGTTTGACTCAATCACCTAAATTATTGCTTAGAAGATTATCATCGCAAGCTGGGCTAACATTAACAACTGTTTTCAGAGCTACGAAAAAGTTACATTTGCATCCTTATCGCGTTGGCGTAACTCATCAACTGAAAGCTACTGACTATCAGAAACGATTACAATATTGTCGGTGGTTTCAATCTTTGATTGAAGAAAATGGTATTCAATTGTTGGATCATTTTTATTTTAGTGATGAGGAACAAAATTTTACACAGCTCAAGACGAATAAACTCACGCTGCCGTACCTATACCGATTGCACACATTTGTACAATTTACTCGCTATGTAAATTTCTAATATAAACATGCATTCTTCCTTGTAAAAAAAAAACCCATTGCTGAGACAATATAACGAAATGACTGCTGTCACCACACTAATATGCTTGACTGGAATATTTTAACTGTGTTAGGTAGTTGGCCTTGAGTACATACCGATTGGGGGAGAGAAAATTTACCCATGTATTACTTCTATCTTCTTATAATCAGGGTTGCGTCCTTAACCCTTTCTAACGCAGTGTGACGAAGAAGTCACACAGGAGTGAAATAAAAGACATCAAAATTTTAGTTATTAGCGACTACTTTGGATTAGGAACGCTGGGTGTGAAGTGTAATAATTTTCTGTACCCTAGCCAGGAATCGAACTTGAGATTTCCGCTTTGCAGTGTAGCATGCTGACCATTGCGCTATGGAGGCGACCATTAATTAGTTTCTTTTAAAAATTAATTTTAGTTTTAAAATATTCGTGTTTATTTACTAAAATAAAGTAGTATTTCTTCGAATATATCGTACGTAAAGTACAAAGTATATAAAGGGAGCGGCAGATTAACCTGACGATTTGTAATCGCTTATAGCACTGCAGTAATGTAGCGGAGTAGAAGGGGAAGCGGCGCGTTCACAAGGCCACTCGATGCCATTTTAGTAGACATGGAGCAGTGGTCTAGTGTACACCGGGCGTTTGTCGTCGAGACGTACTGTATTTCAAAAATGGCGATTCTGTTGTTGTTACGCAACGTCTGTTTCGACAACATTTCAATGTGCCTCGTAGAGGACGCATCCCATCCCGAAACACAATCAATTTGTGGGTGGATAATTTTAGGTCAACTGGATCCGCTTTAAAACGTAAGCCAGCAGGCCGTACAAGGACAGTAAGAACACCGGCTAACGTTGAGCGAGTGAGACAAGCTGTGCTACAGAGCCCACGCCGTCCGGCGCGTAGACAAGCTGCTGCTCTTCAAATGTCAGACCGCACAGTGAGACGAATTTTACACTACGATCTACACTTTCACCCTTATAAAATTGCAATGGTCCAACAACTTCTGCCCCGTGACTACGCTCAACGTGTGACATTTTGTGAGCAAATGATCGATATGATGGAAGACGAGACAGTTATTCTAATGAGTGATGAGGCTCATTTTCACGTGGATGGGTTTGTTAACAAACAAAACTTTCGGTATTGGTCGGCTGAAAACCCACAACAGTTACACGAGCGTCCTTTACATAGTGCAAAAGTTACAGTGTGGTGCGCGGTAACCAAAAAATGTGTAATCGGCCCATACTTTTTTGAGGAAGGTGGGCTAACTGTTACAGTAAACCATGAACGTTATCTGAGGATGCTGGAGAGTTTTTTGATTCCTGAACTAAAACGAAAACGTCTACCTATTAGACGGATTTGGTTCCAGCAAGACGGAGCCACTGCCCATACAGCACATGCCGTCATGGATTATTTGAAGTTAAAGTTCCGTGACCGCGTTATATCGCGGTTTGGTGACATTGCTTGGCTTGCACGATCCCCCGATCTCAGTGTGTGTGACTATTTCCTGTGGGGTTATCTCAAATCAAAGGTGTATATAAACAAACCCCGTACATTGGAAGCTTTAAATGAAGCCATAACACAAGAAATCGCTTCGATAAGAACAGTGATGTTGAAAAAAGTGTTCGACAATTTCACTTCGAGACTGGAAGAATGCATGGCAAGAAATGGACACCACTTAACTGATGTTATCTTTAAGTGATAAGAGTAAGTCAAGCAGAGCAAAATTTTTTATTATGACTATGTTTTTATTAATTGCCATCTTTTGTAATCAGTAACACATAATAAACATGTAAAAATATATATAAATACTTATGCTGTTTTTATTTAAAAATCGTCAGGTTAATCTGCCGCTCCCGATATTTTAGACTGTTTGTAAAAAGTGATTTTATCCATTTTATCAATATTTTTAATTGTAAAATATTTTTTCTTAAATGGTGACTTTAAAATGAAAATTATATTTAGTGTTTTTGCTACAAATCTAAGTAAGAGAATATATTTTGTTTAGGAAGCCTGAACATAATTTTACATATTCAAATTGTTGTATGAAACAATGAACAGACATTTTTTGTGTATAGTTAAAAAAATTGTGATTGAAAGGGTTAATGAAACACCCGTTATTTGTGAATTGTATAAATATGTATGATTTTGGTTAGTTTTCTGCAAATCTATTCAAACAGACGACTCATTTGAGCCCAGTTTGGAAAGAAATCGGTGAAGGTTTAGGCGGTGAAACCTTGTTGCTATTAATAAATAGATAATAATTTTTTTGTTTTTTACTATACAAGGTTATTTTTATTTGTAACTGTATAAAATTAACAACAAGCCAATTTGAAAAATCTGGTGTGAAACACTCACACAACTTTCTCTTGCCAATGCAAATAATTAATAATAAACCTAACATTATTAATAAAATATTAAAAATAAACAACAACTAACCTCAAAAACATAACCTTATTTTAATCATGAGTGGAAGACGCAAAATAAAAATCGAACTCAATTTGGCTTAAAAAAAAACGGAAAATCACACTTTCACGCTAAACTAGGCTCTGTAGAGAAAAATTCTCTAAACAAAAGTTGTAGATCTTTTAATTTTCTATAACTTTTATTATATACACTTTTGTCGTAAAATGCATACTAAGACCGAAATGTTAAAAAAATCGATTTTTCTCACGTTTTCGTGAGAAAAAAACAGAAAATCGCAAATTGTCGCTAAACTAAGCATTATACAAAAAAATGTTTGAAATAAAAGTTGTAGGTTTTTAAATTCTCTACAACTTTTATTATATAAGTTTTTGCGCTAAAATTTATATTAAAGCCGTAATCTTAAAAAAACAACGTTTTTACGTGAAAACAGCCTCACCAAGAATTTCAGCAGACATGGCGCCTACCCTATCTTGTAGAGAATAAAAAATTGAGTAAAATAGGCGATTTTAAAAAAAATCGTAGGACCAGTTTTTGAGAAAATCACAAAAAACTGAAAAATTATACGAATAAACTACTACTTCCGGTTGACCGATTTTGATGAAAATGTTCGTGTCGCGTCCGGTAGTGGTATGTAACTCAAGTTTCAAGTTCGTACGATGTTCCATTCTTGAGATATTCTGTTCACACACACACACACAGACACACACACAGACCAATCGCTAAAAACATGTTTCTTGGATTCAGGGGGTCTGAAAACGTATAGATCCGGTGAAAACTCGATTTCTTTAAAATCGACATGAAAACAATACTTTCCTTCCTATATATTCATATAGGCAAGAGAAAGTAAAAAAGAGATACAAAAAATATTGACAAGGAGGCCTCCAGACCAGCCCAGTCAGTCAGCTGGTAGAAAGTCACTATTATTTGTTAAGTAACACCGGTTGGGCAATTGACTTTGTATGGTGACCAGATGACAGCCATCCATGAACAAACTCTACTAGAGGGTCCCTGTTCGAACTCAAGCCTAATTCACTTTAAAAATACAGCAAAGCACCCATCAAATTGGCTATTTGTCAATAATGTACAGTTCCCGGTAACAAATATAAGCTAAATAAAATAAAATATTAAAAAAAATAGATAATAAATTTTGAAAAATAATTTTGTGTTACTACTTTTTATAAACTGTTAATTAAATTTTAAATGTTATGGGTTTTCGACTAAATAAACTAAAATTTAAAAAAATAAATATATGTTATATAAATTAAATATTTGACTGCACTAATAAAATGTAGAACCCACTGGGTAGGACTAGAGGTAAAGTCGTTGACAAAAACAGCTGACTCAAGGCAATGACTTTACCTCTAACCTCTAGACCAACCCAGTGGGTCTAAACAAAAAATAAACGATAAAATTGCTGCAGACATTCAACAATACCCACCCTACATTTTTGTCTATATTAAAATAATTTTTTGCTATTTATGATAATTAATGATTAATTCACAGCCAATTAATTTATTTATTTATTTATTTGAATCAAAAAATAATTAATTAATTAATATTTGAATCAAAAAATAATTAATTAATTATTTTTTGAATCAAAAGATAATTAATTAATTATTTTTTGAATCAAAAAATAATTATTTATCTAGAATCAAAAGATAATTAATTAATTATTATTTGAATCAAAAATCTACATTTAAATATTACCAATATTAAAAAGGTTTACTTTATTAACAAAATTACTAATTAAAACGATTCAATATTATGTTAATTAAAAGAATTAAAATATATTATATCTAATTAATCTAAATTTATAGGTTAAGGATTAACTAAATTAATTAAAGCATCTAATTTGAAATTGTAAAACAAAAAAAACTACAATAAAATTAGCACCAATTTTCACCTTAAGATGATTATATTAGATAAGAAAATTCTGCCGTCACCAAAACAAGAAATTGTGCACGTGCTAAAATAAAAAAAAGAAACCCAATAGAGAAATAAAATGATTAAGCGATCGAAGAAGAAAGAAAGAGAAAGAAATTGTGAGTGAGATTTTAAAATAAGAGAGTGAATTTAAGTAAGGTATTCAATATAATCGTAATCTGCGTGGTGTCGCACCTGCAAATATATAAATTGTGTGATAAAAATTGAGTGTTCACAATCACAAATATACAATACAAATACAAAAATCTATTAATAAAAGTGCACAAAACAAAATATAAAAATAAAACATTAACAGGGTGATTCAAATGTCCAGGGAAACAAAATTATCTGGTGTGAAACACTCACACAGCTTTCTCTTGCCAGTGAAAATAATTAAAAATAAACCTAACATTAGAAATAAACAAAAAACTAACCTCAATAAACATAACCTAACTTAAATCATATATATGAAAGACGCAAAATGAAAATCAACCTCAGTTTGGCTTAAAAATACAAAACAAAATCATAAAAATATGGAAAAATCACTCTTTCACGCTAAACTAGGCTCTCTAGAGAAAAATGCTATAAATAACAGTTGTAGATCTTTTAGTTTTCTTTAAATTTGATTAAATACACTTTTGTTGTAAAATGCATACTAAGACCGAAACCTTAACAAAATAGATTTTTTACACGTTTTTGTGAGAAAAATAACAGAAAATTGCTAATTACCGCTAAACTAAGCATTATACAAAAAAAAAGTTTGAAATAAAAGTTGTAGGATTTTAAATTCTCTACATTTTTTATTTACAAATTTTTGCGCTAAAATGCATATTAAAGCTGTAATCTTAAAAAAACAATTTTTTTACGTGAAAAACGACTCGCCGAGAATTCCAGCAAACATGGCGCCTACCCTATCTTGTAGAGAATAAAAAATTGAGTAAAACAGGTGATTTAAAAAAAAATTGTAGGACCAGTTTTTGAGAAAAATCGAAAAGAGTGAAAAATTACATGAATAACTACTACTTCCGGTTGACAGATTTTGATGAAAATGTTCATGTTGGGTCCGGTAGTGGTATGTAACTTAAGTTTCAAGTTTCAAGTTTCAAGTTCATATGATGTTCTATTCTTGAGATATTCTGTATTCACACGCACACGCGCGCGCGCACACACACACGCACACACACACACAGAGACCAATAGGTCTGTCAGCAGTAGTGTGTGTGGGTGTGAGGGTGTCTGTTTAGGGGTGTATATGGTGGGTGAAGAGTGGGACATGAAAACAATACTTTCCTTCCTATACATATATATATATTCATATAGTTGGCAAGAGAAATAAAATATAACTTTTGAATCACCCTGTGTATATTATACAAAAAAACACCCAAACAAATACCACTCACCAGATAGAAACTAATATTTTAAAAAACACACACACTATAGTTCAGCCGTTGTTAGTTTGCTCCTCCTAGTGTCTGTCAACAAACAAAAGCCACCTACTACCCTGTAGGGTGCACGCTACACTCCACCACTTTACAACCAACTATCCTATTCCTCCTCCTATTAAGTTAACTATCTTTCAAATTATAACTACTTAAAGTACTAAAAACATCAGTCATGATATGATGTACGCCTAACTATTTCATTTATTAAAATACTTTTAAAAGTATTTTGTATTTGAATACTTTTGAAAGTATTTTTTTGTTACTTTTTAATCAGTGTGTACACATTTTGATATAATGCGGATGCTCAGTGACGTCATTGTTTGTTTACATTAGGAGCAAACTAACAGAGGCTGGACTATAATTAATCTATTTAATAACTTCATACTAAAAAACACATTCTTTAAAAAAATTAAACACTAAAACTATAGAAGCAATGTTTTCTAAGTGTAAGCGCACAGTGAACAGTGGTTGCTTACAAGTGGGAGCCTGCTAGTAGGAATAAGCTATTATTCAGCGCAACTGGCTACAATGCCGGGGTCCCGGGTTCAATTCCCGGTCAGGTCTGGCATTTTTTTCATCAGTAAATCACCACATTTCATTACCTACGCACAAGCCCAAGACTTATGTAGGCATCATCCCTCAATAAAAAAATAAAAAAATCTATGAATAACATTTAAATGAATGTGTTGTAATTGGAACATACGTACCCTCTACATTAACTTCGATATCATCAAGGCTTCCTGCGACATTGCTCATTGTGAAATATGAGTCTGTGCCTAAAGGGGCACATGACAACGATGACCCACTCACTAGTGGAAAATCACCAACCACTGGTGCTATGAATGGTGATCCTAAAACAAAAACAATTCAAATACAAATATTAGACAACGGCAATAATTGTTTGCGACTATATACATTTTATTTCTAATCCGTGACAAACAATTTTTAAAAATCTGGTGTAAAACATTCACACAACTTTCTTCTGCCAATACAAAAATTGACCAATATAACGTAACATTAGTAATAAAACATTAGAAATAAACAAAAAACATAACATAAAGTTGTAGATCTTTTAATTTTCCTATAAATTTAATTATATACACTTTTGTCGTAAAATGCATACTAAGGCTGAAATCTTAAAAAAATCGATTTTTCACACGTTTTCGTGAGAATAAAACAGAAAATCACTAAACCGCTAAACCAAGCGTTATTCAAAAAATTGTTTGAAATAAAAGTTGTACGATTTTATATTCTCCACAAGTTTTATTGTATAAATTTTTGCGCTAAAATGCATATTAAAGCCGTAATCTTAAAACAACACTTTTTTTATGTGAAAACAGCCTCACCAAGAATTTCAGCAAACATGGCGCCTACGCTATCATGTAGAGCATAAAAAATTTAGTAAACCAGAAGATTTAAAAAAAAAATCATAGGACCAGTTTTTGAGAAAATTGCAAAAAAGTGAAAAATTACACGAATAAACTACTACTTCCGGTTGACCGATTTTGATGAAAATGTTCGTGTCGGGTCCGGTAGTAATATGTAATTTAAATTTCAAGTTTCAAGTTTGTACGATGTTCTGTTCTTAAGATATTCTGTTCACACACAGACGAATAGGTAAAAAGCAGTTGTTGTGTGGGTTGAGGGTGTCTGTTTAGGTGTACATTCGTGTGTTGATTGTATTTGTTGTGATCAACATGAAAACAATACTTTCCTTCCTATAGGTATAGGGTGATTCAAAAAGAGCGCCGGTTTTGATATATCAAATTAAGAGATTTATTTTATTGAAAAACTGAAAATAAATACATCAACATGTTCATCTTACCTTCCGATTTCATGTATGAAAAATGATGTCATGCATGTGTCCTCCTCTACTGCGCTGGCACGCATCAACTCTGTCCATGAAATTGGATATTACTGCACGACAAGTTTCGACTTCCATTTGCCCGATAACCCGTCGAATTTCCTCCTTCCAGTCATTGATGTTTCGGGGTTTATTGGCATACACCAATGACTTCAGATGACCCCAAAGATGAAAGTCACAAGGCGTCAAGTCACACGACATTGGTGGCCATTGATGGTCGGAATTATGAGAAATGATGCAATCCTGGAACCGTTCACGGAGCAACAACATTGTTTCTCGTGCAGCGTGATATTGCAGCGTGACGCGAGGGTTTTCTAAGCCCCACATACGACAGTTCTGTTTATTAACAAAACCGTTTAAGTGGAAGTGCGCCTTATCACTGAAAATGATTTTGTTTGCGAAGGTGTCATCATCCTGCCGTTTTCTCAATACCCAGTCAACAAACTGTCGTCTCTTCTGGTGGTCTGCCACTTTCAAATGTTGCGTCAACTGAATTTTATACGGGTGATATTGGAGATCGTACAGAAGAACATCGTAAACCCAATTGTTGAGAACGGCGACGTATTGATTTTGCTGGGCTAACAGCCACACTCACACGAACCAACGCAACGTTCTGCTCAGTTCGGCCAGAACGACGACGTCCAGAACTTTTAAGGTCGACTGTTGAACCCGTCTCAAGAAACTTTTTCATGAGCCTGTGAACTGTTGATTCATTCGGTGCTTCATTACGTCCTAGAGTACCGCGAAGTCACCTGACAGTAGCCGCATAACTCTCTCCACTCTGGTAAAATGTTTTGACGATTAACACTCGTTGCGCAATAGTAAACTTCTCCATGGTTAGACACAGACTGCGAGAGTACTACACTGCGAACAAGAGAAACTACAACTGAATCGTCAATCGGAATGTTCTCCGAAATAGAAATGAGGTCTAACAATGTTGCCAACCGATAAACAAAAATTTACCAGCCGTTTAAAAACCGGCGCTCTTTTTGAATCACCCGTTATATTGATATAGTTGGCAAGAGAAAGTAAAAAAGTAATCCATAATTTTCTTCTGTTCATATATCACACCCATACGTCATAAACTACAAGAGATAGCAACAAACGGAGCCCATATCATTTAGTTGTCATTGAATTCCTGATATTTCTGGTTTATCTGGATTTTAGATTTCGCAGATCATTTCCAGTACCCAATTAGTGCAGATTAACAACATAACATACGAGGGCAGTCGAGAAAGTCTGTCACGTTTTGCGTTGTAGCCGCTAGGGGTGGAGTTATCGCGGCCATTTTGGTGCCGCAGTGTTTCTCCGTTCAGTGGCTGTCCAGCCGTGGTAGCGAGAGGTCTGTGTCGCTCTTCGTTGTTTTTCAACAACAATTTTAAATGTGTGCCGTAATTCAAAATCCCACCAGTTGTGAAGTACGGTCGGTAATTCTTCTTATCGATTTCTTGGAACATGGCACAACAATAACCTCTGCGAGGTATTGTGAAACACTTGAAAAGTTAAGAAGAGCGATCCAAAACAAGCGCAGATGAAAGCTGACTGGAAAAATTCTATTTTTGCATGACAACGCCCGACCACACACGGCAAATCGAACACGAGAAGTCCTGGATGCTTTCAAATGGGAGGTTTTCCCACATCCGCCATACAGTCCTGACCTTGCGCCCAGCAATTATTACTTTTTCCCGACAATGAAGACATGGCTTGCGACACAGTGCTTTGACGATGACGCGGAGCTGCAGGAGGGTGTGACTAACTGGTTAAAATGACAGGCGGTAGACTTTTATGACGCCGGCATTTTAAAATTAGTTCACCGCTATGATAAGTGTCTTAATTTGTTTGGTGATTATTTAGAAAAATAGCATTTTAGTTGCACTTTCAAATGTATATAATAAAAATTTTTTCTTGTACTTAGTTTTTTTTTTACATGAAAACGTGACAGACTTTCTGGACTGCCCTCGTATTACTGTAAATAAATGAAAGAAGTAAGACCTGAAATAAATACTGAAATAAAGACCTGAATAAATGAAAGAAGTACCTGGCACAGCCTCTTTATTAAAATGAATACTGATCACATGATCAGTCTGTTCGATTGGTACAAAACTAACTGCGAATTTAGCGTTTCCTTGCGGGTGCACTTGGGTGGGAATATTCGCTCCTCTAGCGCTAATCGTAATTTCTAAGTTCCCTTCACCAGCTTGCGATGCATCAACTGAAATACAAACAACAAAAAATCTGGTGTCAAACACTCACACAATTTTCTCTTGCCAATGCAAATACAGTCGGACCTCTGTTTATCGATGAAATTCTCTATAAATCGAAGTATTTCCTGAGTCCCGTGAAATTTTAGATGAAAAATACTTCTGTATATCAAATTTAATTTTAGTGAAAATATAAATAGAACTCCATAGAGCCCACCCAAGACACACCACTAGTCAATCCGAAACATTGAGAGAGGGGAAGAGAGAGAAAGAGAGGGAGAAAGAAAGAGAGAGACAGAGAGAGAGCAACGTGACAATACAGTACGTCAGGAGGTTGACCAGTGTGGTCCACGTACAAGGGTAGTGTGATACGTTTATACTATGTACGATCAAAAATATGTAAATACAACGAAGAAGTTTTCAAATGGGTTCCTAAAACTGTTACGAGATAAAAACATGCCTAAGCAAAAGAGAAAAGTTATTTTTTTTGTGCACAATTGCTCTGGACAATCGTGTTCACAATAAAACAAACTTTATTGTAAATAAATATTGTTTTAAGGTAATTAATATGGCTACGGTCGAGTAATCTCACTTAATATAAGTAGCAGTCATAATGAAAAAAAAACAGCATTTCTCTTTATCAAAGTTTCTATATATCAAATTTTTTATGAGGAACCTGCAATTTCGATATACGGAGGTCCGACTGTAATTGAAAATAAACCTAACATTAGTAATAAAACATTACAAATAAACAAACAAACTAACCTCAATAAATATAACCTAATTTTAATCATACACGAAAGACACAAAATAAAAATCGATCTCAGTTTGGCTTAAAAATACGGAAAATCGCTCTTTCACACTAAACTAGGCACTGTACAAAAAAAATGCTTTAAATAAAAGTTGTAGATCTTTTAATTATTTATAAATTTTCTTATATACAATTTTGTCGTAAAATGCATACCAAGGCCGAAATCTAAAAAAATTGATTTGTCACACGTTTTCGTGAGAAAAAACAGAAAATCGCTAATTACTGCTAAACTAAGCGGTATACAAAAAAATTGTTGAAAATAAAGTTGTAGGAATTTTTAATTCTCTACACATTTTATCATATAAATTTTTGCGCTAAAATGCATATTAAAGCCGCAATCTTAAAAAAACAATTTTTTTACATGAAAACAGCCTTATCAAAAATTTCAGCCAACATGGCGCCTACCCTATCTTGTAGAGCATGAAAAATTAAGTAAATGAGGCGATTTTTAAAAAAATTGTAGGACCAGTTTTTGAGAAAATCGCAAAAGTGAAAAATTACATGAATAAACTACTAGTTCCGGTTGACCAATTTTGATGAAAATGTTCGTGTTGGGTTCGGTAGTGGTATGTAATTTAAGTTTTAAGTTTCAAGTTTGTACAATATTTCGTTCTTGAGATATTCTGTTCACACACACAAAAACACAAATAGACAGACCAATAGGTAAAAAGGAGTTGTTATGTGGGTTGAGGGGGTCTGTTTAGGTGTATATTCGGGTGACATGAAAACAATACTTTCCTTCCTACATATTCATATAGGCAAGAGAAAGTAATAATTGTATATCCTTTTTCTTGGTTTTACATCGGTTTTGTAATATTGCTGCTAATACAGACAGTGAGAAGGATGACAAAGATGACTGATGAAAAAATGCCAAATCTAACCGAGCCAGGACCCTGGCATATAACCAAAACAATAAATGTTTTAGTTGTTTTAAGACAATAATTTTTTAAATTTTCCCCATAACAGGCAGATGGAGTGTTCAAATATTTGCACTCAATCTGCTAGTTAGTTGCATTGTTTCTTATCACATGGTCACCTAATTAACACGTTCAGCACGTTCTCGCCCTCATGCAGCTTGAAGAACAAATGAACTTTTAGCCAAGTTTAAATGGGACGTTTTCGATCATCCCCCATACAGCCCGGACTTGGCTCCTAGTGACTTTCACCTGTTCCCAAACATGAAGCGGTGGCTTGCATCTCAGCGGTTCGCCAATGACGGACAGCTTCAAAACGCCGTGAATGGTTGGCTACATTGACAGGCGGCAGATTTTTATGCAGAGGGTATTTCAAAGACTGTTCCAAGGTATAACAAGGTATAACAAGGTATAGCAAGGTATAAGGTGTATGACAAGTGCTTGAATCTGTTTGGCAACTATCTCGAAAAATAGAGAAAAACTGTAGTTTTAATATGTATATTTTCTTTTTGTAATCCCTAATTTGTGGACGTTGCAATCTGCTGAATTGAGAACAATAAGCAACCCCATGACCCAATGAGATGAGGATGATGTGTATGATGTGTAAATGAGGTGTAGTCTTGTACAGACTCAGGTCGATCATTCCTGAGAGAGTATGGTTAATTGACACTTAACCATCAAAGTACGCCGGCAACCACCGTCTAGCATTCGAATCCGTATAAAAGTTACTACCTTTACTAGGATTTCAACCAGGAACCTTTGTCTCTGAAAATCAGCTGTTAAACAGCTGATTTTGGCGACGACTTTACCTCTAGACCAACCCGGTGGGTTAATATGTATATAATAAAGTTTTTGTATCTTCACTCGTTTACTTTTTATTTCAAAACGGAGGTTATTTTCTGGATAACATTAACCTTCGTAACATTAAACGTTAATTTATATATTGAAAAAACATTACCTGTAAATTGTAACGTGTTTCCAACATGACCTTGCGGTAATGGCCCGACGTGTACACGTCTTGCATCGTAAGCTTTAGCAATAAATGGAGTACCAGCGACTGCATGTCCATTATATTCCACTGATATTGAATGTGGTCCAACTTCGCGTGCCGTGAATTCAGCGGTAAACCCACTGTGTACGTTTCCAGTCACTTTAACTGGTAATTCACAATTCGGACCTGAAACAAATCATCAAATCATTAAATTCACTTCTCTAAATAACAAACAAAATCTGGTGTAAAACACTCACACAAATATCTCTTGCCAATGCAAATAAGTAACAATATAACCTAACATTAATAATATTTATTTTTTTTTATTCCTTTTTTTTCTGTTTAACGTCCGACTGTTCTGCAATTACTGCTAATGCAGACGGTGAATGATGAAATGATTTTTGTAGCGTATGAAAAAATGCCGTGCCTGAATGGGATTCAAACCCAACACCGCATGATGAGAGGCGATCATGTTACCAACTTCGTCAATGCGGCCGGCGAAGTTTTATTCCTAATTTTATTCTTAATTTTTTTATTCCTAATTTGTGTACATTGCAATCTGTTGAATTGAGAACAATAAGCAATCCCATGACCCAATCAGATGAGGATGATGTGTAAATGGGGTGTAGTCTTCTACAGACCTAGGCCGACCATTCCTGAGAGAGTATGGTTAATTTAACCCCAACCATCAAAGTACACCGACAGCCACTGTCTAGCATTCAAATCCGTATAAAAGTAACTACCTTTACTACGATTTGAACCAGGAACCTTTGTCTCCAAAAATCAGCTGTTAAACAGCTGATTTTGGCAACGACTTTACCTCTAGACCAACCCGGTGGGTCAATAGTAATATAACATTACAAAAAAACAAAAAACTAACCTCAAAAACATAATATTATTTTAATCATGAGTGAAAGACGTAAAGTGGAAATCAACCTCAGTTTAGCTTAAAAATGCAGAAAATCACTTTCACGGCAAACTCTGTACAGAATTTTTCTCTGTAGAGAATACTTTAAATAAAAGTTGTAGATCTTCTGATTTCCTATAAATTTGATCATATACACTTTTGTCGTAAATTGCATACTAAGGCTGAAATCTTAAAAAAAAATTGATTTTTCACACGTTTTCATGAGAAAAAAACAGAAAATCACTAATGACCGCTAAACTAAGCGTTATACAAAAAAATGTTTGAAATAAAAATTGTAGGATTTTAAATCCTAATCAGAAATCTTAATGATTTTTCACAAGTTTTCATGAGAAAAAACAGAAAATTGCTAATTACCGCTAAACTAAGCATTATACAAAAAAATGTTTGTGATAAAAGTTGTAGGATTTTAAATTCTCTACAAATTTTTTTTTTTTTTTTTTTTTTTTACGGCCACAAAGGACCACTTAAGTTCAATCTTTCAACGTCTAGCTCTTTCATATGTTCCTACAAATTTTATTATATAAATTTTTGTGCTAAAATGCATATTGAAGTTGCAATCTTAAAACAGCAATTTTTTTATGAAAAAATGGCCTCACCAAGAATTTCAGCAGAGATGGCGCCTACCCTATCCTGTAAAGCATGAAAATTTTAGTAAATGAGGCGGTTTTAAAAAAAATTGCAGGACCCTTTTTTGAGAAAATCGCAAAAAAAAATGAAAAATTACACAAATAAAGTACTACTTCCAGTTGACCCGATTTTGATGAAAATGTTCGTGTCGAGTCCGGTAGTGGTATGTAACTTAAGTTTCAAGTTCGTACGATGTTCCATTCTTGATATATTCTGTTCACACAGAAACACAGACCAATCACTAAAAACATGTTTTTTGGGTTCAGGGGGTCTGAAAACATGTAGCTCCAGTAAAAACTTGATTTCTAAAAATTGACATGAAGAAAATACTTTTCTTCCTATATATTCATATGTTTAGGTGATCAGCCTGTAGGCTGGTTTGAACATGTAGAGGTTTTATTAAGTAAAATGAGGAGTGAGGTGGTTTACCATTGCCACAACTCACTCAGTGGAAAAGTACGCTTATTAGCATGCCAGGCTTTCTGAAAAGCACATATTTTCCACTCTGCAAATGACACCTTCACTTTATACACCACAGGGTCCAACTGTATAATGAAATTCATTACTTTTAGAGGAGATAACTGTGATTAGTGTCACCTAACACACCTCTACCTCTTCTCTTATTAAATGATTCACTCATTTAATTGGCTGACCATGTGATAAAAAACAGAACTATTTATTTTAGCCCTGCAACTAACAGATTGAGTGAACTTAAGTTTAAAGTTACAAATTCGTACGATGTTCCGTTCTTGAGATATTCTGTTCACACACAAACAAAGACCAATCGCTAAGAACATGTTTTGGATTCAGGGTGTCTGAAAATGAGTAGATCCAGTAAAAATTTGATTTTTAAAAACCGACATGAAAACAATACTTTTCTTCCTATATATTCATATAGGGACGAAATAGTAAAAAATTGTTTTAACTGCGTCACCAATAAAATGAAATTGCTACACAATAATGTTCTTACCAGTAACTGAGACAGCTAATTCGGCAGAATTAGTATTATCAACAGTCATATGAAACCTGGCCACTTGGTTCACTGGAATCAGTTCTAAACTTGACAAATTCACAGACACTCTCGATGTATCTGACACTGAACATACAAATGGACAACCTGCAAACAAAACACAATTCTCTTATTCATATTGTGACACTTATCACGCTAAAGTCCGTTTCGGGATCTACGTAATTAAATAATTAATACACTAAAGTTTATAATTACAACTAAAATATTTACAAAATAAATAATAAACTAATTATAATAAAGAAATACAATAAATAACTTAAATAATTTACTTAAAATAAATAATAAACAATAAATAATTTAATAATTCACGTAGCACTACTTACAATCAATTTTATAAGATTACACATACAAAATGAAACTGAATACACAAAAACTGGATTTAATACAGATACACAATACACACACAAACAAAGACAGTGTTACAATCGTTGACCAACATGCTTGGAACGCGCCCTGCACAGTGTCCAACGGCCACTCGTCAAAGATCAAACGAATACTGACTGCTGACCACACTCGGGGGGTCTCTTTTATACGAGGGCTATTCAGAAAGCAGGGAACGTTTTATAAATAAACAAAAACTATGTAAAAGAAAAATTTTTTATTATATACATCTGAAAGAGTGACTAAAATACTACTTTTCTACATAGTCACCAAGCAAATTGAGGCACTTGTCATAGCGGTGGACAAGCTTCAAAATTCCTTCGTCATAGAAATCCGCCGCCTGCGACCGCAGCCACTCAGTGACGCGCGCCCGGAGTTCCTCGTTGTCGTCGAAGCGCTGTGTTGCTAGCCAGTTCTTCATTCTTGGAAACAAGTGAAAATCACTCGGTGCAAGATCAGGACTATAGGGTGGATGAGGGAAAACCTCCCATTTGAATGAATCAAGGAGTTCTTTTGTGCGTGCGAACCGCACAAAAATCAGCAAGGAAGATTATGGCTACTGTGTTTTGGGACAGGCAAGGTGTGCTGCTCATTGACTTTCTCGAGCGTGGTGCAACAATAAACTCTGATCGGTACTGCCAAACATTGCGCAACCTTAGGAGAGCAGTTCAAAACAAGCGCCGAGGAAAGTTGTCGTCAAAAATTTTGTTTCTTCATGACAATGCCCGACCTCACATGGCAAACCGCACAAAAGAACTCCTTGATTCATTCAAATGGGAGGTTTTCCCTCATCCACCCTATAGTCCTGATCTTGCACCGAGTGATTTTCACTTGTTTCCAAGAATGAAGAACTGGCTAGCAACACAGCGCTTCGACGACAACGAGGAACTCCGGGCGCGCGTCACTGAGTGGCTGCGGTCGCAGGCGGCGGATTTCTATGATGAAGGAATTTTGAAGCTCGTCCACCGCTATGACAAGTGCCTCAATTTGCTTGGTGACTATGTAGAAAAGTAGTATTTTAGTCACTCTTTCAGATGTATATAGGGGCCTAATAAAAAAATTTTCTTTGACATAGTTTTTGTTTATTTACAAAACGTTCCCTACTTTTTGAATAGCCCTCGTAGTAAATCAAAAGAATTTTCCCGAAAAACACCAAATAAATAGTAAGGTACAAAAAAAACCCCTTCATAAATGACTGCTAGAAAAATCTATTGTAAACAAGTCAACAAAAGATCTTATTGTAAATAGAATGAAAGTTGTTTTGGGTCCCTTTCATAACAGTTGTACAATACCCGACCATTTATCCTACACAATAGTGCAGTTATTAAATAATTTTTATGAATAGGCATACCTTTATTGTCAATTGTTATTACTATTTCACTCTATTATCCTCTCTTTACTATTTTCATAAATGAGTACTAGAACCTTCGCGAACCTTCCCTTTCTTCGATCTGCCACAATATTGTGACACTTACCGCGCTAAGGTCCATTTCGGGACCTACAAAATTAAATAATTAATACACTAAAGTTTACAATCACAAGTATACAGCTGAGCCGTTGTTAGTTTGCTCCTCCTAGTGTCTGTCAACAAACAAAAGCCACCAACTACAGGGTGCACGCTAGAGTCAACGACTTTACGGATGTCGTATTCCTATCAAGTTAACTATTATTTAAATTATATGTACTTAAAACATCAGTCATGATATGATGTAGGTCTAACATTTTCATTTATAAAAATACTTTTAAAAGTATTTTGTTGTTACTTTTTAATCAGTGTGTACACATTGTTATATAATGCGCATGCTCAGTGACGTCATTGTTTGTTTACATTAGGAGCAAACTAACAGAGGCTGGACTGTAGGGTGTTTTTTTTAGCGGTATAGAACTTTAAAATGAAATAAAACACAGAATAATTGAACATTTTATGTGGAATTGGTTTTATTTTAAAGATAATTATTTGCCATTTTTTTTTTTTAAATAATTTCCTGCATGTAGCCGTCGCGGCTGGCTCGGATGTGGTCCAATCGAGACGTCCAATTTGTGACCACTTTTTGCAGCATTTGGGGCCATATATTGGTAATAACGCGGCGAATATTGCCTTCCAAGTCGTCAATTGTCTGTGGCTTATTGGCATAGACTAGCGATTTCACATACCCCCACAGAAAATAGTCCAGCAGTGTTAGATCGCACAACCTTGGAGGTCGATTTACAGGTCCAGAACGTGAAATTATGCGTTCACCAAACGTTTCCTTCAGTAAATCGGTTGTGGCACGCGCTGTGTGACATGTTGCACCATCTTGTTGAAACCACAGCTCTCCAACATAAAGGCGATTCAATTCAGGAACAAAAAAAGTCATTGATCATGGCTCTGTAGCAGTCATCATTGATTATAACTACGAAAAAGTCACGACAAAGTAAAGGGTGATTCAAAAAGAGCGCCGGTTTTGATATATCAAATTAAGAGATTTATTTTATTGAAAAACTGAAAATAAATACATCAACAAGTTCATCTTACGTTCCGATTTCATGTATGAAAAATGATGTCATGCATGTGTCCTCCTCTACTGCGCTGGCACACATCAACTCTGTCCATGAAATTGGATATTACTGCACGACAAGTTTCGACTTCCATTTGCCCGATAACCCGTCGAATTTCCTCCTTCAAGTCACTGATGTTTCGGGGTTTATTGGCATACACCAATGACTTCAGATGACCCCAAAGAGGAAAGTCACAAGGCGTCAAGTCACACGACCTTGGTAGCCATTGATGGTCGGAATTACGAGAAATGATGCGATCCTGGAACCGTTCACGGAGCAACAACATTGTTTCTCGTGCAGCGTGACAGGTGGCACCATCCTGCTGAAACCACAACTCGTCAATGTCCATTCCATCCAAATGACACCACAAAAACTCCCTTATCATCGTACGGCATCGGTCTCCATTTACTGTCACGGCTTGTCCTTCTTGATTTTCAAAAAAGTAAGGGCCGATGACACCACCCGACCAAAAGCCGCACCAAACTGTCACTCGCTGTGCATACATTTCCCTATCATTAACCACGCAAGGGTTTTCTAAACCCCACATACGGCAGTTCTGTTTATTAACAAAACCGTTAAAGTGGAAGTGCGCCTCATCACTGAAAATGATTTTGTTTGCGAAGGTGTCATCATCCTGCCGTTTTCTCAATACCCAGTCAACAAACTGTCGTCTCTTCTGGTGGTCTGCCACTTTCAAATGTTGCGTCAACTGAATTTTATACGGGTGATATTGGAGATCGTACCGAAGAATTCTCCGTACAGAAGAACATCGTAAACCCAATTGTTGTGAACGGCGACGTATTGATTTTGCTGGGCTAACAGCCACACTCTCACGAACCAACGCAACGTTCTGCTCAGTTCGGCCAGAACGACGACGTCCAGAACTTTTAAGGTCGACTGTTGAACCCGTCTCAAAAAACTTTTTCATGAGCCTGCGAACTGTTGATTCATTCGGTGCTTCATTACGTCTTAGAGTACCGCGAAGTCGCCTGACAGTAGCCGCATAACTCTCTCCACTCTGGTAAAATGTTTTGATGATTAACACTCGTGGTGCAATAGTAAACTTCTCCATGGTTAGACACAGACTGCGAGAGTACTACACTGCGAACAAGAGAAACTACAACTGAATCGTCAAACGGAACGTTCTCCGAAATAGAAATGAGGTCTAACAATGTTGCCAACCGATAAACAAAAATTTACCTGCCGTTTAAAAACCGGCGCTCTTTGAATCACCCGTTACATGTACATAAACAATAACATAACCTCGAAAATGGCTCAATGTTTTTCTACATAGTTCACAAAATACTCAGTAGATTTCGCTGCAAGCGTAGAAAATCAAACTAAATGAAATATAGAAGAAATCTGTGCAACTGACGCCTGATATAACCTCATCTGAATCTGACTACAGAATTTAATGTGGTGGCCCAAAGTATACTCGGGCTTACGCTTCAAAGTGTCAACAAGCTGTACCGATTGAATTAATAAATTCTTATTACCAGACCCAATTTTTTTTACTTTACAGACAAACCCTGTATTAATAAAATAGTAAATGTAGAAAATAAACTGACCTGTGACAGTTTCGCCGTTGAATTTGATATCAATCAAATGAGGTTTAGCTTGTTCCGGAGTGAAACTAATAAGGCACCTTCCTCCACCTACGACCGTCACATGATTTGGAACTTCACCTTCATTTATCGATATCTCCAATTGACCTTCACCAGCTTGAGATGCGTCCACTACAACACAACAGCACAATACACATTTTAATCACTTCATAAAAGAGCACATAAACAAATTTAATAACACTTTATTTACTTTCCCTCACCATATATATGGAAAATACAGGTAAACTTAAAGTTTCTGTGCACTTCACTACAAACCAAAAACAAAATGCTGGGAATAACAAACTTGATGAAATTAAAATAAATTTGTTAATGAATGATTTAAAAAAAAAAATTTGGTGTGAAACACTCACACAACTTTCTCTTGCCAATGCAAATACTTAACAATAAACCTAACATTAGTAATAAAACATTAGAAATAAACAAACACACTAACCTCAAAAACATAACCTAATTTTAATCATGAGCGAAAGATGCAAAATGAATATCGAACTCAGTTTGGCTTAAAAATATGGAAAATCACTCTTTCACGCAAAACTAGGCTCTGTAGAGAAAAATGCTTTAAATAAAAGTTGTAAATCTTTTTATTTCCTATAAAATTTATTATATACACTTTTGTTGTAAAATGCATTCTAAGGGCGAAATCTTAAAAAAATCGATTTTTCACACATTTTCGTGAGAAAAAAAACAGAAAATCGCTAATTACTGCTAAACTAAGCGTTGTACGAAATAATGTTTGAAATAAAAGTCGTAGGATTTTAAATTCTCTACAACTTTGATTATATACATTTTTGCGCTAAATTGCATATTAAAGCCGTAATCTTAAAAAAACTATGTTTTTACGTGAACACAGCCTCACCAAGAATTTCAGCAAACATGGCGCCTACCCTATCTTGTAGAGAATAAAAAATTGAGTAAATCAGGCGATTTTAAAAAAAATCGTAGGACAAGTTTTTGAGAAAATCGAAAAAAAGTGAAAAATTATATGAATAAACTACTACTTCCGGTTGACCGATTTTGATGAAAATGAAAATGTGTTGGGTCCGGTAGTGGTATGTATATAAGTTTCAAGTTTGTACGATGTTCCGTTCTTGAGATATTCTGTCCGCACACACTCACTCACACACACACACACACACACACACACACACACACACACACACACACACACGCACGCACGCGCGCGCGCGCGCGCGCACACACACACACACACACACACACACACACACACAGACCAATCACTAAAAACATGTTTGTGTGGGTTCAGGGGGTCTGAAAACTTGTAGATTTGGTGAAGAGTGTATTTGTTGTGATGGAGATGAAAACAATACTTTCCTTCCTATATATTCATATAGGCAAGAGAAAGTAAAAAGCAAAGCAAAGATAAAAGCCGTTTAAAGTATAGTTGGAAGCTAACTTGTTTGCTAGTGCGGGAAGAAGTGCAAGAGGGCCTGGTACTTTCTACTGTACTACTTTTACGCCGGTCTGTAGTTCATATTTTGCCCTTTGTTGGGGGCGCTGTGATGGGGTTGCTGCTGCCACCGATAGATAGCGCAGCGGTCACACCTCTCACAGTACATCTACCAAGTGGCAACATATAGTATCTACACACTGGCGATGTGATAGTTGAGAAGGTGACTAGAAAGTATCGAGTTCTGTGTGATCAAGGATCGATACGGGGATTTGACAGCTCAACCTTGAGTCAGTTCTTTTCCGTCATCTACACCTCCCTTCCCTAACCCCTCACTTCACCGGCAACTGCTCCCCTTCGGAGGCAGCGGTTAAAGGTGCTCGCTGCGTCGGCGACTCGCTCCTATTTGATTAGGCAGCGGTACAGACGACCCCGCGTCGCTTCCCCGGCGACTGCTCCTCTTCGGAGGCAGCGGTGAAAGGTGCTCGCTGCGTCTGCGACTCGCTCCTATTTGATTAGGCAGCAGTACAGACGACCCCGCTTCGCTTCCCCGGCGACTGCTCCTCTTCGGAGGCAGCGGTGAAAGGTGCTCGCTGTGTCGGCGACTCGCTCCTATTTGATTACGCAGCGGTACAGACGACCCCGCTTCGCTTCCCCGGCGACTGCTCCTCTTCGGAGGCAGCGGTGAAAGGTGCTCGCTGCGTCGGCGACTCGCTCCTATTTGATTAGGCAGCGGTACAGACGACCCCGCTTCGCTTCCCCGGCGACTGCTCCTCTTCGGAGGCAGCGGTGAAAGGTGCTCGCTGCGTCGGCGACTCGCTCCTATTTGATTAGGCAGCGGTACAGACGACCCCGCTTCGCTTCCCCGGCGACTGCTCCTCTTTGGAGGCAGCGGTGAAAGGTGCTCGCTGCGTCGGCGACTCGCTCCTATTTGATTAGGCAGCGGTACAGACGACCCCGCTTCTCTTCCCCGGCAACTGCTTCTCTTTGGAGGCAGCGGTTAAAGGTGCTTGCTGCGTCGGCGACTGCTCCTAATCATTTAGGCAGCGGTAAAGACGACCTCCCTCCCCCCCTTCGCTATGAGCATCTGGTTTTTATTTTGAACTACGACGCCGGATGCCCAGCCGGTCCTATGAGCTCTACAGACTGTGCTACTACAAGCCGGTGGCGACATACTACTGTCGGTTTCATAATGATAGACACCCGAGTTTCAACCCAAACCATCTCCAAAACTATCAGTCCAATTTCAACATACAACAACATCAAAATTTAGCTCATTTTATTCTGTATTGACCTATAATAAACCTATATTTTTAATGTAGTTTCAAAATTGCCATATCGAGGTTGGAAGACAAAAAAGACCCATTTTTTTGCTACTGCAACAAATTTCATGCGTTTAGATGCGTGTAACTTGATAAATATTTGACTGAAAAGTTTGAAATTTTAACGTTACTTTGAACCGTTGCTACATATCTCAATAACCGCTTGATTGTTCGGCTCAGGCAAACTATCGTTTTATTGAGCATGAAATATCAATTGGCCAACGTTGTGGTAGAATTTTTAGAATTTTGAAAATTAGATGGTTAATGCAGAGGGGTGGGTGCTACTATCCATGTTGACTGTCTACCTGAATTGACAATGCAGTCTCTCAATTCAGGTAGACAGTCCGACAGGATGTCACATACACAAACTAGCAATATACAAAAAGTTTGAAAATGGCAAATGTTTTAGCTGAAAAGCACTTGAGTTGATTTTTCGAGATTTTTAAGAATGGGACATGAAAACAATACTTTCCTTCCTATATATTAATATAGGCAAAAGAACGTAAAAAAACATACATAACCAAAAAAACCTTTACAAACCTCTGAACTGGCAAGGTTGACCGACAACTCCGCTGGTAGCAACATCTGTAACCGTTATCAACGCCGAATTGTAAACTTTCGCAACTAACGGACCGGCTGGCAATTTATCTCCTGCAATGGAAACTTCAACTAAATGACTTCCGACTTCATTTGGAGTGAATTCGACACGATAAATACCACCAGGTTCTTGTAAGATGGCCGATGACAAAGGTCTTTTAGATGGACCTGAAACAAAAACATTACAAATAATTAATAATAATAATAATAATAATATGGTGTGAAACACTCACACAACTTTCTCTTACCAATGCAAATAATTTAAACAATATAACCTAACATTAGTAATAAAACATTAGAAATAAACAATAAAACTAACCTCTAAAAATATAACCTTATTTTAATCATATACGAAAGACGCAAAATTAAAATCAACCTCAGCTTGGCTTAAAAATACGGAAAATCACTCTTTCACACTAAACTACTCTCTGTAGAGAAAAATGCTCTAAATAAAAAATGTAGATCTTTTAATTTTCTATAAATTCGATTATATACACTTTTGGCGTAAAATGCATACTAAGGTCGAAATCTTAAAAAAAATCGATTTTTCACACGTTTTCGTGAGAAAAAACAGAAAATTACTGCTAAACTAAGCGTCATACAAAAAAATATTTGACCTAAAAGTTGTAGAATTTTAAATTATCTACATTTTTTATTAAATACATTTTTGCGCTTTAATACATATTAACGCCGTAATCTTAAAAAAACAATTTTTTTATGTGAAAACAACCTCACCAATAATTTCAGCAAACATGGCACCTACCCTATCTTGTAGCGCATAAAAATTTGAGTAAACCAGGCGATTTTTAAAACAATCGTAGGACCAGTTTTTGAGAAAATTGAAAAATTACACAAATAAACTACTACTTGCAGTTGACCAATTTTGATGAAAATGTTTGTGTCGGGTCCGATAGTGGTATGTAACTTAAGTTTAAAGTTTGTACGATGTTCAGTTCTTGAGATATTTTGCACACACACACACACACACACACACACACACACACACACACACACACACACACACACACACACACACACACACACACACACACACACACACACACACACACACACACACACACACACACACACACACACACAACACACACACACACACACACGCACGCACGCACGCACGCACGCGCGCGCGCACACACACACACACACACACACACACAGGCCAATTGGTAAAAACATGTAGAGATCAGCCGTTGTTAGTTTGCTCCTACTGTCAACAAACAAAAGCCACCTACTACAGGATGTACGCTAGAGTCTGCGACTTTACGAATGTCCTATTCCTCTTAAGTTAACTATGTTTTAAATTATAAGTACTTAAAGTACTAAAAACATCAGTCATGATATGATGTACGCCTAACAATTTCATTTATAAAAATACTTCAAAAGTATTTAGTTGTTACTTTTTAATGAGCGTGTACACATTTTGATATGATGCGGATGCTCAGTGACGTCATTATTTGTTTACGGCAGGAGCAAACTAACAGAGGGCTGGACTATACAGGAATCCCTTACTATCTGCAGGTTTCACTTAACCACGAAATTTGTTCGTGAGCCTAAAACCTTAAAATACAGAGTGATTTTTTAGTCCTGTTACCCAATTGTTAATGTCTGGTAATATTTTTCTAAAAAAAATAAATTTTGTTTTGTGACACTAAGTTGGTAGCCCTACTCAACCAGTATGGATATAGCAGTGTGAGTTGATTCTCCTTGAGCTGTGTAAAATTTTGTGCCATTTCCGGTCGTGCTACGAACAGAATGTCTTTTACCCTAAAACAATCTCTTGTTTAAATCTGGAGGCTGAAGCTCTAGAACTAATCGTATGTGATACGGATACAATTTCAATTTTTTAGCAGCTTTCTGAACACTCGAACATGACAAATCAACATGCGAGGAAAGGTTTTGTAAACTTTTCCGTGGAGAATTGAGCAATCTTGTTTTCACATTCTCTTAACGTCATCTGTCAAGAGAGTTGGTCGACCACTACGTTTTCTGCTGCAAACAATACCTGCCTCTAAAAATCAGTTAGTTAGCATAGAAATTGACTAGAATAGAGTGGAGCAACACCAAAAAATTTAATTTGAAATGATTCTTTTACACTCGCATACGATTTTGTAGCAAAATATTGTTCAAGAATGAAAACCCGTTGTTCTAGGGTAAAAGACATTCTATTTGTAACACAACTGGAAACAGCACAAAATTTTACGCAACTCAAGGAGAATCAACTCAAACTGACGTATCTATACCGGTTGAGTAGGGCTACCAACTTTGTGTCACAAAACAAAATATCCCTTTATTAGAAAAAAATTACCAGACATTAACAATTCGGTAACAG
Organism: Catonia carolina; assembly: GCA_035578175.1. Lineage (NCBI taxonomy): Eukaryota > Metazoa > Arthropoda > Insecta > Hemiptera > Achilidae > Catonia > Catonia carolina. The sequence goes on along the minus strand of JAQMRL010000036.1, from coordinate 1,581,709 downwards.
GACTAAAAAATCACCCGGTACTTACATATTCTCACCTTGTGTACAGCGTACTTGGTGGGAGGTGGAAAAGTCATACAATTCAGAAAACACATGTTTGAATAAATGTTTTGGCATTTGCATCATGTTGAGACACACACTAGTATGGTGACGGCCGCCATGAAATAAGCTAGACTTCCATGTACTGTACAGTATTCAGATGAAGTGAAGTCCCCTAGCCGTGGGAGTGAGAGAATGCACAACGCTCTCACTCGCACAACCCATACACGCAGTTCCAATAACATTGTTGTATAATTTTATTCATTGCAGTCCCCTAGCCGTGGGAGTGAGAGAATGCACAACGCTCTCACTTGCACAACCCATACGCGCCTACCCAATAACATTGTCGTATAATTTTACTCATTGTTGTGAGCAAGCATTTATGCACGCAGTAAATTAACAACAGCAAGATAATGACTGTAGTATGTTAACAGATTTGGATTTTAAGGGTAAAGACCTTTGAGCGCATGTGTAGTTATGCCACATATCTCCCTCTCACTCGCTCCGCTATGGGACATCAATTCATCTGATACCTTGATACTATATTACTATTGTACGCCGGTCCGTAGTTCATATTTTGCCCACTGTTGGCGCTGTGATGGGGTTGCTGCTGCCGATAGATTGCGCCAGCGGTCATACCTCTCACAGCGCATGTACCAAGTGGCAACATATAGTGTCTACGCACTGGCGATGCAAAAGTCAAAAAGGTGACAGTATAAATGTTCTCTGTGTGCAAGAATCGATACGGGGATTTGACATCTCAACATTGAGTTTTCTTTCCGTCATCTGCACCTCCCTTCCCTACCCCTCACTTCACCGGTGACTGCTCCCCTTCGGAGGCAGCGGCAAAAGGTGCACGCTGCGTCGGCGACTCGCTCCTATTAGATTAGGCAGCGGTACAGACGAACCCGATTCACTTCACCGGCGACTGCTCCTCTTGGGAGGCAGCGGTGAAAGGTGGTCGCTGCGTCGGCGGCTGCTCCTAATCTTTTAGGCAGCGGTAAAGACGACCTCCTCCTTCGATGTTTTCATTTTTTTTGAACTACGCCGCCAGATGCCCGGCCGGTCCTATGAACTCAAACGACTGCGCTACTAAAAGCCGGTGGCGACAACCTCTATGTAGTACGTGGGTCACCGGGTACCAAGCCACGCCAGTACAACCGCCACCCCCAACCGCCATAATGCAATTTCTCCGTATGTTTTCCCTCCATGTGTCAGTCTAACTTCTTCGTACGTACGTACAGTTCTTTGTTTATTTGACGATTCTGAAACAAAGCCAAGCATTTCTTCACAAACCATCAACGAGATCCTCAGCATGGCAATGCAGCTTGCTGAACACGTGTTTGAGACGGATCCAGTCATGGAAAGGACCCTTCAATTCAAAAGAGGACTCCAGGAGCTGATGATACAGTACAAAGAGGTCCACGACAAGTTTGAAAGGAAGAAGAAGAAGCAAACAGCCATAACTAACTATTTTAAAGCAACTTAAATTTTTCATGCGTACATTACTGTATTTCAAAAATAAATCTTTATAATCCATCCTGCAGTTTGAAATTATTTCTATTTCATATGATACCTTATATGAACAAAAAGATGGGGGTTAGGTTCTGAAGGTACCACAATAAGTCCTGTAGTTATTTTAAGTGTTTTATAACGGGTGATTCAAAAAGAGCGCCGGTTTTTAAACGGCTGGTAAATTTTTGTTTATCAGTTGGCAACATTGTTAGACCTCATTTCTATTTCGGAGAACATTCCGATTGACGATTCAGTTGTAGTTTCTCTTGTTCGCAGTGTAGTACTCTCGCAGTCTGTGTCTAACCATGGAGAAGTTTACTATTGCACAACGAGTGTTAACCGTCAAAACATTTTACCAGAGTGGAGAGAGTTATGCGGCTACTGTCAGGCGACTTCGCGGTACTCTAGGACGTAATGAAGCACCGAATGAATCAACAGTTCGCAGGCTCATGAAAAAGTTTTTTGAGACGGGTTCAACAGTCGACCTTAAAAGTTCTGGACGTCGTCGTTCTGGCCGAACTGAGCAGAACGTTGCGTTGGTTCGTGACAGTGTGGCTGTTAGCCCAGCAAAATCAATACGTCGCCGTTCTCAACAATTGGGTTTACGATGTTCTTCTGTACGGAGAATTCTTCGGTACGATCTCCAATATCACCCGTATAAAATTCAGTTGCTGCACGAGAAACAATGTTGTTGCTCCGTGAACGGTTCCAGGATCGCATCATTTCTCGTAATTCCGACCATCAATGGCCACCAAGGTCGTGTGACTTGACGCCTTGTGACTTTCCTCTTTGGGGTCATCTGAAGTCATTGGTGTATGCCAATAAACCCCGAAACATCAATGACTTGAAGGAGGAAATTCGACGCGTTATCGGGCAAATGGAAGTCGAAACTTGTCGTGCAGTAATATCCAGTTTCATGGACAGAGTTGATGCGTGCCAGCGCAGTAGAGGAGGACACATGCATGACATCATTTTTCATACATGAAATCGGAATGTAAGATGAACTTGTTGATGTATTTATTTTCCGTTTTTCAATAAAATAAATCTCTTAATTTGATATATCAAAACCGGCGCTCTTTTTGAATCACCCTATAGTTTTAGAAACATTTTACCATTATTATAATCTATTAATATTTAATAAATACAGTAATTTCTATTTCATATAATGAATTAATATAATAATTTCACCAACCTTTTTTTTAAACTGCGTCACTTTTATTTTTATTCTTACTTACACGTGTTTCGATGGATCCACCATCATCAAAGTAAATAAAAAATTGAAACTAAAAACTTTTTATCTCACTTATTTAAAATTTACAGAAGATGATTCATTTCATTTGTATACAAATGACTGAAGATGTATCATCTTCTGTAAATTTTAAAAAAGTGAGATGAAAAATTTTTTAGTTTCAATTATTTTATTTACTTTGATGATGGTGGATCCACCGAAACACGTGTAAGTAAGAATAAAAATCTGGTGTGAAACACTCACACAACTTTATCTGGCCAATGAAAATAAGTAATAATAAACCTAACATTATTAATGAAATATTAGAAATAAACAAAAAACTAAACTCAAAAACCTAACCTTATTTTAATCATGAGTGAATGACGCAAAATAAAAATCGAACTCAGTTTGGCTTTACAAAACGGAAAATCACACTTTCACGCTGAACTAGGCTCTGTAGAGAAAAATTCTCTAAATAAAAGTTGTAGATCTTTTAATTTTCTATAAATTTTATTATATACACTTTTGTCGTAAAATGCGTACTAAAGCCGAAATATTAAAAAAGTCGATTTTTCACACGTTTTCGTGAGAAAAAAACAGAAAATCGCTAATTACCGCTAAACTAAGCGTTATACAAAAAATGTTCGAAATAAAAGTTGTAGGATTTAAAATTGTCTACAACTTTTATTATATACATTGTTGCGCTGAAATGCATATTTAAGCCGTAATCTTAAAAAAACGAAGTTTTTACGTAAAAACACCCTTACCAAGAATTTCAGCCAAGATGGCGCCTACCCTATCTTGTAGAGCATAAAAAATTTAGTAAACCAGGCGATTTTTAAAAAAATCGTAGGACCAGTTTTTGAGAAAATTGCAAAAAAGTGAAAAATTATACGAATAAACTACTACTTCCGGTTGACCGATTTTAATGAAAATGTTCGTGTCGGGTCCGGTAGTGGTATGTAACTTAAGTTTCAAGTTCGTACAATGTTCTTGAGATATTTTGTACACACGCACCACGCACGCGCGCGCGCACACACAGACCAATCGCTAAAAACAAGTTTTTTGGGTTCAGGGGGTCTGAAAACGAATAGATCCGGTGAAAACTCGATTTCGAAAAATCGACATGAAAACAATACTTTCCTTCCTATATATTCATATAGGCAAGAGAAAGTAATAAAGGTGATGCAGTTTAAAAAGAAGGTTGGTGAAATTATTATATTAATTCATTATATGAAATAGAAATTACTGTATTTATTAAATATTCATAGATTATAATAATGGTAAAATGTTTCTAAAACTATAAAACACTTAAAATGACTACAGGACTTTACCTTTAGAACCTAACTCCCATCTTCTCGTTCATGTTTGTTAAGGTCAACAGCCGAAAAGCTGGTTTGAACCTCTAGAGGTTTTACTAAGTAAAAACGCGGAGTAAGGTGGTTTACCGTGCCTTCCTCACTGAGTTGAAAGAGTATGCTTATCAGCATGCCAGGCCCTACGAAAAGCACTCACTTTTCATCCTGCAAATGACACCTTCACTTCATTCACCACAGGGTCTGGCTGTATAGTGAAATTCATTACTTTCAGAGAAGATAACTGTGATTAGTGTCACAGTACACCTCTACCTCTTCTGTTCTTAAAATAGTTCAGTCATATAAGTGGCTGACTATGTGATAAGAAACACAACTATTTTTTTTAGCCCTGCAACTAACAGATAGAGTGCAATTAAAATAACACTCCACCTGCCCGTTTTGGGCATTTTTACTTTCTCTTGCTTATATGAAAATATAGGAAGGAAAGTATTGTTTTCATGTCGATTTTTCGAAATCGAGTTTTCACCGGATCTATACGTTTTCAGACCCCCTGAACCCAAAAAACTTGTTTTTAGCGATTGGTCTGTGTGTGTGTGTGTGAACAGAATATCTCAAGAACGGAACATCGTACGAACTTGAAACTTGAAACTTAAGTTACATACCACTACCGGACCCGACACGAACATTTTCATCAAAATCGGTCAACCGGAAGTAGTAGTTTATTCGTATAATTTTTCACTTTTTTGTGATTTTCTCAAAAACTAGTCCTACGATTTTTTTTAAATCAACTGGTTTACTACATTTTTTATGCTCTACAATATAGGGTAGGCGCCATGTTTGCTGAAATTCTGCTTGAGGCTGTTTTTACGTAAAAACACAGTTTTTTTAAGACGACGGCTTTAATATGCATTTTAGCGCAAAACGTTATATAATAAAAGTTGTAGAGAATGTAAAATTCTACAACTTTTATTTCAAACATTTTTTTGTATAACGCTTAGTTTAGCGGTAATTAGCGATTTTCTGTTTTTTTTCTCACGAAAACGTGAGAAAAATCGATTTTTTAACATTTCGGTCTTAGTATGCATTTTACGACAAAAGTGTATATAATTAAATTTATAGAAAATTAAAAGATCTACAACTTTTGTTTAGAGCATTTTTCTCTACAGAGCCTAGTTTAGCGTGAAAGCGTGATTTTCCGTATTTTTAAGCCAAACTGAGTTCGATTGTCATTTTGCGTCATTCACTCATGATTAAAATAAGGTTATGTTTTTGAGGTTAGTTTTGTCGTTTATTTCTAATATTTTATTAATAATGTTAGGTTTATTATTAATTATTTGCATTGGCAAGAGAAAGTTGTGTGAGTGTTTCACACCAGATTTTTCGTTCATTTATAAGGTATTATTATCGGCGGTTTTAGAAACCGCAGTAATCCTCCGGAACGAACGTAACCCCTGCGGATACCACCGAGGGATTACTGTACTCTGTTTCAGTTGTTACTCGCCGTTATTCTAGGAATGGTTATACAGGGTGATTCACGAAGATACGCAGAAACTTTGGGAGCTCATTGTACATGTAAAAATAATGAAAAAAGTTTATATAAACATGGGTCCAAAAATGCTTCGTTTCCAAGTTACGGCTAACGAAAGTTTCGCCTGGATTTCAGCTCACCAGGTGAAATGAGGTCTTCCTGAAATTCTGGTAAGGTAGATTAAGTAACGAATTCAATCATTTCTTAAGGTTTTTGATTTGATAAATTGAATAAAACAGGTCCCAGAACTGTAAGTTAAATAGTTTTTGATAAAACCAGTGTCAAATGCAAAAAATGGAGTGAAAAACACATTTTTTCATCTTTAGGCAAGAATAACTTTTTTATTTCACCAAGAAACAGTTAAAATTTTTCAATAAAACATGTAGAAAATTTTATTCTGAACAAACCGGTGTAAATTAAGTACACAGAAAGCGAATAGATATTTGATTAAATGAATTATTATTCATAAGAGTACAAAGTAAAATTAACCGGAAAAACTAAGATAAAAAAATGTGTTTTTTTCACTCCATTTTTTGCATTTGACACTGGTTTTATCAAAAACTATTCGCTTTCTGTGTACTTAATTTACACCGGTTTGTTCAAAATAAAATTTTCTACATGTTTTATTGAAAAATTTTAACTGTTTCTTGGTGAAATAACCAAGTTATTCTTGCCCAAAGATGAAAAAATGTCTTTTTCACTCCATTTTTTGCATTTCACACTGGTTTTCTTAAAAACTATTTAACTTACAGTTCTGGGACCTGTTTTATTCAATTTATCAGATCAAAAACCATAAGAAATTATTGAATTCGCCCCTTAATCTACCTTACCAGAATTTCAGGAAGACCTCATTTCACCTGGTGAGCTGAAATCCAGGCGAAACTTTCGCTAGCCGTAACTTGGAAACGAAGCATTTCCGGACCCATGTTTATATGAACTTTTTTCATTATTTTTACATGTAAAATGGGCTCCCAAAGTTTCTGCATATCTTCGTGAATCACCCTGTATTTGCAGTTAACATAAATCACTAATAACGGGTGTTTTTTTTATAGAGGTATAGAACTTTTAAGTTGGCAGTACTGATTTCCATAGCGGCCATTTTGAAAATTGTTTTGTAATTTATGTTCAGTTTGGTTTGCCATTTTATAATGAATAGATTGACGCCTGAACAATGATTACTGAAAAGCCTTTACATCCAGAAAAAGTGACTGTTTGGTGTGCTTTATGGGCTGGTGGATTCATTGGTCCTTACTTCTTCAAAAATGATGCCGGGCAGAATGTTACAGTCAATGGTGACCGCTACAGAGCCACGATCAATGACTTTTTTTGTTCCTGAATTGAATCGCCTTTATGTTGGAGAGCTGTGGTTTCAACAAGATGGTGCAACATGTCACACAGCTCGTGCCACAATCGATTTACTGCGGGAAACATTTGGTGAATGCATAATTTCACTTTCTGGACCTGTAAATCGGCCTCCAAGGTCGTGCGATCTAACACCGCTGGGCTATTTTCTGTGGGGGTATGTGAAGTTATGTGGGGGGTTATGTGGGGGTATGTGTGGGGATATTGACTAGCGAGTCAATATGCCAATAAGCCACAGACAATTGACAACTTGGAAGGCAACATTTGCCGCGTTATTACCAATATACGACCCCAAATGGTGCAAAAAGTGGTCATTAATTGGACATCTCGATTAGACCACGTCTGAGCCAGCCGCGGCGGCGGCCACATGCCGGAAATTATTTTTAAATAAAAATGGCAAATAATTATCTTTAAAATAAAACCAACCCCACCTGGTTGGTCTAGAGGTAAAGTCGTCGCCAAAATCAGCTGTCTAACAGCTGATTTATGGAGACGAAGGTTCCTGGTTGAAATCCTAGTAAAGGTAGTTACTTTTATACGGACTTGAATGGTAGACAGTGTTTGTGGGTGTAGTTTGATGGTAACCATACTCAGTGAGTGTGTCTGTATAAGAGTACACAGTCTCATTTACACGTCATACACATCATCCTCATCTGATTGGGTGATGGGGTTGCTTATTGTTCTAAATTGAACAGATTGTAACGAACACAAATTAGGAATAAAAAAAACCACAAAAAAAAACTTAAATCACTTACACAGTAATAGGGCATCGAAACCCAAAACCAATGGGTGAATTAAATTGCACGATTTTTTACTACGCTAATAAAATCAAAAAAAAAAGTTGAATAAAGTAACTTACTGATGACGTTAGCATGAATATCTTCACGTAGAAATCCAAGTGCACTTATTTGAAAAGAGGTGACATGGTTGACAGGTACCAACCGAACCGCTTCCCCAATCACTGTCGCCTTCGGCCCAACCGTGTTTCCACTCATCACGGAAACCCGCCAAGGACTACCTGCAAACAAAAACAAACAAAAATCTAGTATGAAACACTCACGTACTTGGTTTTATCAATATTTATCTCTAGGCCCAGCTTTCTAGCTTCATCCCTCAGTGTGCAAAAAAGTTCTTTAAGGCTGTCATTATTCCTTGATATCAAAACTACATCGTCTGCATAGGCCAGGACTTGACACATTCTATTAACTATTGTCCCACTCAGACCCAGCTTTCGAATTACTACCTCCAGCACTAAATTAAAGAGTGTAGCTGAGAGTGCATCTCCCTGCCTGACACCGGTTGTAACGTTGAAACTTGTACTTAGTTTGTTTCCAATCTTAACCTGCGCTGTTGTACCATCCATTGTCAAACTCACAAGATTGACGAGCTTTCTTGGGATTCCAAACTCTATCAGTATTTATTTCATTTTGCCTCTCTTAACGCTGTCAAATGCTTGTCGAAAATCTACAAAAAGCATGTGCAGATCTGTGTTGTATTCAAAGCATTTCTCCATGATTTGTTTAATTGAAAAGACCTGATCGGTAGTACTTCTGCCTTGCCTGAAGCCGCATTGATGGTCACCCATTACTTCCTCAGCATACGCTCCCATTCACTTCAACACCAGAGCAGAGAGCAATTTGTATGATGTGCAGAGCAGTGCTATACCTCTGTAATTGTTACATACCATTTTATCACCTTTTTTGTGTATGGGGCATATTACACCTTTGGTCCATTCTTCAGGCATCTTTTCTTGCTCCCATATCCACATTATTAGGGTATGCATAGCTCCTACAATCTTTTCTCCACCATACTTTATGAGCTCAACCGGTATTGAGTCTCCCCCTGGTGCTTTGTTGTTTTTACTCTTTTTAATCAATTCCTCTACTTCTTGAAGGCTTGGGGGAGGCAGCAAGGGTTGTTCTTCTCCACTGGCATAACTAGTTTGCTCCACCTCATCATTTTCCTCTCTGTTCAATACATGTCTAAAATGATCAGCCCATCGGTCCATTATGTCGTTCTCTTCACCCAGTACTCTTCCATTACGATCTTTACAGATCCTTTCTTCATTCTTTTGACAGCCTGATAAAATTTTCTGCTTTCATTTTGCTCATTTGCTACTTCTATGTTTTCAATGAGCTTCTTCATATAGTCTCTTTTTTTCTTTCTACACAGTTTGTTGGCTGTTTTTCGACTCTCCAAATACTCCAAGTACATGAGAATGTCTGCAAATGAACGTAGAAGACAGGTGAACAGCTTGAAAATTTCAGATGGTTGCGAAGTGGAAGGCGTCAGTAAGTTCAAATATCTTGGGGTGATGCTGACAGCAGATAACAGAACCAGTCTTGAAATATGTAACAGAATTATGATGGGCAGTCGTGCATATTATGCCAATCAGAAACTTTTCAAAAGTAGATTAATATCCCGAAGAACAAAGGAAAAGATGTATAGAACATTAGTAAAACCGGTTGTGACGTATGGTGCTGAAACGTGGACAATTTTGAGTAAGGATGAGAGAGCGTTGAGGTCGTTTGAAAGAAGGATGTTCAGAAGGATATGGGGACCAATATGCGACGGAGGAAACTGGAGAGCTAGGCGTAATAATGAGATTGACGAAGCAATTGGATGAGAAAATACAGTACGTTCCATAAAGGCAAGACGAATTGAATGGTTGGGACATGTAGTGAGAATGGGTGAGGAGAGAGGCCCATTGCGAGTGATGGATGAAATGATGATTGGAACAAGAGGATGAGGACGACCAAGGAGAAGATGGCTGAACGACGTGGTGGATGATCTTCGTAGGCTGAGAGTGTCAAACTGGCGGAGGAGGGCCCAGGAACGCGATATCTGGAGGCGACATGTAGAGGAGGCCAAAGTTCACCCAGGACTGTAGAGCCGAATAAAGAAAAGAAGATGAAACACTCACACAACTTTCTCTTGCCAATGCAAACAAGTAATAGTAAACCTAACATTATTAATAAAATATTAGAAATAAACAAAAAACTAACCTCAAAAAACGTAACCTTATTTTAACCAAGTGAATGACGCAAAATGAAAATCGAACTCAATTTGGCTTAAAAAAAACGTAAAATCACACTTTCACGCTAAACTAGGCTCTGTAGAGAAAAATTCTCTAAATAAAAGTTGTAGATCTCTTAATTTTCTATAAATTTTATTATATATACTTTTGTCGTAAAATGCATTCTAAGGCCGAAATCTTTAAAAAATCGATTTTTCACACGTTTTCGTGAGAAAAAAACAGAAAATCGCAAATTACCGCTAAACTAAGCGTTATACAAAAAAATGTTTGAAATAAAAGTTGTAAAATTTTAAATTCTCTACAACTTTTATTATATAAATTGTTGCGCTAAAATGCATATTAAAGCCGTAATCTTAAAAAAACACTTGTTTTACGTAAAAACAGCCTCACCAAGAATTTCAGCAAACATGGCGCCTAGCCTATCATGTAGGGAATAAAAAATTGCGTAAACCAGGCGATTTTTAAAAAAATCGTAGGACCAAATTTTGAGAAAATCGCAAAAAAGTGAAAAATTACACGAATAAACTACTACTTCCGGTTGACCGATTTTGATGAAAATGTTCGTGTCGGGTCGTAGTGGTATGTAACTTAAGTTTCAAGTTCGTACGATGTTCCGTTCTTGAGATATTTTGTACACACACACACACACACACACACACACACACACACACACACACACACACACACACACGCACGCACGCACGCACGCACGCACGCACGCGCGCGCACACACACACACACACACACACACAGACCAATCGCTAAAAACATGTTTGTGTGGGTTCAGGGGGTCTGAAAACGTATAGATGCGGTGAAAACTCGATTTCGAAAAATCGACATGAAAACAATACTTTCCTTCCTATATAGGTGTATTCATATAGGCAAGAGAAAGTAAAAAACAGTTATACAGTAAACTCGTGAAATTATAACATTTATAACACTCAATTTATAAATTATAACATTCAATTTTATAACGAATGTTATAACACGGGGTCCCGGGTTTGATTCCCGGTCAGGTGTGGCATTTTTTCATCTATAAAATCACCACATATCATCACCTACGCACAAGCCCAAGGCTTATGTAGGCATCATCACTCAATAAAAAAAAAAATTCACAATAATTCTCAATCTCACAAAACAACCAATTCTGGAAAAGACAAACATAGACTCTATTGTGTAACCAACTTTTCAAAATACAGTCGAACCTCAATATTACGAAATCCTTGGTTTTACAAATTTATTTATTACACTGTGACATTCTAGTAAAATTACCAAAACATTTACCTCTATTTTTAATGAATTTGTACCTCGATTTAACATAATTTCATACTGCATACAGCAACAAATATATTACCTATAATAATTTTTACTTTCTCTTGCCTATATGAATGAATATATAGGAAGGAAAGTATTGTTTTCATGTCGATTTTAACAAATACACTCTTCACCCGAATATACACCTAAACAGACACCCTCACACCCACACACACAACTACTTTTTAACGATTGGTCTGTGTGTCTGTGTGTGTATACAAAATATCTCAAGAATGGAACATCGTACGAACTTGAAACTTAAGTTACATACCACTACCGGACCCGACACGAACAATTTCATCAAAAATCGGTCAACCGGAAGTAGTAGTTTATTCGTGTAATTTTTCACTTTTTTGCGATTTTCTCAAAAACTGGTTCTATTTTTTTTTAAATCGCCTGCTTTACTAAATTTTTTGTGCTCTTACAAAATAGGGTAGGCCATGTTTGCTGAAATTCTTGGTGAGGCTATTTTCACATAAAAACATATTTTTTTTAAGATTGCGGCTTTAATATGCATTTTAGCGCAAAAATGTATACAATGAAAGTTGTAGAGAATTTAAAACACTACAATTTTTATTTTAGAAATTTTTTTGTAGTAAGAGTTTTGCAGAAACTGCGTTGTACTAAATTCAAAGGTGTAACAAAAGGTTAAGGATATCTGGAGTAGGTAAGAGTTTGAAAATATGGCACAAACATCACAAAAACGTATAAATTAAAAATCTATATATAATCAGATTTTTAATTTATACGTTTTTGTGATGTTTGTGCCATATTTTCAAACTCTTACCTACTCCAGATATCCTTAACCTTTTGTTACACCTTTGAATTTAGTACAACGCAGTTTCTGCAAAACTCTTACCGGTTATTTTACAATTTCATTGTAATTTTGAGAGGATATCATAACGTTTTGTTGAATATATTATTTAAATATTTTGTAAGAAAATATTAAACATTTTTTATCTAATTATATTGTAAAATTAATTTCACAGGTAAAAAAAATTCTGTCAGAAGTGGGATTCGAACCCACGCCCTCAGATGACGCCTAACAAAGGTATACCCTTGAGTCTGGCGGCTTAGACCGCTCGGCCATCCTGACATGAGCGACGCAATGCTAAAATAATTCTATTTAAACGACTCACACGTAAACATCGTACTGTAAACACATGTAACATGTATACGGTGCTGCCGCCTAACGTCAATCGGAGGAGGAGGACATTTTCCGAGATCCGAGATAGATGAAAACGTACTGAATCGGGTCCCGCGGCATTAAAATTATTGAAAATAAATGTTTGCAGTTTGTTTTTAATACTGAAATGAAGACTAAATGTCGTTTAAAGTGAAACAATGTTATACTAAAGCATTGGAAACATGTTTTGATCAATAATTAAAAGAATATAGATAAATGTGAAATTCGATCAAAGTTGTTAGCGCTAAATAAGCAGTTCGCTTGCGCCGGCTGCGAAAACTCTTACCGGGCGCATTTCAAGCGAAATGCTTAATAACGATCACTTTGACGGTAATTAGCGATTTTCTGTTTTTTCCTCACGAAAACGTGTGAAAAATCAATTTTTTACGATTTCAGCCTTAGTTTTACGACAAATGGTAATTTGTGACAAAAGCGTATGCAATCAATTTTATAGGATATTAAAATATCTACAATTTTTATTTAGAGCATTTTTTCTGTACAGAGCCTAGTTTAGTGTGACCAAATGATTTTTCGTATTTTTAAGCCAAACTGAGTTCGATTTTCATTTTGCGTCTTTCACTAATGATTAAAATTAAGTTATGTTTATTGAGGTTAGTTTTTTGTTTATTTTTAATGTTTTATTACTAATGTTAGGATTATTGTTAATTATTTGCAGGGCCTTCGGGTGGGCCAGCCCAGTCAGTCAGCTGGTAGAAAGTCGCTAATATTTGTTAAGTAACACCGGCTGGGCAAGCGACTTTGTATGGTGACCAGTTGACAGCCATCCATGAACAAACTTTACTGGGGGTCCCTGTTCAATGTCAAGTCTAATCCACGTTAAAAAAAAAAATACACCAAAAAGCAGCGATCAAATTGGGTAGTTGTCAACAATGCACAGTTCCCGACAACAAACAAAAGCTAAAAAAAAAATATTTGCATAGGTAAGAGAAAGTTGTGCGAGTGTTTCACACCAGATTTTTTCATTTTCAATAATGTCATCAAAAAAAAAACTTATATAGATTATATGAAATAGTACTGTATTGTTGTGTTGTTTAGGTCAACAGCCGAAAGGCTGGTTTGAACCTGTAGAGGTTTTACTAAGTAAAACGAGGAGTGAGGTGGTTTACCATTGCCACAACTCACTGAGTGGAAAAGTGCGCTTATCAGCATGCCGGGCCCTCTGAAAAGCACATATTTTCCACTCTGTAAATGACAACTTCACTTCATTCACCACAGGGTCTGGCTGTAAGTATAATGAAATTCATTACTTTCAGAGGAGATAACTCTGATTAGTGTCTTTTACACCTCTACCTCTTCTGTTCTTAAATGATTCAGTCATTTAGTTGGCTGACCATGTGATAAGAAACAGAACTATTTATTTTAGCCCTGCAACAAACAGATTGAGTGTAAATAATTTAACACTCCACCTGTCTGTTATGGGCAGAGTACTGTATTATTGTACTAAATAAATAACAGAATAAAACTGAAATTTGTGATTATTTGCAACCCCTGTGCTACTGGGAATAAGTTGGAGCAAAATGAGGGTGCGTTTTCACTATTAGTGATGTTAATAAAGTACAGTATTTCACAGTAAGTGAGTAAAGAAGCAGAGCAGAAACAATGAATGGCCAAATGTTTAGTCACCGAACCGTAACACCAAACTACTACTACAAGATAAAGAAATGTTCTGGTCCAACACAGATTGTGTTCAACCAATTGACAAATCCTCACAAATACTGTCTTTTAGATTTAGCCGTAAAAATCAATTCACTCCAGTTGAGCCTAAATTAATATATAAACGATAAACCAAACTATTTATCTCACAAACACAACTTCATATTCCCTATCATCATGTGGTCTTGGGTTCGAATCCCATTCAGGCTCAGCATATTTTCATACGTTACAAAAAAAACCATTTCATTCTTCACCGTCTGCATTAGCAGTAATTGCACAACAGTCGGACGTTTAAAAAAAAAAAAATTAAAAAAAATCCCTACCAGAGCGAATCTTAACCTGGAGGACGCATCCACCAGGGAGAGCGTAGAAGAATTTCAGGGGGAGGAGGCGTAAGTATACTTAAAAAATCTGAAGTGAAACACTCACACAACTTTCTCCTGCCAATGCAAATAATGATTAATATAACCCCTAACATTAGTAATAAACAAAAAACTAACCTCAATAAACATAACCTAATTTTAATCATGAGTGTGTCACCGCCACATCTTCTAATTAATCATTTGCTGTATTGTTGGCCTTCAATACTTCTTCCGGCCTTTGTCGGCGCGGGTACTAACAAAACCTTTCGGCTGCACACCGACAGAGGCCTTTGTCATCAAGGCCGAGCCAGTAGCCGTCCTCTACCACAGCCGGCCGCATTGGCGCAGTTGGTAACGTGCTCGCCTCTCACCATACGGTCTTGGGTTGGAATCCCATTCAGGCATGGCATTTTTTCATACGTTACAAAATATCATTTCATCCTTCACCGTCCGCATTAGCAGTAATTGCACAACAGTCGGACGTTAAACCAAAAAAAAAAAAAAATAAAATAAAATCTACCACAGCGCTCTCGGCAACTATATAAAGAGCGCTGCACTTAACAGAGAGATTAACCCACCGGGGGTTGGTCTAGAGGTAAAGTCGTCGCCAAAATCAGCTGTTTAACAGCTAATTTTTCAGAGACAAAGGTTCCTGGTTGAAATCCTAGTAAAAGTAGTTACTTTTATACAGATTTGAATACTAGACAGTGGTTGTGGGTGTAGTTTGATGGTTGGGGTTCAATTAACCATACTCAGTGAGTGTGTCTGTAGAAGACTACACAGTCTCATTTACACGTCATACACATCATCCTCATCTCATTGGGTCATGGGGTTGCTTATTGTTTTCAATTCAACTGATTGCAACGTACACAAATTAAGAATAAAATTAAATTACAGAGAAATTCACTTCGGATCCAGAGAGAAGAAGACGAGCCCAGCTGAGACCGGACGCACCATCCCTGGTCTACGCTACATTACCGCACCGGTCAGCCTTCGCCGGCCCAGAGAGAGCCACCTCGGCCGTGCTATCGGCAGACGGCCTACGCCGACCAGACACTGTGGGGCTCTGGGGGCCACCACTGTCACGCTGCAGTGGGGTACCAACTGCCGCTGAGGGAAGGTTAGGTCTGAACCCGGTAGCCGAGCCGTCACTCTTCGGGCTCCACTTCTACCACGCCGCTTCCGACCGTCAACAACGGCCCTTTTCAGGGCCACCAATTTTACAGACAAGGTTTCGTTCGCCACGTGTCGTCAGCCCCGGTCGGCGACTATAGGCATCATCACTCAATAAAAAAATTAACATATTTTAATAAATACATAATAATTAATCAATTAACTATACTGTGTTTCGTATCTCTAACGTCCGTTTAGGAAACTAAACTAAAGTGTGTGTGTTTAGGAAACACACACACAGACCAATCGCTAAAAACATGTTTGTGTGGGTTCAGGGGGTCTGAAAACGTATAGATCCGGTGAAGAGTGTATTTGTTAAAATCGACATGAAAACAATACTTTCCTTCCTATATATTCATATAGGCAAGAGAAAAAGTAAAAATGAATAGCTCCCGACTGAAGAGGACGAGCCCAGCCGAAATCGGACGCACCATCCCTGGTCTACGCTACCGGTGGCGGACGCTACATTCCCACACCGGTCAGCCTTCGCCAGCCCGGAGAGAGCTGCCTCAGCCGCACTATCGGCAGACGGTCTACGCCGACCCAACACTACGGGACTCTGGGGGCCCTTACTGCCACGCTGCAGTGGGTACTCAACTGCCACTGAGGGAAGGCTAGGCCTGAACCCGGTAACCGAGCCGTCACTCTTCGGGCTCCGCTACCACCACGGCACACGGCTGCCGGACTCCAGCGAAGACTAATCGACGACCCCGCAAGAGAGAAGATGATGCTTCCGCTCGCCGACCCGTGGCCCTTCCACGGGTGATGCTTCCGAGGGTCTGGTGGCCCTGAAAGGGCCACCAGACTAATAAGGTTTGCCACTTAATATCGCCATCAGATGGATGACAAGTGAAAGACGAAAATTGAAAATCAACCTTAGTTTGGTTTAAAAATACGGAAAAACACTAGCTCACGCTAAACTCGTTTCTGTAGAGAAAAATGCTCAAAATAAAAAGTTGTACATCTTTTAATTTGCTATAAATTTTATTATATATACACTTTTTTCGTAAAATGCATGCTGAGGCTGAAATCTTAATAAATCGATTTTTTACACGTTTTCGTGAAAATAAAAAGAAAATTGCTAATTACCGCTAAACTATGCATTATACAAAAAAAATGTTTGAAATAAAAGTTGTAGGATTTTAAATTCTCTACATTTTCAATTGTATAAATTTTGCACTAAAATGCATATTAAACCCGTAATCTTAAAAGAAACAATTTTTTTACGTGAAAACATCCTCACCGAGAATTTCAGTAAACATGCTACATCTTGTAGAGCATAAAAATTTAGTAAACCAGGCGATTGTTAAAAAAAAATGTAGGACCCGTTTTTGAGAAAATCGCAGAAAAGTGAAAAATTTCACGAATAAACAACTACTTCCGGTGGATCGATTTTGATTAAAATGTTCTTGTCGGGTCCGGTAATGGTATGGAACTTAAGTTTCAAGCTCGTACAACGTTCCGTTCTTGAGATATTTTATTAACACACACGCGCGCGCGCGAACACACACACACACACACACACACACACACACACACACAGACCAATCGCTGAAAACATGTTTTTTAAGTTCACGGGGGTCTGTTTAGGTGTATAGATTGGGTGAAGAGTGTATTTGTTAAAATAGAGATGAAAACAATACTTTCCTTCCTATATATTCATATATGCAAGAGAAAGTAAAAGATTTACAATTTTTATTTTACGAATTTTTCCTCTATATATCCTAATTCAGCGTCAATTAATGATTTCACACATTTTTAAGTGGAACACAGATTGGTTTTCATTTTGCGTCATCCATTTAATGATTAAAATTATTTTAAATCTGTCATTATATACTAAGATTGGCAAGAGAAAATCGTGTGAGTATTTCACAGTAGATTAATTAGAAAATATAAAGAGAATAGTCCATTGATTGAACGAAGAAATCATTCGGTGGATTGCGTGGTGGTGGCAGTATTGCTTTGCTACGTGACAACTGTTTAAAGATGAAATACTAGTTGACTTTTAATAGCGTTGCGACCGGAAGTGTGTCATCGCGTCATCCGCATCACTATTCTTTCCTTGACTGAACTTATTAAAAAAAAACCCGGATATTGTTTGTATAGCCTCTTTTCAGTTAAGTAAACAGTAACGCAAATCGTATTGGCATCCTCTGTGGCGATGTATTTAAATTGAAGGTACTGATGAATATTTAATATTTAATAATATTATTTTTATTAATTCCTAATATGTGTACGTTGCAATCTCTTCAATTGAGAACAATAAGCAACCCCATGACCCAATCAGATGAGGATGATGTGTAAATAAAGTGTAGTCTTGTACAGACTCAGGTTGACCATTCCTAAAAGAGTTTGGTTAATTGAACCCCAACCATCAAAGTACACCCACAACCACTGTCTACCATTCAAATCCAAATAAAAGTAACTACCTGTACTAGGATTTCAACCAGGAACCTTCGTCTCAGAAAAACAGCTGTTTAACCGCTGATTTTCTCGAGATATTCTGTCCACACACACACACACACAAACGCGCGCTCGCTCGCTCACTCACGCACGCACGAGCGCGAACACACACACACACACACACACACACACAGACCAATCGCTAAAAACATGTTTTTTGGGTTCAGGAGGTCTGAAAACGTGTAGAACCGGTGAAAACTCTATATCTTTAAAATCGACATGAAAACAATACTTTCCTTCCTATATATTCATATAGACAAGAGAAAGTAAAAATAATAGTAACAGATATAAATGGGGATCCTATCCAGTGCATAGGAAAAGAACGTCGTCACCCGCTTCCGCGGGTGTCACGTGACACAAACGTGCCGTAGCATTTTCGGTAAAAAATGCTACTTCACATTATTGTGCGGTTACAAGCTGTGTGTAGTTGGGTGGTGAAGGGTACGGGTGAGGTATAATGAATGAGTGATGCATGCTGGGAGAACCGTTCTTCTATTACTCTCATACAAAACATTCATTTTCAAACTTACCGAATTTAACATTTATTTGTTTGTATTTATTACAATTCATATGAATTGGTAAGTTAAATATTATGAATCCGACCAAGTTAATAACTTTTTTTTAATTCCTAATTTTTATGTGTACGTTGCAATCTGTTCAATTGAGAACAATAAGCAACCCCATGACCCAGTGAGATGAGGATGATGTGTATGACGTGTAAATGAGACTGTGTACTCTTCTACAGACACACTCACTGAGTATGGTTACCATCTAACTACACCAACAACCACTGTCTAGCATTCAAATCCAAATAAAAGTAACTACCTTTACTTGGATTTCAACCAGGAACCTTCGTTGCCAGAATCAGCTGTTAAACAGCTGATTCTGGCAACGACCTCTAGACCAACCCGGTGGGTAAGTTAATAACTATAATTGAGCCACCGTTGTTAGTTTGCTCCTCCTCCTCCTCCTCCTCCTAGTGTCTGTCAACAAACAAAAGCCACCTACTACTAAAGGGTGCACGCTACACTCCACCACTTTACATATCTCCTATTCCTCCTCCTATTAAGTTAACTATTTCTTAAATTATAACTACTTAAAGTACTAAAAACATCAGTCATGATATGATGTAGACCAAACGATTTCATTTAGAAAAATATTATTAAAAGTATTTTGTATTTAAATACTATTGAAAGTATTTTGCTGTTACTTTTTAATCAGCGTGTACACATTTTGATATAATGCGCATGCTCAGTGACGTCATTATTTGTTTACATTAAGAGCAAACTAAGAGAGGCTGGACTGTAGGTAGGTATTTGTTAAATTAATGCGTCGGATGATAAGAATATGTTTTTAGTCTAGTTAGTAGACGCTACCACTACAAATGCATCTATAGCTGTGTAACACTACTAACACTCATTCATTCACCCACTACTATAACAACGCACGCACTGCATTCCACAACAACCACCCACACAAAGCTGGAACTCGACCGATATGTCACGCATTAACAATCTCGATTACAAGACTTATCTGACGTGTGATTCACGGTTACGCACGCTTTTATATCTATTCACGGTGCGCGACATTCCAAACCTGCGCGTAACCACCTCTACAACTGGACAATATATTATTTAGGTAATTAGCTAAAAGGCTGGTTTGAACCTGTAGAGGTTTTACTAAGTAAATCGAAGAGTGAGGTGGTTTACCATTACCACAACTCACTCAATGGAAAAGTACACTTATCAGCATGCCGGGCCCCCTGAAAAAGACATATTTTCCACTCTGCAAATAACACCTTCACTTCATTCACCACACAATCCAACTGTATAATGAAATTCATTACTTTCAGAGGAGATAATTGGTTACACTAATCACAATTAGTGTCACAGTACACCTCAACCTCTTCTGTTGTTAAATGATTCACTCATTTAATTGGGTGACCATGTGATAAGAAACACAACTATTTATTTTAGCCCAGCAATTAACAGATCGAGTGTAAATAATCTGACACTCCGTGCTTAGGTCAACAGCCGAAAGGCTGGTTTGAACCTCTAGAGGTTTTAGAAAGTAAAAAAATGAGGAGTGAGGTGGTTTACAATTGCCTTCCCCACTGAGTTGAAAAAGTGTGCTTATCAGCATGCCAGGCCCTCCAAAAAGCACCTACTTTTTACCCTGAAAATGAAACCTTCACTTCATTCACCACAGGGTCCAACTGTATAATGAAATTCATTACTTTGAGAGGAGATAACTGTGATTAGTGTCACCTAACACACCTCTACCTCTTCTCTTCTCAAATGATTCACTCATTCAATTGGGTGACCATGTGATAAGAAACAAAACTATTTATTTTATCCCTGCAACTAACAGATTGAGTGTAAATAATTTGACACTCCACCTGTCTGTTATGGGCATACTTGGATAGTAACAAAAGGACAATAAAAATTACGAGCAACAGAAAACCCGTAGACTACAACAAAAAAAAAATCTGGTGTGAAACACTCACACAACTTTCTCTTGCCAATGCAAATATTTAACAATATAACCAAACATTAGAAATAAACAAAAAACTAACCTCTAATAATATAACCTTATTTTAATCATCACTGAAAGACGCAAAATGAATATTAAACTCAGTTCGGCTTAAAAATACGGAAAATCATTCTTTCACACTAAACTAGGCTCTGTAGAGAAAAATACTTTAAATAAAAGTTGTACATCTTTTTATTTCCTATAAAACTAATTATATACACTTCTATCGTAAAATGCACATTAAGGCCGAAATCTTAAAAAAAAAGATTTTTTACACGTTTTCGTGAGAAAAAAACAGAAAATTGTTAATTACCGCTAAACTAAGCGTTATACAAAAAAAATGTTCGAAATAAAAGTTGTAGGACTTTAAATTCTCTACAACTTTTATTAAGTAAATTTTTGCCGTTAAATACATATTAAAGCCGTAATCTTAAAAAACAATATCTTTACGTGAAAACGGCCTCACCGAGAATTTCAGCAAACATGACGCCTATCCTATCTTGTAGAGCATAAGAAAATGAGTAAACCAGGCAATTTTTAAAAAAATCGTAGGACCAGTTTTTGAGATAAAAAATGAAAAAAAATGAAAAATCACAAAAAAATGAAAAATTACACAAAATAAACTACTACTTCCGGTTGACCGATTTTGATGAAAATTTTCGTATCGGGTCCGGTAGTGGTATGTAACTTAAGTTTCAAGTTTCAAGTTCGTACGATGTTCCGTTCTTGAGATATTCTGTTCACACACACACACACACACAGACCAATCCCTAAAAACATGTTTGTGTGGGTTCAGGGGGTCTCTGAAAACGTATAGATCCGGTGAAAACTCGATTCCTTAAAATCGACATGAAAACAATACTTGGTCAGGAAATGCATCGTTAGCGAGTCACGGCTAGCGAAAGATTTCGCCCGGATTTCAGCTCACCAGGTGAAATGAGGTCTTCCTGAAATTTTGGTAAGGTAGATTAAGAGGGGAATTTAATCGTTTCTTAATTAAGGATTTTGACCTGACATATTAAATAAAACAGGTCCCACAACTGTAAGGCAAGTAGTTTTTGAGAAAACCAGTGTCAAATGCAAAAACAGGAGTGAAAAATCTGGCGTGAAACACTCACACAACTTTCTCTTGCCAATGCAAATAATTAATAATAAACCTAATATTATTAATAAAATATTAGAAATAAACAAAAACTAACCTCAAAAACATAACCTTATTTTAATCATGATGAATGACGCAAAATGAAAATCGAACTCAATTTGGCTTAAAAAAAACGGAAAATCACACTTTCACGCTAAACTAGGCTCTGTAGAGAAAAATTATCTAAATAAAAGTTGTAGATAACTTAATTTTCTATAAATTTTATTATATACACTTTTGTCGTAAAGTGCATACTAAGGCCGAAATCTTTAAAAAATCGATTTTTCACACGTTTTCGTGAGAAAAAAACAAAAAATCGCAAATTACCGCTAAACTAAGCGTTATACAAAAAAATGTTTGAAATAAAAGTTGTAGAATTTTACATTCTCTACAACTTTTATTATAGAACGTTTTGCGCTAAAATGCATATTAAAGCCGCAATCTTAAAAATAAAATGTTTTTACGTAAAAACAGCCTCACGCAGAATTTAAGCAAACATGGCGCCTACTATATCTTGTAGAGAATAAAAAATTTAGTAAACCAGGCGATTTTAAAAAAAATCGTAGGACCAGTTTTTGAGAAAATCGCAAAAAAGTGAAAAATTATACGAATAAACTACTACTTCCGGTTGACCGATTTTGATGAAAATGTTCGTGTCGGGTCCGGTAGTGGTATGTAACTTAAGTTTCCAGTTTCAAGTTCGTACAATGTTCCGTTCTTGAGATATTTTGTATACACACACGCACACACAGACCAATCGGTAAACACATGTTTTTTTTTTTGGGTTCAGGGGGTCTGAAAACGTATAGATCCGGTGAAAACTCGATTTGTTAAAATCGACATGAAAACAATACTTTCCTTTCTATATATTCATATAGGCAAGAGAAAGTAAAAAAACATTTAATTAAACAACATTAATACTTACAGTTGAGCCGTTGTTAGCTCCCTCCTCCTCCTAGTGTCTGTCGACAAACAAAAGCCACCTACTACAGGGTGCATGCTAGAGTTACGACTTTACCGATGTCGTATTCCTATTAAGTTAACTATTTTTTAAATTATATGTAATTAAAACATCAGTCATGATATGATGTAGGTCTAGCAATTTCATTTATAATAATACTATTAAAATTATTTTGTATTTTAAATACTTTTGAAAGTATTTTGTTGTTACTTTTTGATCAGCGTGTACACATTTTGATACAATGCGCATGCTCAGTGACGTCATTATTTGTTTACATTAGGAGCAAACTAACAGAGGCTGGACTGTAGACGTATTAATGAAGCTTTGACGCAGTTAAAGGAAAGCTCTGTTTAACTACGGAAAGCAACAAGAGCCATCCTTAAACGAGCAGAAAAATCTGGTGTAAAACACTCACACAGCTTTCTCTTGCCAATTCAGCTAATGACCAACTATTCCTAATTTGTGTACGTTGCAATCTGTTGTCAATTGAGAACAATAAGCAATGAGAAGAGGATGATGTGTATGACGTGTAAATGAGACTGTGTAGTCTTATACAGACTCAGGCCGACCATTCCTGAGAGAGTATCGTTAATTAAACCCCAACCATCAAAGTACACCCACAACCACTGTCTAGTATTCAAATCCGTATAAAAGTAACTACCTTTACTAGGATTCGAACCAGGAACCTTCGTCTCCGAAAATCAGCTGTTAAACAGCTGACTAGCGGCGACGACGTTACCCCTAGACCAACCCGGTGGGTTTTCACATTAGAAATAAACAACAAAACTAACCTCAAAAAACATAACCTTATTTTAATCAAGCAAAATGAAAATCGACCTTAGTTTTGCTTAAAAATACGGAAAATCACTCTTTCAGGCTAAGCTAGGCTCTATAGAGAAAAATACTATAAATAAAAGTTGTAGATCTTTTAATTTCCTACAAATTTTATTACATACACTTTTGTCGTAAAATGCATACTAACGCCGAAATCTTAAAAAAAATCAATTTTTCACGCGTTTTCGTGAGACAAAAAAAAACGGAAAATCGCTAATTACCGCTAAACTAAGCGTTATACAAAAAAATTTGTGAAATAAGGTTGTAGGATTTTAAATTTTCTACAACTTTTATTATACAAATTTTTGCGCTAAAATCCATGTTAAAGCCGCAATCTTAAAAAAACAATTCTTTTACATGAAAAGAGCCTCACCAAGAATAAAATTACAACAAACATGGCGCCTATCCTATCTTGTAGAGCATAAAAAATTTAGTAATCGAGACGATTTTTTAAAAAATTGTAGGACCAGTTTTTGATGAAAATGTTTCGGGTCCGGTAGTGGTATGTAACTTAAGTTTCAAGTTCGTACAATGTTCCGTTCTTGAGATATTATGTTCACACACACACACACACACACACACACACACACACACACACACACACACACACACACACACACACACACACATACGCACACACGCCAATCGCTAAAAACATGTTTTTTGGGTTTAGGATGTCTGAAAACGTGTAGATCCGTTGAAAACTCGATTTCTTAAAATCGACATGAAAACAATATTTTGTTTCCTATACATTCATATAGGCAAGAGAAAGTAAAAATTCATTGAAGTCGGCGGAGACACTTTTGGAAATTTACTGTAATTTGGTTGAATAGGTTTAGATTAATGTTTTTCTAGATAATTTTACTTTTAACCCACCGGGTTGGTCTAGAGGTAAAGTCGTCGCCAAAATCAGCTGTTTAACAGCTGGTTTTTGGAGACGAAGGTTCCTGGTTGAAATCCTAGTAAAGGTAGTTACTTTTATACGGAGTTGAATGCAGGGCAGTGGTTACCGGTGTACTTTGATGGTTGGTGTTCAATTAACCATACTCTCTTAGGAATGATCGACCTGAGTCTGTACAAGACTACACCTCATTTACACGACATACATATCATCCTCATCTGATTGATGATGGGGTTGCTTATTGTTCTAAATTGAACAGATTGCAACGTACACAAATTAGGGATAAAAAAAAATTACTTTGTACCGTTATGAAGAAAAATTCATTTAATCAAACGTCTATTCGCTTTGTGTGTACTTTATTTACACCGTTTTGTTGAGAATAAAATTTTCTACAAGTTTTTTAACTTTTCACTAAGTTATTGTTGCCCAAAGATGAAAAAATGTGCTTTTTTCACTCCAATTATTGCATTTGACACTGGTTTTCTCAAAACCTACTTATCTTATAGTTCTGGGACCTATTTTATTAAATTTATCAGGTCAAAAACTATAGGAAACAATTGAAAGAATTTCAGGAAGACCTCATTTCACCTGGTGAGCTAAAATCTGGACGAAATATTTCTCTAGCCGTAGCACAGTAACGAATCATTTCCGAACCCATGTTTATATAAACTTTTTTTTTAATTTTACATCTACAATGAGCTCCCAAAGTTACTGCATATATTCGTGAATCACCTGTATAAATAAAAATTAAAAGAAATCAAAATACAGAATGTTTCACGCTTGATATACAACAACTTTCAACAGAGTTACTAATATTGCAATTTAGAAAGTAAAAACTATTGATAGATTCGATAAAAATTAATTTAAAAACAACGATTGAAATTAAAAAATGTAATTAAATAATTTTAACATAAAATCAAATAATGTCAATAATAATCATTAGGTTAATTAACTAAAACAAACTAGAATACATTTTTGTCTTTTATAAAACTGAAAACAGTTTACAATTGAAATGAGCAAACCTACACGTTTATAAAAAGTTTGTTTTTACTTTAAAACAAAACTTTACATTTAGTTTTTATTTTACTAAAATATATGAATAAATTAAATCATATACGAAAAAATGAATAATATTAACCTAAAAACTTTAAACCAAAGTATTATTTAGCACGAATATGATAATAGAATAGAAAACAAGTTTTCTAATAAAATAAAATAATGTCAAATATGTGTTAAGAATACATACCCAATTAAAAACAAAATAGAAACAATATTTAAAGCACCAAACAAATATTTCACAATGAGCAAATTAATTGAATAATACACATAACCCGAAACACTAATTATATTTATTATTAAAACTTTTAAAAACACTCGCGATATATAAAAGAACGGAACGTAAACGCGGACATGATTACAGCTAGAATACACGACTAACACTGGAAATCGACAGGATTGCCACAATACCGCATTCCAGAGAAACAAACAAAATTTCCCTACTTTTTTAAAAATTCCCTCTGTTAATCTTACATTTTACTGTACATTTCTGTACAACGGTCAAATATAGAAAATAAAACCTCGCCTAACGGACACTTACAATTTACTAATCGCCTCTGTTTAGCGAACTTTTTTTTTTACAAACAAAACAAAAACCTCGCCTAACGGACACTTTAATCACTAATCGCCTCTGTTTAGCGAACATTTTTTTTTACAATTCAAAACCAAAAACCTCGCCTAACGGACACTTCTATTCACTAATCGCCTCTGTTTAGCGAACATTTTTTTACAATCCCAATCCCATGGGATTAAAAAATTTAATAAAATTCTCCCAAATACGGACACTACATCGTTAATTTTTATTAAAACCTCTTCTAAACAAGCCTAAAACATAAAAACCTCTAGGCTAAAGCCTAAAACCTCTCCAAAGATGTCCGTTAGGATATCTCCATTGCACTTACATTTCTATTTAGCGGACTTTTTTTACAGTCCCAATTACATGAGTTAAGGATTATTAATAAAAATCTCCCAAATACGGACACCCTTCATTCCGGACAATACATGGTAAACTTTTACTTTATCTTGCCTATATGAATATATAAGAAAGGAAACTGCTCATAACAGACAGGTGGAGTGTTACATTATTTACACTCAATCTGTTAGTTGCAGGGCTAAAATAAAAATAGCTCTGGGTCTTATCACATGGTCAGCCAATTAAATGACTGAATCGTTTAAGAAGAGAAGAGGTAGAGGTGTATTGTGACACTAATCAGAGTTATCTCCTCTCAAAGTAATGAATTTCATAATACAGTTGGATTGTGTGGTGAATGAAGTGAAGGTGTCATTTGCAGAGTGGAAAATATGTGCTTTTCAGAGGGCCCGGCATGTTGATAAGTGTACTTTTCCACTGAGTGAGTTGTGGCAATGGTAAACCACCTGACTCTTTGTTTTACTAAGTAAAACCTCAACAGGTTCAAACCAGCCTACAGGCTCATCACCTAAACAACAACAACATGTTAACAAAAGAAAGAAACACCCTGTATATAATTTAGTAGTGGATATCTCATTAAATAAATCGGTCAAAAATGATAAGTGATATTAACCCATCGGGTTGGTCTAGAGGTAAAGTCGTCGCCAAAATCAGCTGTTTAACAGCTGATTTTCGGAGACGAAGTTTCCTGGTTGAAATCCTAGTAAAGGTAATTACTTTTATACGGATTTGAATACTAGACAGTGGTTGTGGGTGTACTTTGATGGTTGGTGTTCAATTAACCACACTCTCTCAGGAATGGTCGACCTGAGTCTGTAGAAGACTACACAGTCTCATTTACACGTCATACACATTATCATCCTCATCTCATTGGGTCATGCACAGGGTTGCTTATTGTTCTCAATTGACAACAGATTGCAACGTACACATCATATTAGGAATTGAAAAAAAAATATATATTTTAATTGGTGAGAGATCAATTGCTTTGATATGTTAATTTAACTATTATTTTAAAAATCTGGTGTGAAACACTCACACAACTTTCTCTTGCCAGTGCAAATAATTAACAATAAACCTAACATTAGAAATAAACAAAAAACTAACCTCAACAAACATAACCTAATTTTAATCATGAGTTAAAGACGCAAAATGAAAATCAACCTCAGTTCGGCTTAGAAATACGGAAAATCACTTTCTCTCTAAACTACTCGGTAGAGAAAAATGCTTTAAATAAAAGTTGTAGATCTTTTAATTTTCTATAAATTTAATTATACACCCTTTTGTCGTAAAATGCATACTAAGGCCGAAATGTTAAAAAAATCGATTTTTCTCACGTTTTCGTGAGAAAAAAACAGAAAATTGCTAATTACTGCTAAACTAAGCGTTATACAAAAAAATGTAAGAAATAAAAGTTGTAGAATTTTACATTCTCTACAACTTATACGAGGGTAGGCTGATAAGTAATGCACACATGCTTGTAGAAGACGAACAAAAAGAAATAGCAAGATGGGGTAAATAACAAATTAAAGTACAAATCTTAACCTACCAAATTATCTATTTATTTTTCAATATAGTCACCGTTAAGCATTACACATTTCTCCCAACGTTTAACAAGTTTTTTCATTCCGTCACTGAAAAATTCTTCCGACTTTCCTCGAACCCAGGACGCAATAGCTGCCTTCACCTCATTGTCCGAGCTGTAATGATTACCCTTAAGGTCTCTCTTCAGTAGAGGAAAAAAATAAAAATCGCAAGGCGCAAGGTCGGGAGAATACGGAGGGTGTAAAATTGGTTGAAACTTCAGGTTTCTCAGAGCCTCTCCAGTTGCACGCGAAGTGTGTGGACGAGCATTGTCGTGTTGCAAAATTATTGGCGCCAGGTTGCCTCTAACACGACAAACTCGACGTCGGAGGTGTTTCAGAGTCTGTATATACTGAGCAGAATTTACCGTTGCCCCTCGTTCCAGATAATCAGTCACATAAACTCGGCGAGCATCCCAAAACACAGTCAAAAGAATTTTTTTTGCGGACGGTTGTGTTTTGAACTTTTTCACAACAGGAGAATGTGGATGACGATATTCAGCGCTCTGCCTTTTTTCTTCGGGATCGTAATGATGAACCCATGACTCGTCCCCCGTCACAATATTCAAAAGAAAGTCGTCTCCTTCGTCACGGTAGCGCTTCAAAAGTTGTTCACAGCATTCCAATCGACGCTGTTTATTCTCGTCTGTCAGACGGCGTGGTACCCATCGTGCACAGATTTTACGGTATCCCAATTGTTCAATAATGAAGCCAACACGTTCCTTAGATATTCCAATTTGGTTTGCGATACGCTGTTGAGTGATTCGCCGGTCATTTTGAATCAAATCATCGATGAGTTTGCGACGATTATCGTCTGAGGCAGTGATTGGTCGTCCACTGCGTGTTTTGTCAACAATTAAGGCTTTTCCAGGTTGGCAATCACGAAATTTTATTACCCAACGATTCACAGTAGACCTATCAACAGTATCGTCACAATAAACAGCCTTTAAACGACGATAAATCTCACTAGGATTCACTTTCTCAGCAGTTAAAAATTCGATAACAGCGCGTTGTTTAATTCTCGTTGACATAGCACCAGAACACGACGCCATACTTCCACTACTCAAAACAAACTGAATGAAAGCAACGCCTTCAAACTGCGCAGGCTTGTAGAGGAGAAATAGTACTTCCACATGCCACCAGGCGCGCTACTGAAGTTTATTTAGTTGTCTTCTACAAGCATGTGTGCATTACTTATCAGCCTACCCTCGTATTATATAACGTTTTGCGCTAAAATGCATATTAAAGCCGCAATCTTAAAAATAAAATGTTTTTACGTAAAAACAGCCTCACGCAGAATTTCAGCAAACATGGCGCCTACTCTATCTTGTAGAGAATAAAAAATTGGGTAAACCAGGCGATTTTAAAAAAAATCGTAGGACCAATTTTTGAGAAAATCGCAAAAAAGTGAAAAATTATAGGAAAGTTACTACTACTTCCGGTTGACCGATTTTGATGAAAATGTTCGTGTCGGGTTCGGTAGTGATATGTAACTTAAGTTTCAAGTTTCAAGTTCGTACGATGTTTCCTTCGTGAGATATTCTGTTCACACACACACAGACCAATCGCTAAAAACATGGTTTTGGGTTCAGGGGATCTGAAAACGTATAGATCCGGTGAAAACTCGATTTCTAAAAATTGACATGAAAACAATACTTTCCTTCCTATATATATTTTTTTTTTTTTATTTTTTTTTTTTTTTTGCGCCCTGGAGACTCCAAGGCGCAGAGTATAGAACATGTCAGATATAACACCTGAAATACATATAAGAATCACACAATGTATCACTACTATCAACAAAGAAATTCTTGTACGCTATAAAAAGTTTCACTGATCAAGTAATTTTTCAGATTTTTTTTATAGGAATTCAAATCCTCACAACACTTTAAAGATTGGGGTAATTTATTTATGAATTTTCTCCCTGCATAAGTAGGTTTTTGTTGAAACAATTCACATAATAATCATTTCTGTTTCTCGTGTTGTGATTGTGAACATTGAAATTGTGCATAAAATTATTTTGCCTAACATACATAATCACCTCAAAAATGTAGAGGGAGGGAACTGTAAGCAATTTAAGCTCCTTAAATAGTGGTGAGGATGAGGTTAGCTGGTTAGCTCATACTACCCCATACTAAAATACCATAACGGATATGAGACAGAATGAGGCCATGATTAGCTGCCATTAGTAATTTTTTATAATTTAATCTGGCAATTTGTTTTATATATTCATATAGGCACGAGAAAGTAAAAACACCCTGTATATAATTTTGTAGTGAATATCTCATAAAATAAATCGGTCAAAAATGATAAGTGATATTAACCCACCGGGTTCGTCTAGACTCTACAGGTAGTAAAGTCGTCGCTAAAATCAGCTGTTTAACAGGTGATTTTCAGAGACGCAGGTTCTTGGTTCAAATCCTAGTAAAGGTACAGTCCAGCCGTTCTAAGTTTGCTCCTAATGTAAACAAATAATGACGTCCTCTCTAAGTTTGCTCCTAATGTAAACAAATAATGACGTCACTGAGCATGCGCATTATGTAAAAATGTGTACACGCTGATTAAAAAGTAACAACAAAATACTTTCAAAAGTATTTAAATACAAAATACTTTTAAAAGTATTTTTATATATGAAATTGTTAGGCCTACATCATATCATGACTGATGTTTTTAGTACTTTAAGTACTTATAATTTAAAAAATAGTTATCTTAATAGGAAAGCGACATCCATAAAGTCACGGACTCTAGCGTGCACCCTGTAGTAGCTGGTTTTGGTTTGTTGACAGACAGAAGGAGCAAACTTAGGGCGGCTGAACTATAGTTACTTTTATACGGATCTGAATACTAGACAGTGGTTGTGGGTGTACTTTAATGGTTGGGGTTCAATTAACCCTACTCTCTTAGGAATGGTCGACCTGGGTCTGTACAAGACTACACAGTCTCATTTACACGACATACATATCATCCTCATATCATTGCTTATTGTTATAAATTAAACAGTTTGCAACGTGTACACATTATGGATTAAAATAAAACAAAAAAAAATGATAAGAATGTGATACTGGTAAAAGAAACGGTTCGTCGTAACATACTAACTAGCCTACCATTCAATGTACAAAAATTTAATACCGGTGTGTATTCTGTATCGTATCGTAGAGGAAGAGATTAGTGGAGAAACCAGTTTCAATGAAATAGGTTTGTAAAAATTCCCGATGATTGGTTAACCTGTGTACAGTTGGCTGCTAGAAGTAGTAGTAGGTAATCGAGGACAAATGGTTTTATAGCAAAGAAACGGTTCCACCTTTCTACCTCGTACTTCACTTACTACTAACAAACAAACACTATTCTTGATTCTCTTTGCTTTCTGACTCATGAATCTAATCTCTTTGTCTAAGGCCGGCCGCGCACTAACGTTCGGACACTACGTTTAACTCGACTAGAACGGCGATTTTAACGATCACACGGACTGTCATTTTACGCCTAATAAAAACTCTTTTATTTCATTCAGTTTCATTTCTAAAACTTTCCAAAAAATTTCCATTTATTTATAAAGAATTTGTTATTAGAACAACGTTTGAACCGAATTTTTCCGTTTTCTTTTACGACCAGAATAAAACTTGAAAATTGAAAAAAATATTTTCTTTTAGAAATATCAATTTACGTACGAAAAAGTGTCACTAAATAACTAAAAAATACAAAAAATATGTTTAGCTATATGCATAAACAAAACAATTTATTGTAAAAATAACAACGTTTAGTAAATACAAATACCTTTTTTTGTTGAAAAGTTATGGACGAAAACGTTTAAATTTTAGTACTGGCTCGTCAAAAAATGTTTCTTCCTTTCGCGTAACACTGCGTCGTCAATTTTTATTGTACAAATATGCAAGATACATAAAATTAAAGAAAAGAAAATATTCTATCCAATAAAAATAAACTCGTTGGAAAATAATAAATTGTTGCGGAGAAAATTGTGTTTAAAGAAACGTGATAACGCATGCGTGATTTCTGGCTTACCGGTTAGCAAGGATTAAAGTGAAAACTTCTACAGTATAGCCGTTGTTAGTTAGCTCCCTCCTCCTCCTCCTAGTGTCTGTCAACAAACAAAAGCCACTTGCTACCCTGTAGGGTGCACGCTACACTCCACCACTTTACAACTATCCTATTCCTCCTCCTATTAAGTTAACTATCTTTTAAATTATAACTACTTAAAGTACTAAAAACATCAGTCATGATATGATGTACGCCTAACAATTTCATTTAGAAAAATACTTTTGAAAGTATTTTGTTGTTACTTTGTTAATCAGCGTGTACACATTTTTACTTTCTCTTGCCTATATGAATATATAGGAAGGAAAGTATTGTTTTCATGTCGATTTTTCGAAATCGAGTTTTCACCGGATCTATACGTTTTCAGACCCCCTGAACCCAAAAAACATGTTTTTAGCGATTGGTCTGTGTCTGTGTGTGTGTGTGTGCGCGCGCGCGCGCGTGTGTGTGTGTGTGTGTGTGTGAACAGAATATCTGAAGGACGGAACATCGTACGAACTTGAAACTTAAGTTACGTACCACTACCGGACTCGACACGAACATTTTCATCAAAATCGGTCAACCGGAAGTGGTAGTTTATTCGTGTAATTTTTCACTTTTTTGCGATTTTCTCAAAAACTGGTCCTACGATTTTTTTAAAAATCGCCTGGTTTACTCAATTTTTTATTCTCTACAAGATAGGGTAGGCGTCATGTTTGCTGAAATTCTGGGTGAGGCTGTTTTCACGTAAAAACGTTGTTTTTTTTAAGATTACAGCTTTAATATGCATTTTAGCGCAAAACTTTATATAATAAAAGTTGTAGAGAATTGAAAATTCTACAACTTTTATTTCCAACAATTTTTTGTATAACGCTTAGTTTAGCGGTAATTTGCGATTTTCTGTTTTTTTTCTCACGAAAATGTGTGAAAAATTGATTTTTTTAAGATTTCGGCCTTAGTATGCATTTTACGACAAAAGTGTATATAATTTAATTTATAGAAAATTAAAAGATCTACAACTTTTATTTAAAGCATTTTTCTCTACAGAGCCTAGTTTAGAGAGAAAGAGTGATTTTCCGTATTTCTAAGCCAAACAGGTTGATTTTCATTTTGCAACATTCACTCATGATTAAAATAAGGTTATGTTTTTGAGGTTAGTGTTTTGTTTATTTCTAATATTTTATTAATAATGTTAGGTTTATTATTAATTATTTGCATTGGCAAGAGAAAGTTGTGTGAGTGTTTCACACCAGATTTTTATATAATGCGCATGCTGAGTGACGTCATTATTAGTTTACATTAGGAGCAAACTAAGAGAGGCTGGACTGTAGAAGCGTACCTTGCACTCTTTCTCATAGTGAATGAAACTGAACAGTCACGCGTCACATACACAAGTGAAAACTTTTTCAACACATTCAATGGTTATCAATTGTGAGGTGTCTCTCCTTTTTGGCTGATTACTCGAGCAGCGTGTTCTCCGCTTGCTTTATCTACCCCCTCTCCCAACTCACTAACTATCTCACTAACGTTTTTATAGCCTAATCACTAGCGGGTCCCGCGTGGCTTCTTCGCCCACGCCCACGCAAACGTAAACAAAGAATCAGCTGTTTAAGTTTTTTTTTTTTTTAGTAGGTT
Organism: Catonia carolina; assembly: GCA_035578175.1. Lineage (NCBI taxonomy): Eukaryota > Metazoa > Arthropoda > Insecta > Hemiptera > Achilidae > Catonia > Catonia carolina. The sequence continues at coordinate 1,547,918 of JAQMRL010000036.1, read as the reverse complement.
ATTTGGTCACCAGAGACGATACAGTCTCTATCAAAACCATTAAGCGAACAGAAGCCGCGTCGATCCTCCCACAGGAGAGGGCGCTATTAAATCACAACTTTGTTTTCTTTTGCAAATTTAAAAATTTCCCTGTAAGCAAGCTCGTTATCTTTACGTATTATATCTTGTATATCATACACAATATCAGGATCAGTTCTCCACAAGTCGAGTCTCAGTCTCTGCGAAGCTTCAAACAATAATGGGCAATCAAATATCAAATGGTTTAAGTCTTGTCTGACCACGCCGCAGTCGCACGCGGCAGAACCAATCACATTTCTATCCGCCAGATGTGCTCTACAGCAAGTGTGACCAGATTTTATTCTATTGATCAGAGTAATAAACTCTCTAGGACCTCTAGAATTTGCAAACCAAGGTTTGTTCAAACCAACTTTGGAGCTTTCAAAGTAAAATTTTCCCTTAAAATTGCTTTGTGATTTCAGGAAATTACGAGAATCAGATCGTAGAACACATTCGAAAAAGGGGAAAAGATTGTCAAATCTCACCTTAGGGATGTCTATAACATTTTTACCAAGCGCTGCTTTCGCTAGTTCGTCGGCCCTTTCGTTACCCGCAATTCCCAAGTGACTTGGGATCCAAACGAAGGAAGCGTCAAGTCCAATTCTAATTAAATTTACATAAATTTCTTTAATATCCATAATAATATCATCTAATTTATTTTTACCGTAAGAACCACTAAGTGCTGACAAAACGCTACGAGAGTCGGTGAAAATGACGGCTTTTTTAATTTTTTTTTTAAAGATTATTTTTAACGCTTCGAAAATTGCTAAGGCTTCCGCGTGAAATATCGTAAAATTGTGGTTTACTCTTTCTTGTATTCTTATTTTTAGATCTTCAGACCACACGGCGAAACCTGTCCTGTTTATACCAACATTTTTTGACCCGTCTGTATACAGCTTCACTTTATCGGTGTGGTGATTTTTTAAGTACTTAATAAACAAACTATTTACTTGCATTAATTCCTGAAACTTTACGCCATCGACCAAATTAATTTTAGAATCTAAATCTAGGAAACGCGCTGCCGGATTGAATTTTGAAATCCCCGCCCATTTCCAGGTACGGACGTCAGGCAATAATTCGGTTAGTTCATCATACCGGGAGATCAGGTTGAATTTACTTTTCAATCTAGTGCGGTTTGATTGAGCGAGCTCAGTTCTCAAAGTGTCACGCAGGGGGTGACTTTCGGAAGACATTACTTTAATCATAAACTTTTTACCCAAATACTTTCTCCTCAGACTCAACGTGGATTCACAAGCCAATTCAAGTATGACATTTGTAGGGGTTGTTTTCATGAGACCTAAAGCTATTCTAATGGCTGCAAATTGAATTGGATCTAGGTTTTTTTTAGAGCTTTCACAACACGAATCCGAGAAAATGCTACCCCAGTCCAAATGCGACCTGATTAAACCTTTGTATGCCATCAAGACTGTGTTAGGATGGGCCCCCCATCGAATACCAGAGATGGCTTTAAGGACATTTAATAATTTACCAGATTTTTGTTTGATATAACTTATATGTAATTTCCAATTTAATTTATGATCTAAATGAATTCCAAGGTACTTAAAACTATCAACTACTTTCAATCTTTCGTTATAAACTTTAATAACACTATTATGTTTAGTTAAATCGATTTTAGTATCATTATTATAGCTGTTTAATTAATTATACTCTCTGTATTTCTTATGGGAAGGTATTTTTACGAATTCTACCATTTAAAATAAAAATTTTGCAAAATCCTTTCTTAGCAACAGCTTAGAAAACTTAAAATGATCTATAAATCAGGACATCTCTTTTAATATAATGGATAGCGCCCCGTCGTGGCTTCGCCCATCCAATTTTAAGGCTACAATTCTGTATTTTAATTTGCTAATAACTATTTATAATCTGCTAATAACGTATTTGCTAAGTCACAATTATAATTTTTTTGGAATTACATATAAAGAACAATTCACACACATCAATCGCGTCACCGTTCTGAAACGGAACCGGCACGGCCACTCCAAGTCAAAATTGATGACAGTATTCACACATGTACGTCAGTTTTCCTTCCGTCAAACTCCATTCAGTCATTTTACAGAGACAAACACGTCCGTAAAAAACAAAATATCGTCGAGAAAAAAAATATCGTTTTGACGGTTCGGTGACGGCGACAAGACTGACGCGCCGAATTCGGGACGGTGCCGGTAATGGCATTAATTTTTCAAGAAAGAATATTTTTCTGTGACTAAACTTCTCGGAATGACGGAACTGAGACGTGACAAGACGGATGTGTGTGAATCGACCCTTATGGTGAAAAAAATGAAAAAGAGAAGGATTAGCATATTTCTTGAATTTACATAAATAACTGTTGTTTTATTTAAACTTAAGTTAGATTTAAGAAAATAACTTTATCCTATGCATTTTACTGAATTGGTCGAGACAAATTTTTTTTAAATTTAATTTTAATTGTTCGGTTGCAAAAATCATTTTTACAATGTCAGTCAAATACATTGTGTGACCTAAGCATGAGATTTGTATCTTGCATAATAAGTAATAATACTATAAAGCATAAAAAAACATAATTACAACAATTCTGTCTAAAATGTAAATCCAGTGTTAGGTCAAAAGATTTCACACTATGTACAGTACAACATCCGGAGTGACAAAAGTAAAACATAGATTAAAATCGTTGTTGAAGTCAATTCAACTTCTGGGAAATAGCTATAGTTTTGTAAAATTGATCTGCTGTTTACGTACGTACGATAAGAACGTAATACTGGATGCTATGGAATATGCCTGTGGAGGGGGTAAATGTGTGTTGGCGAACCAGCCGTAAGCGTAGCGCTTCGCGTTGATTTCTCATCCTCGCATCAGTGGGGGGGAATTTTTGCTATTTCTTCCCTTTAAAATCAAAATTTTGCAAAATCCTTTCTTAGTGCGCGCTTACACAACATAAGAAAGCTAACTTCCAAATTTCAAGTCTGTAGCGTCGTCAGTAGTTTGGGCTGTGCGTTGATCTATAAATGAATCACCAAAAGGACATGGACATGGACATGGACATGGTTGTCCTTTTATATACGTAATAGATTTTATTTTCTACCTATACATGGATTTATGTTTCCTAATAACATAAAAGTAAACAATAATTCAATGTACCTTTTGTATTTATTTTCTCCTGGTTATAATAAATGTATTTCTTGTTTGAATTTTTCCATTTACCGTTACGATTTACGCGTAATTTCTTATATAGTTTTACACTAAAAAAAAAAAAAAAAAAACAATCTGGTGTGAAACACTCGCACGACTTTCTCTTGCCAATGCAAATAATTAACAATATAACCTAACATTAGAAATAAACAAAACGACTAACCTCAATAAACATAACCTTATTTTAATCATGACTGAAAGACGCAAAATGAAAATCGAACTCAGTTCGGCTTATAAATACGGAAAATCACTTTTTCACACTAAACTAAGCTCTGTAGAGAAAAATGCTTTAAATAAAAGTTGTAGATCTTTTTATTTCCTATAAAATTAATTATATATAATTTTGTCGTAAAATGCATACTAAGGCCGAAATCTATAAAAAAATAGATTTTTCACACGTTTTCGTGAGAAAAAACAGGAAATCGCTAATTACTGCTAAACTAAGCGTTATACAAAAAAAATGTTTGAAATAAAAGTTGTAGGTTTTTAAATTCTCTACAACTTTTATTATATAAATTTCTGTGCTAAAATTTATAATGAAACAGTTATCTTAAAAAAACTTTTTCTTTACTTAAAAACAGCCTCACCGAGAATTTCAGCAAATATGGCGCCTACCCTCTCTTGTAGAGCATAAAAAATTAAGTAAATAAGACGATTTTAAAAAAAATCGTAGGACCAGTTTTTGAGAAAATCGCAAAAAAGTGAAAAATGACACGAATAAACTACTACTTCCGGTTGACCGATTTTGATGAAAATTTTCGTGTCGGGTCCGGTAGTGGTATGTAACTTAAGTTTCAAGTTTCAAGTTCGAACAATGTTCCGTTCTTGAGATATTCTGTTCACACACCGACACACACACACAGACCAATCGCTAAAAACATGTTTTTTGGGTTCAGGGGGTCTGAAAACGTATAGATTCAGTGAAAACTCGATTTGTTGTGATCGACATGAAAACAATACTTTCCTTCTTATATATTCATATAGGCAAGAGAAAGTAATAATATACTTTTAAAGTAAATCTAAAAGTGTAGACTAAGCTATTTCGAATCGATATCTGCAAAAATACTAAATCACAGCTTCAATTATATTCTAAAACTTTACTCTGCAGGGTAGTGAAATGTACGTGTCTCACTGTTGATGTTGGCAGCACTGCAAATATTTCACTTCCCTTTCTTCACAGCCCAAACATACGCAAAAACCAATCTCGTGACTTCACTATCTATATTAAGCCTTTCTAATAGGACGTCGATATCCTATACGTAGTTATGACATTCGGTTTACCGGGCGTCCGTAAATTACTAATGTCCAATTAACCGAACGTTTCCAAAATATCTGGTGTGAAACACTCACACAACTTTCTCTTGCCAATGCAAATAATTAACAATAAACCTAACATTAGTAATAAAATAATAGAAATAAACAAAAAACTAACCTCAAAAAACATTAGTGAAATACGCAAAATTAAAATCGACCTCAGTTTGGCTTAAAAATACGGAAAATCGCTCCTACACGCTAAACTAGGCACTGTTCAAAAAAAAGCTTTAAATAAAAGTTGTAGATCTTTTAATTTTCTACAAATTTTATTATACACACTTTTGTCGGAGAATGCATTTTAAGGCCGAAATCTTAAAAAAATCGATTTTTCACACGTTTTCGTGAGAAAAAAAACAGAAAATTGCTCATTACCACTAAACTAAGCGTTATACAAAAAAATGTTTGAAATAAAAGTTGTAGAATTTTACATTCTCTACAACTTTTATTATAGAACGTTTTGCGCTAAAATGCATATTAAAGCCGCAATCTTAAAAAGAAAATGGTTTTAGGTGAAAACAGCCTCACCGAGAATTTCAGCAAACATGGCGCCTACCCTATCTTGTAGAGAATAAAAAATTGAGTAAATGAGGTGATTTAAAAAAAAATCGTACAACCAGTTTTTGAGAAAATTGCAAAAAAGTGAAAAATGACACGAATAAACTACTACTTCCGTTTGACCGATTTTGATGAAAATGTTCGTGTCGGGTCCGGTAGTGGTATGTAACTTAAGTTTCAAGTTCGTACGATGTTCCGTTCTTGAGATATTTTTTATACACAGACACACACACACACAGACCAATCGCTAAAAACATGTTTGTGTGGGTTCAGGGGGTCTGTTTACGTATAGATCCGGTGAAGAGTGTATTTGTTAAAATCGACATGAAAACAATACTTTCCTTCCTATATATTCATATAGGCAAGAGAAAGTAAAAAACTTGTAATCAAAAATTAATGTTAACATGAATTTTTAAACCACCTCCGTGGTGTAGTGACTAGTGCACTAGCCTCCAAAGCGAAATGTCCCGGGTTCGATTCCCGGCTAGGGTCTGGAAATTATAACACGTTAAGGCACGAAAACCGACGCAGTAGTTGCTAACGACCAAGCTGTCGATGCAACTTTAAATAAACTAAAAAAACAACCATTTTGAATATTTTTAGTGTTAGAACGATTTCTGTTCTTTTTAGCACAATAAAATTAAATTTTTTACGGGAAATTTTGTTTTGTATATCGTTGAAATTTTTGTCGGCAATGGCACGCTAACGCTTGCAAGTTTTCAAAATAAGGGCTGCCACTTTTTGTACACCCTTATTCAAAATAAACGGGACTGAAGATTTAACCTAAATAATAAACTTTTAAATATTGTTTCGGCACTGAAGAAAGGGCCAATTACCAATTTTCATTAATTGGTTTAAACGCGGCGCGGCGCACTTTGTAGTCATTACAATATTAGAATCGGTCTCTGACGATAAACGATTCGTGACGTTCCGGTGTGCGTCCGGCCTAACGCAATATCTCCACTATTTAGTAGAACTAGGATGCCACGCCATTCTTAATTCTTAACAAAACTAACACTGAAGTAGGCAGTTTACACGACAAATTTCGTTGTAACAAATTATTACACGTTAAGGTCATCTAAACAAATTTCATTACCTTAATACTTTTCAAGGTTCTATCAACTTAAATCTTATTAAAATAGACTATCATTATTACGCACTCTAATAAACACTCGCCTACCAAGTTCTGCTCGGTTTGCTTTCCTTTTTTTTTTTTTTTTTTATTCCTAATTTGTGTACGTTGTAATCTGTTCAATTTAGAACAATTGTTGTTGTTTAGGTCAACAGCCGAAAGGCTGGTTTGAACCCGTAGAGGTTTTACTAAGTAAAACGAGGAGTGAGGTGGTTTACCATTGCCACAACTCACTGAATGGAAAAGTAAGCTTATCAGCATGCCGGACCCTCTGAAAAACACATATTTTCCACTCAGCAAATAACACCTTCACTTCATTCACCACAGGGTCTGGCTGTACAATGAAATTCATTACTTTCAGAGGGGGAGATAACTCTGATTAGTGTCACAGTACACCTCTACCTCTTCTGTTCTTAAATGATTCAGTCATTTAATTGGCTGACCATGTGATAAGAAACAGAACTATTTATTTCAGCCCTGCAACAAACAGAGTGAATGTAAATAATTTGACACTCCGCCTGTCTGTTATGGGCAGTTTAGAACAATAAGCAACCCGATGACCCGATGAGATGAGGATGATATGTATGACGTGTCAATGAACTGTAGTCTTGACCAGACTCAGGCCGACCATTCCTGAGAGAGTATGGTTAATTGAACCCCAACCATCAAAGTACACCCACAACCCACTGTCTAGTATTCAAATCCGTATAAATGTAACTATAGTTCAGCCGTTGTTAGTTTGCTCCTCCTTCTGTCTGTCAACAAACAAAAGCCACCTACTAGAGGGTGCACGCTAGAATCTGCCACTTTACGGATGTTGTATTCCTATTAAGTTAACTATTTTTTAAATTATAACTATTTAAAATATCAGTCATGATATGATTTAGGCCTAACAATTTCATTTAGAAAAATACTTTTAAAAGTATTTTGTATTTAAATACTTTTGAAAGTATTTTGTATTTAAATACTTTTGAAAGTATTTTGTTGTTACTTTTTAATCAGCGTGTACACATTTTGATATAATGCGGATGCTCAGTGACGTCATTATTTGTTTACATTAGGAGCAAACTTAGAGAGGCTGGACTGTACCTTTACTAGGATTTGAACCAGGAACATTCGTCTCCGAAAATCAGCTGTTAAACAGCTGATTTTGGCGACCACTTTACCTCTAGACCAACCCGGTGGGTTAAAATAAACACTAGCCTACCAAGTTCTGCTCGGTTTGCTTTCCTTTCATACAGTTTACAGATTGTGTATTCTAATACTGAAAGCAATCCGTTTCTTAGTACGTAGTTTTCAATTTTAATTCTTTTACTGTTTTATAACTTCCAAAAGTCAAGTGCCGCCCTTAACAGACAGGTGGAGTGTCAAACTATTTACACTCAATCTGTTAGTTAACCTACCGGGTTGGTAAAAATCAGCTGTTTAACAGCTGATTTTCGTCGAAGGTTCCTCGTTCAAATCCTAGTAAAGGTTTTTATACGGATTTGAATACTAGACAATGGTTACCAGTGTACTTTGATGGTTGAGGTTCAATTAACCATACTCTGTCATGAATGGTCAACCTGAGTCTGTAGAAGACTACACCTCATTTACACGTCAAACACATCATCCGAGGAAGACCCGTTTGTTTTGCTACCGCAACAAATTTCATGCGTTTAGAGGCGTGTAACTGGCAAACTATCGTTTTATTCAGCGATTACAGTTTGCCCGTGCCGAACGATCGAGCGGTTACCGAGATAGCAACAAGGGTTCAGAATATTGTTAATAAATAAAATTAAAATAACGTACGAATCTGAAATTTCGTTCACGCTGTAAGAATATAATTTATTTATTCCTAATGTGTGTACGTTGAAATCTGTTACCGATATAGCAAGGGTTCAGAATATTTTAATAAATCAAAATTAAACTTTAATAAATTAACTTTTTAAAGTTAATTAAAAGTTGTAGATCTTTTAATTTCCTATAAATTTGATTGTATACACTTTTGTCGTAAAATACATACTACGGTCGAAATCTATAAAAGGTGCACTTTTTTACGGATTTTCATGAAACAGAAAATCACTAATAACTAAACTACTGATTATACAGAGAAATGTTTAGAATAAAAGTTGTAGGTATTTAAATTGTCTACAACTTTCATTGCAAACAAGTTTGCCCTAAAATGCATTTTAAGGCCGCAATCTTAAAAATAAAAACATCTTTTCTACGAGAGAATAGCCTCCCCAAAACTTTCAGCAGAGATGGCGCCTACGCCTACCCTATCTTTTACAGCATAAAAAGGCCGTTAAAATGAGGCGATTTAATAAAAAAAATCATAGGAGCCGTTTCTGAGAAAATCGCAAGAGTGAAAAGTTACAGGAATAAACTACAACTACAGGTTCACCGATTTTGATGAAAGTGTTCGTGTCGGGTTCTCTAGTTAGTACCTAACGTACGTTTCAAGTTTCAAGTTCGTACGATGTTCCGTTCCGTGAGATATTTTGTATACACGCACACGCACACACACACACACACACACACACACACACACACACAGACCAATCGCTAAAAACATGTTTGTGTGGGTTGAGGGGGTCTGAAAACGTGTAGATCCGGTGAAAACTCGATTTCTTAAAATCTATATGAAAACAATACTTTCCTTCCTTTCTATTCATATAGGAAAGAGCAGTAAAAAGTGTATGAAAATCGGTCTCCAATGGAATACAGCTTAAAGCTTAAATATTATCCGGTTAGTCAGGATACACGTGGAATGAATTACTGAAATAAGCAAATCACCTTGATTGTAAAAATATTTAAAATAACGAAATGCATGTTTAGAAATTCCATTGCTATGCTAGGCCGATGTTTTTAACAACTGATAAATGAAATAACAAAAAAAATCTGGTGTGAAACACTCACACAACTTTCTCTTGCCAATGCAAATAATTAACAATATAACCAAGTATTAAAAGATTAAAAAATATAACAAAACTAACCTCAAAAAACCTTACTTTATTTTAATCATGAGTGAAAGACGCGAAATGAAAATCGACCTCAGTTTGGCTTTAAAATACGGAAATCACTCTTTCACGCTAAACTATGCTCTGTAGAGAAAAATGCTCTTAACTAAAAGTCGTAGATCTTTTAATTTCCTATAAATTTGATTATATACACTTTTGTTGTAAAATGCATACTAAGGCCGAAATCGTAAAAAAATTGAATTTTCACACGTTTTTGTGAGAAAAAACAGAAAATCGCTAATTACCGCTAAACTAAGCGTTATACAAAAAAATATATTGAAATAAAGGTTGTAGAATTTTGAATTGTCTAAATTTTTTATTATATAAATTTTTGCGCTAAAATGCATATTAAAGGCGCGATCTTGAAAAAACAATGTTTTTACGTGAAAACAGCCTAACCAAGAAGTTCAACAAACATTGCGCCTAGCCTATATTGTAGAGCATAAAAAATTAAGTAAATGAGGCGATTTAAAAAAAAATCGTAGGACTAGTTTTTGAGAAAATCGCAAAAAAGTGAAAAATGACACGAATAAACTACTACTCCCGGTTGACCGCTTTTGATGAAAATGTTCGTGTCGGGTCCGGTAGTGGTATGTAACTTAAGTTTCAAGTTTGTACGATGTTCCGCTCTTGAGATATTCTGTTCACACACACACACACACACACACACACACACACACACACACACAGACCAATCGCTAAAAACATGTTTTTTTAAGTTCTGGGGGTCTGAAAACGTGTAGATCCGGTGAAAACTCGATTTCTTTAAAATCGACATGAAAACAATACTTTCCTTCCTACATATTCACATAGGAAAGCGAAAGTAAAAAAGTGCACGAAAATCGGTCTCCAATGGAATACAGCTTAAAGATTATCCAGAAAATTACACCGGTTTGTTAAATAAACTGAAATAAGCAAATCACCTTGGTTGTAAAAATATTTTTAAAATAACGAAATACATGTTTAGAAATTCCATTGCTATGCTAGGCCGATGTTTTTAACAACTGATAAAAATAAAATAACAATAAAAATATATTATTTTAAAAGGTATGCATAAAACTATATTAGGCCTACATAATTCTACATTAGCATAACAAATAGGCGGCCTACATGGATTAGAACATTACGATTTATGCAACATTAATTATGTACATACTTTTTCTTTTATAAATATTATTTGTTTTTAAAATATCTGGTGTGAAACACTCACACAACTTTCTCTTGCCAATGCAAATAGTTAACAATATAATGTAATTATTAGTAATAAACAAAAAACGACTAACCTCAATAAACATAATTTAATTTTACTCATGAGTGAAAGAGGCAAAATGAAAATCGACCTCAGTTTGGCTTAAAAATACGGAAAATCACTCTTTCACTCTAAACTAGGCTCTGTAGAGAAAAATGATGTAAACTAAAGTTGTAGATCTTTTAATTTCCTATAAATTTGATTATATACACTATTGTCGTAAAATGCATATTAAAGCCGTAATCTTAAAAAAAAAATTTTTTTACGTGAAAACAGCCTGACCAAGAATTTCAGCAAACATGGCGCCTACGCTATCTTGTAGAGCATAACAAATTTAATATATGAGGCGATTTTTAAAAAAATCGTAGGACCAGTTTTTGAGAAAATCGCAAAAAAGTGGAAAATAAACGGATAAACTACTACTTCCGGTTGACCGATTTTGATGAAAATGTTCGTGTCGGGTCCGGTAGTAATATGTAATTTAAGTTTCATGTTTCAAGTTCGTACGATTTTCCGTTCTTGAGATATTTTGTATACAAACACATAAGTTACACACACGCACGCGCACACAAACACAGGCCAATCGCTGAAAACATGTTTTTTTGGGTTGAGGGGGTCGGTTTACGTGTAGATCCGGTGAAAACTCGATTTCTTAAAATGGACATGAAAACAATACTTTCCTTCCTATATATTCATATAGGCAAGAGAAATTAATAATATATTATTTTAAACTGCCCATAACGGACAGGTGGAGTGTCAAATTATTTACACTCACTTTGTTCGTTGCAGGGCTAAAATAAATAGTTGTGTTTCTTATCACATAGTCACCCAATTAAATGACTGAATAGTTTAATAAGAGAAGAGGTAGAGGTGTACTGTGACACTAATCACAGTTATCTCCTCCTGTGAAAGTAATGAATTTCATTGTACAGTTGGATTGTGTGGTGAATAAAGTGAAGGTGTCATTTACAGAGTGGAAAATATGTGCTTTTCGGAGGGCCTGGCATGCTGATAAGCATACTTTTCCACTCAGTGAGTTGTGGCAATGGTAAACCACCTCACTCCTCGATTTACTTAGTAAAACCTCTACAGGTTCAAACCAGCCTTTCGGCTGATGACCTAAACAACAACATTATTTTAAAAGGTTTGCATAAAAATTTATTAGTACATAATTCTACATTAGCATAACAAATAGGCCTACATGGATTAGAACATTACGATTTATGCAACAGTAATAATTGTTTACATATTTTTTCTTTCGTAAATATTATTTGTTTTTAAAAAATTGCGAATGACACAGCGGCGGCGACGCATCGCTTGGATTGCGTTACAAATAGAAGTTACACGTCAGCTGTAGACTGTATTTGTTTTTACTTTCTCTTGCCTATATGAATATACCTATAGGAAGGAAAGTATTGTTTTCATGTACACTTTTAAGAAATCGAGTTTTCACCGGATCTATACGTTTTCAGACCCCCTGAACCCACACAAACATGTTTTTAGCGATTGGTCTCTGTGTGTGTATATAAAATATCTCAAGAACAGAACATCGTACGAACTTGAAACTTGAAACTTAAGTTACATACCACTACCGGACCCAACACGAACCATTTCATCAAAATCGGTCAACCGAAAGTAGTAGTTTATTCGTATAATTTTTCACTTTTTTGCGATTTTCTCAAAAACTGGTCCTACGATTTTTTTAAAAATCGCCTCATTTACTAAACTTTTTATTCTCTACAAGATAGGGTAGGCGCCATGTTAGCTGAAATTCTGGATGAGGCTGTTTTCACGTAAAAACATATTCTTTTTAAGATTGCGGCTTTAATATGCATTTTAGCGCAAAACTTTATATAATAAAAGTTGTAGAGAATTGAAAATTCTACAATTTTTATTTCAAACATTTTTTTGTATAACCCTTAGTTTAGCAGTAATTAGAGATTTTCTGATTTTTTCTCACGAAAACGTGAAAAATCGATTTTTTTTTAAGATTTCGACCTTAGAATGCATTTTACGACAAAAGTGTCTATAATTAAATTTATAGAAAATTAAAAGATCTACAACTTTTATCTAAACAATTTTTCTCTACAGAGCCTAGTTTAGCGTGAAAAAGTTATTTTCCGTATTATTAAGGCAAACAGGTTGATTTTCATTTTGCGCCTTTCACTCATGATTAAAATAAGGTTATATTTTTAGAGGTTAGTTTTTTGTTTTTTTTCTAATGTTTTATTACTAATGTTAGGTTTATTGTTTATTATTTACATTGGCAAGAGAAAGTTGTGTGAGTGTTTCACACCAAATTTTTTTTTTTTTTTTTGGAAGGTATCGAAACAATATCAAAATTCCAGTGTGAATGTTCACACGACTTTCTTTTCTCAATGTATATAATGAATTTAAATAATAACATATGTTTCAAATCATGGAGTAACCAATGGAAATTGAAAAACATAACCCATTCAAATGTCATTTGAGTGAATGACGCAAAATGAAAATTGACTTAAAAAAACAACTGTTCGACTTAAAAAAAACGGAAAATCAGCAATTGGCTCTAAATTAGGCCTTGTAGAGAAAAATGTTTAACATAAAAGTTGTAGGTTCTTTTTCCTTTCTCTTGCCTATATGAATATACCTATAGGAAGGAAAGTATTGTTTTCATGTCGATTTTAACAAATACACTCTTCACCCCAATATACACCTAAACAGACCCCCTGAACCCAACAAAACATGTTTTTAGCGATTGGTCTGTGTGTGTGTGCGTGTGTGCGCGCGCGCGCGCGCGTGTGTGTGTGTGTGTACAGAATATCTCAAGAACGGAACATTGTACGAACTTGAACCCTGAAACTTCAGTTAGATACCACTAACGGACCCAACACAAACATTTTCATCAAAATCGGTCAACCGGAAGTAGTAGTTTATTCATGTAATTTTTCACTTTTTTGTGATTTTCTCAAAAACTGGTCCTACGATTTTTTTAAAAATCGCCTGGTTTACTTAATTTTTTATGCTCTACAAGATAGGGTAGGCGCCATGTTTGCTAAAATTCTTGGTGAGGCTGTTTTCACGTAAAACAATTATTTTCTTAAGATTACGTACGGCTTTAATATGCATTTTAGCGCAAAAATGTATATAATAAAAAATGTAGAGAATTAAAAATTTTACAACTTTTATTTCAAATATTTTTTTGTATAACGCTTAGTTTAGCGGTAACTAGCGATTTTCTGTTTTTTTCTCACGAAAACGTGTGAAAAATCGATTTTTCTAAGATTTCAGCCTCAGCATGTTTTCTACGACAAAAGTGTATATAATAAAATTTATAAGATATACACCTTTTATTTAAACCATTTTACACGAATAAACTACTACTTCCGGTTGACCGATTTTGATGAAAATGTTTGTGTCGGGTCCGGTAGTGGTATGTAACTTAAGTTTCAAGTTTCAAGTTTGTACGTTGTTCCGTTCTTGAGATATTCTGTTCACACACACACACACACACAAACAGACCAATCGCTAAAAACATTTTTTTTGGGTTCAGGGGGTCTGTTTACGTGTATAGTGGGTGAAGAGTGTATTTGTTGTGATCGACATGAAGCAATACTTTCTCTTGCCTATATATTCATATAGGCAAGAGAAAGTAAAAATTACCAAAAGGAGAGAAAAAGGGTGTTACTCAGCGTCCCACACAACACAAATTCAACGTACCACAATAATATGAATACAAACAAACCAACAGATGTGGGCTATATGTTGCAATAAAAACAAACATAAATAGGCTATAGGCCTATATAGCCGATCCTACAAACATAGGCTAACATAACAAAAGGTTTACATCACGGCTACACCTAACATCCAAAACCACACACCATCCCCCACCACTACCTACTTCATTCTATAGTTCAACCGTTGTTAGTTGGCTCCTCCTCCTCCTCCTCCTCCTCCTCCTCCTCCTCCTAGTGTCTGTCAACAAACAAAAGCCACCTACTACCCTGTAGGGTGCACGCTACACTCCACCACTTTACAACTATCCTATTCCTCCTCCTATTCAGTTAACTATTTCTTAAATTATAACTACTTAAAGTACTAAAAACATCAGTCATGATATGATGTACGCCTAACAATTTCATTTAGAAAAATACGTTTAAATGTATCAAAAAAAGGGTCAACCCACCGGGTTGGTCTAGAGGTAAAGTCGTCGCCAAAATCAGCTGTTTAACAGCTGATTTTCGGAGACAAAGGTTCCTGGTTGAAATCCTAGTAAAGGTAGTTACTTTTATACAGATTTGAATACTAGACAGTGGTTGTGGGTGTACTTTGATGGTTGGGGTTTAATTAACCATACTCTCTCAGGAATGATCGGCCTGGGTCTGTAGTTGACTACACAGTCTCATTTACACGTCATACACATCATCCTCATCTCATTGCTTATTGTTCTCAATTCAACAGACTGCAGCGTACACAAATTAGGAATAAAAAAACAATGTATTTTGTAATTAAATACTTTTGAACGTATTTTGTTGTTACATTTTAATGAGCGTGTACACATTTTGATATAATGTGGATGCTCAGTGACGTCATTATTTGTTTACATTAGAACCAAACTAAGAGAGGCTGGACTTTAAGTACCTATATTTTTTTACTTTTACATTATTTAGTATTTTTTTTTTATCGAGTGATGATACCTACATAAGCCTTGGGCTTGTGCATAGGTAATGATATGCGGTGATTTACAGATGAAAAAAAATGCCAGACCTGACCGGGAATCGAACCCGGGACCCCGGCATAGTAGCCAGTTGCGCTGACCACTACACCACGGGCCGAACGTGGTGTAGTTTTCATTTATTTATATTGTAGTTTTATATTTATTTTCGTTTTTCGTACCACTTTCATGCAACATTTAAGGTGAGATTGTAAGATGGTATTAACTGGAAATTTCGAATTTCGGTGTTTTTTGTTTTTCATAAAACAGACAGGTGGAGTGTCAAATTATTTACACTCAATCTGTTCGTTGCAGGGCTAAAATAAATAGTTCTGTTTCTTATCACATGGTCAGTCAATTAAATGACTGAATCATTTAAGAACAGAAGAGGTAAAGGTGTACTGTGACACTAGTCAGAGTTATCTTCTCTGAAAGTAATGAATTTCATTGTACAGCCAGACCCTGTGGTGAATGAAGTGAAGTTGTCATTTACAGAGTGGAAAATATGTGCTTTTCAGAGGGCCCGGCATGCTGATAAGCGTACTTTTCTACTCAGTGAGGAAGGCACCGTAAACCACCTCATTCCTCGTTTTACTTAGTAAAACCTCTAGAGGTTCAAACCAGCCTTTCGGCTGTTGACCTAAACAACAATTTGTTTTTCAGTACTTCAGACCTAGATCTAACAGAAACGGATTAAATTACGTAAAAAAATCTGGTTTGAAACACTCACACACTTTCTCTTGCCCATGTAAATAATGACTAACATATGTAATAAAACATTAGAAATAAACAAAAAACTAACCTCAAAAAACATAACCTAATTTCAATCATGAGTAAAACACGCAAAATGAAAATCGACCTCAGTTTGGCATAAAAATACGGAAAATCACTCTTTCACGCTAAACTAGGCTCTGTAGAGAAAAATGCTCTAAATAAAAGTTGTAGATCTTTTAATTTCCTATAAATTTGATTATATACACTTTTGTCGTTAAATACATACTAAGGCCGAAATCTTAAAATAATCGATTTTTAACACGTTTTCATGAGAAAAAACCAGAAAAACGCTAATTACCGCTGATCTAAGCGTTGAACAAAAAATGTTTGAAATAAAAGTTGTAGGATTTTACATTTTCTAAGTTTTTATTATATAAATTTTTGCGCTAAAATGCATATTAAAGCCGAAAAGAAACAATTTTTTTACGTGAAAACAGCCTCATCAAGAATTTCAGCAAACATGATGCCTACCCAATCTGGTAGAGAATAAAAAAATCTGGTGTGAAACACTCACACAACTTTCTCTTGCCAATGCAAATAATTAATAATAAACCTAACATTATTAATAAAATATTAGAAATAAACAAAAACTAACCTCAAAAACAAAACCTTATTTTAATCATGAGTGAATGACGCAAAATGACAATCGAACTCAGTTTGGCTTAAAAATACGGAAAATCACGCTTTCACGCTAAACTAGGCTCTGTAGAGAAAAATGCTCTAAACAAAAGTTGTAGATCTTTTAATTTTCTATAACTTTTATTACATACACTTTTGTCGTAAAATGCATACTAAGACCAAAATGTTAAAAAAATCGATTTTTCTCACGTTTTCGTGAGAAAAAAAACAGAAAATCGCAAATTACCGCTAAACTAAGCGTTATACAAAAAAATGTTTGAAACAGAAGTTGTAGGTTTTTAAATTCTCTACAACTTTTATCATATAAGTTTTTGCGCTAAAATTTATATTAAAGCCGTAATCTTAAAAAAACAACGTTTTTACGTGAAAACAGCCTCACCGAGAATTTCAGCAAACATGGCGCCTACCCTATCTTGTAGAGAATAAAAAATTGAGTAAAATAGGCGATTTTAAAAAAAATCGTAGGACAAGTTTTTGAGAAAATCGCATAAACTGAAAAATTATACGAATAAACTACTACTTCCGGTTGACCAATTTTGATGAAAATGTTCGTGTCGCGTCCGGTAGTGGTAGTATGTAACTTAAGTTTCAAGTTTCAAGTTCGTACGATGTTCCGTTCTTGAGATATTCTGTTCACACACAGACACACACACACACACACACACACACACACACACACACACACACACACACACACACAGACCAATCGCTAAAAACATGTTTTTTGGGTTCAGGGGGTCTGAAAACGTATAGATCCGGTGAAAACTCTATTTCGAAAAATCGACATGAAAACAATACTTTCCTTCCTATATATTCATATAGGCAAGAGAAAGTAAAAATTGAGTAGTATAAACCAGGCGATTTTAAAAAATATCGTAAGACTAGTTTTCGAGAAAATCGCAAAAAAGTAAAAAATTATACGATTAAACTACTACTTCCGGTTGACCGATTTTGGTGAAAATGTTCGTGTCGGGTCCGGTAGTGGTATGTAACTTAAGTTTTAAGTTTCAAGTTCGTACGATGTTCCGTTCTCGAGATATTTTGTACACACACACACCCACGCACGCACGCACGCACGCACGCACACACATACACACACACACACACAGACCAATCTCTAAAAACTTGTTTTTTGGGTTCAGGGGGTCTGAAAACGTATAGATCCCGTGAAAACTCGGTTTCTTTAAAACCGACATGAAAACAATACTTTCCTTCCTATATATTCAAATAGGCAAGAGAAAGTAAAAATCATATCCCTATCGTTTATAAATAAATCCTGTGAAAAATGTACCTAAAAATAGCAAATTTAATATTTGCAGGGTACAAAATACAATCTCCCCTTAAACTTACAACATCTCACTTTTTCGTAGAGGGTTAAAAGAGATAAGTAATGTACGCGCTGGTTTTTAAATAAACAGCTGATAAAATTTTCTTGTACACATTATGAGAGTTTTGCGTTGAAAATATTTCTTAAAAGTGTGTTTGTAAAACGGTAGATGTAAAGGTGAATGTAAAAAATTCGATTCTTTTTTTAAGATTTCAGCCTTTATGGATTTTACGACAAAATTGTCTTGTGTGTGTGTGTGTGTGTGTGTGTGTGTGTGTGTGTGTGTGTGTGTGTGTGTGTGTGTGTGTGTGTGTGGATTATGGGTTTTACAACAAAAGTGTATAATAAAATTTATAGAAAATTAAAAGATCTACAATTTTTATTTAGAGAATTTTTCTCTACAGGGCCTAGTTTAGTGTGAAAGAGTGATTTTCCGTATTTTTAACCTGAACTGAGGTTGATTTTCATTTTGCGTCTTTCACTCATGATTAAAATAAGGTTATGTTTTTTGTTTATTTCTAATGTATTATTAGGTCTACTAATGTTAGGTTATATTGTTAATTATTAGCATTGGCAAGAGAAAGTCGTGTGAGTGTTTTTTCACATCAGATTGTTTAAATAGACAGCTGATAAATTACAGTACAGTCTTGTACACATTGTAAGAGGTGCGTTGAAAATATTTCTAATAAAAGTGTGTTTGTAAAACGGTAGATATAAAGGTGAATGACCCACTTACTCCACTGACCGATCATCAACTCACACACACACACCACAGCTAGAGTAACGCGCACCGGAGTGGACACCAAGGTCAACTTTCATCAGCTAAATACACATTCCACACAAATAAAATAGCAAACCACACTAATTCTCTCGTTAACCTTCTTCATGTAAAAATAAGGGTGCAAAATATGGAAACATTTTTACTTTCTCTTGCCTATATGAATATATAGGAAGCAAAGTATTGTTTTCATGTCCATTTTAAGAAATCGAGTTTTCACCGGGTCTATACGATTTCAGACCCCCTGAACCCACACAAACATGTTTTTAGCGATTGGTCTGTGTGTGTGTGTGTGTGTGTGTGTGTGTGTGTGTGTGTGTGTGTGTGTGTGTATGTGTGTGTGTGTGTGTGTATACAAAATATCTCAAGAACGGAACATCGTACGAACTAGAAAATTAAGTTACATACCACTACCGGACCCGACACGAACATTTTCATCAAAATCGGTCAACCGGAAGTAGTAGTTTATTCGTGTAATTTTTCACTTTTTTGCGATTTTCTCAAAAACTGGTCCTACGATTTTTTTAAATATCGCCCGGTTTATTCAGTTTTTTATTCTCTACAAGATAGGGTAGGCGCCATTTTTGCTGAAATTCTTGGTGAGGCTGTTTTCACGTAAAAACGTTGTTTTTTTAATATTACGGCTTTAATATGCATTTCAGCGCAAAAATTTATATAACAAAAGTTGTAGAGAATTTAAAAACCTACAACTTTTATTTAAATCATTTTTCTCTACAGAGTCTAGTTTAGCGTGAAGGAGTGATTTTCCGTATTTTTAAGCCAAACTGAGTTCGATTTTCATTTTGCGTCTTTCACTCATGATTAAAATAAGGTTAAGTTTTTGAGGTTATTTTTTTTTATTTCTATGTTTTATTACTAATGTTAGGTTATATTGTTAATTATTTGCATTGGCAAGAGAAAGTTGTGTGAGTGTTTCACACCAGATTTTTGTATTTAATTTAATATTTACTTTCTCTTGCCTTTATGAATATATATAGGAAATAAAGTATTGTTTTCATTTCGAGTTTTCATCGGATCTACACGTTTTCAGACCCCCTCAATCCAACAAAACATGATTTTAGCGATTGGTCTGCCTGTCTTGTGTGTGTGTGTGTGTGTGTGTGTGTGTGTGTGTGTGTGCGCGCGCGCGCGTGTGTGCGTGTGTGTGTGCGCGCGCGCGCGTGTGTGTGTGTGTGTGCGTGCGTGTGTGCGTGTGTGTGTGTGTGTGTGTGAACAGAATATCTCAAGAACGGAACAACGTACGAATTTGAAACTTATTTAACTTTCATCAGCTAAACACACATTCCACATATATAAAATAGCCAATCACACTAATTCTCTCGTTAACCTTCTTCATGTAAAAATAAGGGTGCAAAATGTGAAAAAAATTTTGTATTTTATTTAATTTTTACTTTCTCTTGCCTTTATGAATATACAGTAGAGCATCAATAATTTGGATTAATTGGGACCGGACGCCATCCGGATTATCTAAACACCCGATAAAATTGCCAGTAAACGTGTTCAAAGTAATAAAAGTACAGTAGCTAAATTCGACTATATGCAAACATGATTTGTTGTTAACATAAATGTGAAGCGGGTAATGAAAACTACGAAATATGTTATGTGCTATAAAGAACTAATTTTTACTTTCTCTTGCCTATATGAATATATAGAAAGCAAAGTATTGTTTTCATCTCGATTTTAAGAAATCGAGTTCTCACCGGATCTACACGTTTTCAGACGCCCTGAACCCACACAAACATGTTTTTGGCGATTGGTCTGTGTGAGTGTGTGTGGGTGTGAACAGAATATCTCAAGAAGGGAACATCGTACGAACTTGAAACTTGAAACTTAAGTTACATACCACTACCGGACCCGACACGAACATTTTCATCAAAATCGGTCAATCGGAAGTAGTAGTTTATTCGTATAATTTTTCACTTTTTTGCGATTTTCTCAAAACTGGTCTTACGATTTTTTTAAAAATTGCCTGGTTTACTAAATTTTTTATTCTCTACAAGATAAGGTAGGCGCCAAGTTTGCTGAAATTCTTGGTGAGGCTGTTTTCACGTAAAAAATTTGTTTTTTTAAGATTGCGGCTTTAATATGTATTTTAGCGCAAAAATTTATATAATAAGAGTTGTAGAGAATTTTAAATTCTATAATTTTTATTTCAAACACTTTTTTGTAAACCGCTAACTGAGCGGTAATTAGCGATTTCCTGGTTTTTTTCACTAAAACGTGTTAAAAATCAATTTTTTCAAGATTTCGGCCTTAGTATGCATTTTACAACAAAAGTGTATGTAATCAAATTTATAGAAAATTAAGAGCGCTACAACTTTTATTTAAAAATTTTTTTGTATAGTTCCTAGTTTAGCGTGAAAGAGTGATTTTCCGTATTTTTAAGGCAAATTGAGGTTAATTTTTATTTTGCGTCTTTCATATATGATTAAAATAAGGTTACGTTTATTGAGGTTAGTTTTGTTGTTTATTTCTAATGTTTTATTACTGATGTTAGGATTATTGTTAATTATTTCCATTGGCAAGAGAAAGTTGTGTGAGTGTTTCACACCAGATTTTTTTTAAGAAAGATTACCTTAGTAATCCCGTATTCGTTTGCTATATCACGCTTTAGTTTTGTACCCCGTTCCACATTTTGAATCGCTTTAACTTTTTCATTCAAAAAGTTAAAACTGTTGTAGGGCATGAGAAAGTAAAAAATCTGGCGTGAAACACTCACACGACTTTCTCTTGCCAATGCAAATAATTAACAATAATCCTAACATCAGTAATAAAACATTAGAAATAAACAACAAAACTAACCTCAATAAACGTAACTTAATTTTAATCATATATGAAAGACGCAAAATAAAAATCAATCTCAGTTTGACTTAAAAATACGGAAAATCGCTCATTCACGCTTAACTAGGCACTGTACAAAAAAATGCTTTAAATAAAAATTGTAGATCTCTTAATTTTCTATTTATTTCATTATACACACTTTTGTCGTAAAATGCATTCTAAGGCCGAAATCTTAAAATAAATCAATTTTTCACACGTTTTCGTGAGAAAAAAACAGAAAATTGCTAATTACCGCTAAACTAAGCGTTATACAAAAAAATGTTTGAAATAAAAGTTGAAGAATTTTAAATTCTCTAGATTTTTCATTATATAAATTTTTGCGCTATAATACATATTAAAGCCGTAATCTTAAAAAATACTTTTTTAACGTAAAAACATCCTCACCAAGAATTTCAGCAAACATGGCGCCTACCGTATCTTGTAGAGAATAAAAAAATTAAGTAAACCAGGCGATTTTTAAAAAAATCGTAAGACCAGTTTTTGAGAAAATCGTAAAAAAATTAAAAATTACACGAATAAACTACTACTTCCGGTTAACCGATTTTGGTAAAAATGTTCGTGTCGGGTCCGGTAGTGGTATGTAACTTAAGTTTCAAGTTTCAAGTTCGTACGATGTTCCGTTCTTGAGATATTTTGTATACATACACACAGACCAATCACTAAAAACATGTTTGTGTGGGTTCAGGGGGTCTAAAAATGTATAGATTCGGTGAAAACTCGATTTCTTAAAATCGAGATGAAAACAATACTTTCCTTCCTATATATTCATATAGGCAAGAGAAAGTAAAAATGAGTGACTGGAGTTGTGTACAGATATGAAATGCGGGGGAATAACAAGTAGATGTTGTATGGACAGTACGCTAACCATACTCGGAGTTCCTCTAATTGTAACAGTAATGTTAGCGTAGCGGTATTTCACATTACACAAACACAAATTAGAAATCCATCGACTGCATTTCAGGCGCATGCCTATACTACGTCAAATGAAACATGAAACGTATGTTTGCAACTGCGTACAGTTACGTAACAGACAGGTGGAGTGTGAAATTATTTACACTCAATCTGTTAGTTGCAGGGCTAAAATGAATAGTTGTGTTTCTTATCATCACATGGTCACCCAATTAAATGAGTGAATCATTTAATAAGAGAAGAGGTAGAGGTGTGTTAGGTGACACTAATCACAGTTATCTCCTCCTCTGAAAGTAATGAATTTCATTATACAGTTGGACCCTGTGGTGAATGAAGTGAAGGTGTCATTTGCAGAGTGGAAAATATGTGCTTTTCAGAGGGCTCGGCATGCTGATAAGCATACTTTTCCACTGAGTGAGGAAGGCAATTGTAAACCACCTGACTCCTCGATTTACTTAGTAAAACCTCTACACGTTCAAACCAACCTTCTGGGTGATGACCTAAACAACAACTGCGTACAGTATTCAGATGAACTGAAGTCGCTTAGCCGTGGGAGTGAGAGAATGCATAACGCTCTCACTCACACAAACCATACGTGTTGTTCCAATAACATTGTCGTATAATTTTACTCATTGTTGTGAACAAACGTTTATGCATGCAGTAGTAAACTAACAAGCAAGATAACGACTGTAGTATGTTCTCAGATCTGGATTATAACGGTGGTAAAGACGTTTGAGCGCATGCGTAGTTTTGCCACATATATCCCTCTCACTCGCTCGGCTATGGGACATCATTTCATCTGATACCTATGCCTCAGCAAGTTAAAAACATAACAATGCCAGGTACGGTTCGTTTTAAAGTATGGCTTTTGTTGCACCTACACAAAGGCTAAAAACTTACTGCTAAGTTTACTAAATTTTTTATGCTCTACAAGATAGGGTAGGCGCCATGTTTGCTAAAATTCTTGGTGAGGCTGTTTTCACGTAAAAAAATTGATTTTTTTTTAAGATTACGGTCTTAATATGCATTTTAACGCAAAAATGTATACAATAAAAAATGTAGAAAATTTTAAATCCTACAACTTTTATTTCGAAATTTTTTTTATATAACGCTTAATTTAGCGGTAATTAGCGATTTTCAAATTTTTTCTCACGAAAACGTGTGAAAAATCGATTTTTTAAAGATTTCGGTCTTATACAGTTTACAACAAAAATGTATAAAATCAAATTTATAGGAAATTAAAAGATCTACAACTTTTATTTCAAGCATTTTTCTCTACAGTGCCTAGTTTAGCGTGAAAGTGTGATGTTCCGTATTTTTAAGCCAAACTGAGATTTATTTTCATTTTGCGTTTTTCTCTCATCATTAAAATTAGGTTATGTAAATTGAGGTTAATATTTTTGTCTATTTCTAATGTTAGGTTATATTGTTCATTATTTACATTGGCAAGAGAAATTCTTGTGAGTGTTTCACAACAGATTTTTTTTTTTTTTAGTTTCAATTTATAAATTTTATTACACACCAACAAGGAAGTAAGTTGAATATAAAAAAATATTTTTTAAAACACTACATGTTTGAATAAAGATACGAAAATAAATAGCAGAAGATACTTGCAACTAATTTTCACTTTTACTGAATACGTATTGTTAAAATGTGTGAATACAATTGAATACTCAATTCTCACAATAATTATATTGCTGTATTACAGTTTACAATGGAACAAATGATTCCCACTCCAATATGATTACCATTATGCATTCAGATGCGAGCATAATTTTCTCTTTTTTTACTACAAAATACTTCAACAACAAACCGGTTTCATTTCACTTCATTTTTTAATAATTTCCTTCAAAATATGGTGATCTTATTATTACAATAAAATATCATATACCAGACCTTACTATGTTTTTTTGTCATCAGTCTCTCGACTGGTTTGATGCAGTTCTCCAAGCTGTTCCTGTTCTATGTTGCGCAAGTCGTTTCATATCTACATACTTCTAACACCCTACATCTTTTGTAATTTGCTTTGTACAGGGTGATTCACAAAGATATGCAAAAACTTTAGGAGCTCATTGTACATGTAAAAATAATGAGAAAAGTTTATACAAACATGGGTCCGGAAATGCTTCGTTACAGAGTTACGGTTAGCGAAAGTTTCGCCCGGATTTCAGCTCACCAGGTGAAATGACGTCTTCCTGAAATTCTGGTAAGGTAGATTAAGGGGTGAATTCAATCGTTTCTTATGGTTTTTGACCTGATAAATTAAATAAAATACGTCCCAGAACTGTAAGTTAAATAGTTTTTAAGAAAACCAGAGTCAAATGCAAAAAATTGAGTGGAAAACACATTTTTTCATGTTTGGGCAAGAATAACTTTGTTATTTCACCAAGAAACAGTTAAAATTTTTGAATAAAACGTAGAAAATTTTATTCTGAACAAACCGGTGTAAATTAAGTACACAGAAAGCGAATAGATGTTTGATTAAATGAACTTTTATTCATAAGAGTACAATGTAAAATTAACCGGAAAAACTAAGATGAAAATGGGTTTTTTTCACTCCATTTTTTGCATTTGACACTGGTTTTCTCAAAAACTATTCGCTTTCTGTGTACTTAATTTACACCGGTTTGTTCAGAATAAAATTTTCTACATGTTTTATTGAAAAATTTTAACTGTTTCTTGGTGAAATAACAAAGTTATTCTTGCCCAAACATGAAAAAATGTGTTTTCCACTCAATTTTTTGCATTTGACTCTGGTTTTCTTAAAAACTATTTAACTTACAGTTCTGGGACGTATTTTATTCAATTTATCAGGTCAAAAACCATAAGAAACGATTGAATTCACCCATTAATCTACCTTACCAGAATTTCAGGAAGACCTCATTTCACCTGGTGAGCTGAAATGTGGGCGAAATCTTTTGCTAGCCGTAACTCGGTAACGAAGCATTTCCGGACCCATGTTTATATAAACTGTTTTCATTATTTTTACATGTACAATGGGCTCCTAAAGTTTCTGCATATCTTTGTGAATCACCCTGTATATTCTAATCTACAATTTACTCCCTCAATATTACCCTCCATTATTGATAGATGTGTTAAGATATGCCCCACTAGCCTATCCCTTCTTCTGGTAACATGCTTCTATATGCACTTGTCTGAGAACCTCTTAATTGCTTACTTTGTCCACCCACTTAATCTTTAACATTTTCCTATGTCACCGCCACCCCTTCTAATTAATCATTTACTGTGTTGCCGGCTTCAATAGTTCTCCCAACCTTTGACGGCGCACCGACAAACCTTTCGGCTGCGCACCGCAAAGGCCTTTGTCATCGAGGCCAAGCCAGTCGCCGCTCTCTACAACAGCGCTCCCAGCAGCTATATAAAGAGCACTGCACTGAGCCGAGGGGATTCATTTACCAATCAAGACACCGAGGGATTCACTTCGATCCAGACAGCAGACGAGATGCCCACCACGGCACACGGCTGCCGGACTCCAGCGAGGACTAATCGACGACCCCGCAAGAGAGAAGATGATGCTTCCGCTCGCCGTCCCGTCACCGTAGGCCAAAGACCAGACTGTCATCGCCCGCTGACGCGAGCAATGCCCACAGCGGTCCCTTGATCGAGGGTCCTTACACCCACCGGACCCTACGAAGCAGCCATCGACGCACTACTGCCAGGGAAGAAGATGACGTCTCCGCTGGACGACGACACGCCGTGTCTCCCAGCCTCCGACCGCCACGACGACTACGACAGACGACCACCGCTTAAACGGCCCTTTAAAGGGCCACCATATTAATAAGGTTGCCACTTAATATTGCCATCCGGTGACACCTATAACACCACATTTCAAAAGCTTCTATTCTCTTCTTTTCTACAGCCCCTATTACCCACGTTTCACTCCCGTATAATGCTACACTCCAAATATAATGTTTTAAGAAATTTTTCCTAATCTGTAAATCAATGTTTGTAGTAAGTAAACTGTTTTTCATTTAAAAGGCTTTTCTAGCTTGAGCAATTCTACTCTTGATATCACTTGTGCTTCTACCATCCTTTGTTATTTTACTTCGTAGATAGCAGAATTCCCCAACTTGCTGTAAGTTTTCGTTGCCTACTTTTACATTTCCCATCTCTTCTAAACCACTGTTGCTGCTGCACAACACTTTCGTTTTGTTCTTATTAATTTTCATCCATTTCATTTACTATACCTTACTATATCTACACTAATATTATATAAACAAAGCGTGTTTTTTTGAGCAGGTTAATTTCCAAAATGACTCAACAAAAATAAAATTTAAATGGAATGGATGAGATCTTGAGAAAGGATTACTTCATGAAAATTAATAAATAAAAAACAAAAGTGTTGTGCAGCAGCAAGAGTGGTTTAGAAGAGATGCGAAATGTAAAAGTAGGCAACGAAAACTTACAGCAAGTTCGGGAATTCTGCTATCTACGAAGTAAAATAACAAAGAATGGTAGAAGCACAACTGATATCAAGAGTAGAATTGCTCAAGCTAGAAAAGCCTTTCAAGTGAAAAACAGCTTACTGACTACAAATATTGATTTACAGATTAGGAAAAATTTCTTAAAACATTATGTTTGGAGTGTAGCATTATACGGAAGTGAAACGTGGGTGATAGGGGCTGTAGAAAAGAAGAGGATAGAAGCTTTTGAAAAGTAGTGTTATAGGAAAATGTTAAAGATTAGGTGGGTGGACAAAATAAGTAATTTAGAGGTTGTTAGGCGAGTGGATGAAAAAAGAAGTATATGGCAGCATGTTACCAGAAGAAGGGATAGACTAGGGGGGCATATCTTAAGACATCTATCAATAATGGAGGGTAATATTGAGGGAGTAAATTGTACGGGGAGGCAAAGATTAGAATATGTAAAGCAAATTACATAAGATGTAGCATGTTACAGTTATGTAAAGGGTGTTTTTTTAGAGGTATAGAACTTTAAGTTGGCAGTACTGATTTCCATGGTGGCCATTTTGAAAACTATTTTGTAATTTATGTTAAGTTTGGTTTGCCATTTTATAATGAATAGACTGACGCCTGAACAACGCTAGCAAATTGTGCAGATTTATTTTGAAAATCATGGTTTGGTTCGTGAAACTTATCGCTGTTGATCCCGATTTTCACATGAAAATTTTATTCAGTGATGAAGCCAATTTTTGGTTGAATGGCTACGTGAATAAACAAAACTGCCACACTTGGAGTGAAGGTAATCCTCGATATATTGCTGAGAAACCTTTACATCCAGAAAAAGTGACTGTTTGGTGTGCTTTTTGGGCTGGTAGAGTCATTGGTCCTTACTTCTTCAAAAATGATGCCGGGCAGAATGTTACAGTCAATGGTGACCGCTACGGAGCCATGATCAATGACTTTTTTGTTCCTGAATGGAATCGCCTTAATGTTGGAGAGCTATGGTTTCAACAAGATGGTGCAACATGTCACACAGCGCGTGCCACAATTGATTTACTGAAGGAAATGTTTGGTGAACGCATAATTTCACGTTCTGGACCTGTAAATTGGCCTCCAAGGTAGTGCGATCTAACATTACTGGACTATTTTCTGTGGGGGTATGTGAAGTCACTA
Organism: Catonia carolina; assembly: GCA_035578175.1. NCBI lineage: Eukaryota > Metazoa > Arthropoda > Insecta > Hemiptera > Achilidae > Catonia > Catonia carolina. The sequence goes on along the minus strand of JAQMRL010000036.1, from coordinate 1,519,844 downwards.
GTATATGCCAATAAGCCACAGACAATTGATGACTTGGAAGGCAACATTCGCCGTATTATTACCAATCATCATCATCATCTGGGTATCCTTCCAGCAGGCCGGGTAGGATTTGAGTGGACGACATGCCTCCATCTATCTCTATCTTGATATACCTTTTGTATTCTGATATCCTGTAGTGTCATTCCTTTAATTAGGAGATCATCCCTTATTTGGTCAGTCCATCTTCTTCTGGGACGTCCAACGGGTCTCTTTCCAGATACCTCCATGTCCAAGTACTGTCTGGGGATACGTGCCTCTGGCATCCTTTGTACATGTCCAAACCATTTGAGTCTTGCGGTACGTAATCTCTCTTCCATTGTTAAGGTCACCTGCATATCTCTTCTTATATATTCATTTCTAACCTTGTCTCTTCTGGTCTTCTGCAAGGCTGATCTTAAAAATTTCATCTCACATGCCTGTAATTTGCTAATGTCCCCTTTCAATAAGACACAGCTTTCTAGGCCATATGTCATTATTGGAAGAAGATATGTTTTAAACATGGTCTGTTTGGCTCTTATGGGAACTAATGCTGCAAAACGTGGTCACAAATTGGACGTCTCGATTGGACCATGTCCTAGCCACCCGCGATGGCCACATGCCGGAAATTATTTTAAAATAAAAATGGCAAAAAATTATCTTTAAAATAAAATCAATTCCACGTCAATTGTTCAATTATTCTGTGTTTTATTTCATTTTTAAAGTTCTATACCTCTAAAAAAAAACCTGTTAGATACGAAATGACTTGTGCAAGATAGTACTGCATCAATCCAGTCGAGAGACCAATGACAAAAAATAAAACATCGTCCCTAGCGTAGAACATCTTAAAGAATCACAGAAACTTTCAAAAAATAAAAAAAATAAATAAAAAAAACTCACCAGGTACAGAGTCACCATTAAATTTCATTTCGACAAGATGAGTGACAGCTTCGTGTGGTACAAATGACGCTAGAAACCTCTGGTTTCCTAAATTTCTAACAAAACTTGTAACGTGTCCTCCATTCACAAGAATTTCAAGATTTCCAGATCCGGCTCCAGAGCCATCAACTGTAAAAATACAAACAAATATTAAATTATTTAGGTTTTTTCATTAAAAAAAATCTTATGGATACAAAAGTTTATGGATACAACATGACCAGAACTGAAGAAAAAATCTGGACTTCATTTTGCCAATGTTCTGAACCCACTGGGTTGGTCTAGAGGTAAAGTCGTCGCCAAAATCAGCTGTTTAACAGCTGATTTTCAAAGACGTAGGTTCCTGGTTGAAATCCTAGTAAAGGTAGTTACTTTTATACGGATTTGAATGGTAGACAGTGGTTGTGGGTGTAGTTTGATGGTAACCATACTCAGTGGGTGTGTGTCTGTAGAAGACTACACAGTCTCATTTTCACGTCATACACATCATCCTCATCTCATTGCTTATTGTTCTCAATTCAACACATTGCAACGTACACACATTAGGAATAAGAATTTTGCCAATGTAAATAATAAAACAATATCCTACGTTTAATCAAGAGTGAATGATGCAAAATGAAAATCAACCTCAGTTTGACTTTAAAATAAGGAAAATCACTATTTATTGCTAAACTAGGCTCTGTAGAGAAAAATGCTATAAATAAAAGTTGTAGATCTTTTAATTTCCTATAAATTTGATTATATAATTTTTTGTCGTAAAATGCATACAAAGGCCGAAATCTTAAAAAAATCGATTTGTCACATGTTTTTATGGATTTTAAATTCTCTACAACTTTTATTATATAAATTTTTGCGCTAAAATGCATATAAAAGACATGATCTCAAGAAAAACTTTTTTTTATGTGAAAACAGCCTTACCAAGAACTTCCATACATGGCGCTATCCCTATCTTGTAGAGCATAAAAAATTTAGTAAACCAGGTGATTTTAAAAAAAATCGTAGGACTAGTTTTTGAGAAAATCAAAAAAAAAGTTAAAAGTGACACGAATAAACTACTACTTCCGCTTAACCGATTTTGATGAAAATGTTCGTGTCGGGTCTGGTAGTGGTATGTAACTTAAATTTCAAGTTTCAACTTCGTAAAATATTCCGTTCTTGAGATATTTTGTTCACAAATACATGCACAAACCGATCACCAAAAACATGTTTTTTTGAGTTGAGTGGGTATGAAAACATGTATACCTCATGAAAACTCAATTTTTTAAATTGACATGAAAACAATACTTTTTATCCTATATATTAATACAAAATAAGAGAAAGTAAAAATGAACAATTGTACTTACTTTCGAACTCAACAGGTTGTCCAACAATACCATTTGGTATTTTACCAACTTGTATAGCATGCGCATCGTAAGCGTGGCTCCTGAAAATTAAAAATCTGGTGTGAAACACTCACACAACTTTCTTTTGCCAATGCAAATAATTAACAATATAATTTAACATTAGTAATAAAACATTAGAAATAAACCAAAAAACTAACTTTAATAAACATAACCTAATTTTAATAAATTATGAGTGAAAACGCAAAATGAAAATCAACCTTAGTTTGGCTTAAAAATATGAAAAATCACTATTTCACGCTAAACAAGGCTCTGTAGAGAAAAATGCTTTAAATAAAAGTTGTACATCTTTTTATTTCCTATAAAATTTTTTATACACTTTTGTCGTAAAATGCATTCTAAGGCCGAAATCTTAAAAAAAATCGATTTTTCACACGTTTTTGTGAGAAAAAAATCAGAAAATTGCTAATTACTGCTAAACTAAGCGTTATACAAAAAAAATTTTGAAATAAAAGTTGTAGAATTTTAAATTTTCTACAACTTTTATTATATAAATTTTTTCTCTAATTGCATATTAAAGCCGTAATCTTAAAAAAACTGTGTTTTTACGTGAAAACAGCCTCACCCAGAATTTCAGCAAACATGACGCTTACCCTATCTTGTAGAGAATAAAAAAATTGAGTAAACCAAGCGATTTTAAAAAAAATCGTAGGACCAGTTTTTGAGAAAATCGCAAAAAAGTGAAAAATTGCACGAATAAACTACTATTTCCGGTTTACCGATTTTGACGAAAATGTTCGTGTCGGGTCCGGTAAGGGTATGTAACTTAAGTTTCAAGTTTCAAATTCGTACGATGTTCCGTTCTTGAGATATTTTGTATAGACACACACACACACACAGACCAATCGCTAAAAACATGTTTTTTGGGTTCAGGGGGTCTGAAAACATATAGATCCGGTGAAAACTCGATTTCTTTAAAATTGACATGAAAACAATACTTTCCTTCCTATATATTCATATAGGCAAGAGAAAGTAAAAATGAACCGATTAGTTTTTAAATTTTACAAGTTTTTACATAAGTCTGACGGTTTCATACAGACATATCCAGTGCCTGTTCTACCTATCGCTGGGTCTAAGTGTTAACCAAGTCTCTCCATCTTCTTCTGTCCATCCACCATTTCTCTTCCACCTCTTCTCATTCCCAGTTGTATATAGTCACTTGTGTCACAAGTTTGCCTTTGTTTGCAAAAAGGGGTAAAGGAGGAAAAGCATCAGTGCGCATGCGCGACTGCTTAAATTTCACTACAACAAACAGACAGGCGGAGAGTCAAATTATTTACACTCGATCTGTTCGTTACAGTGGTAAAATAAATAGTTGTGTTTCTTATCATCACATGGTCACCCAATTAAATGAGTGAATCATTTAATAAGAGAAGAGGTAGAGGTGTGTTAGGTGACACTAATCACAGTTATCTCCTCCTCTCAAAGTAATGAATTTCATTATACAGTTGGATTGTGTGGTAAATGAAGTGAAGGTGTCATTTACAGAGTGGAAAATATGTGCTTTTCAGAGGGCCCGGCATGCTGATAAACTTACTTTTCCATTCAATGAGTTGTGGCAATGGTAAACCACCTCACTCCTCATTTTCCTTAGTAAAACCTCTACACGTTCAAACCAGCCAACAGGCTGATGACCTAAACCACAATGTTTACCACTCTCATGTTTCAAAAACTCAACACATTCACTATCACGCATGTTAACAAAACACAGCTTACAAAACTTTTCAACATCAGTCTAGGAAGAAAATCGAAAAGAACCGATACAATACCAAAAGATAACTGATAAAACTAAAAATGAGTTAAACATGGGAAAATGCAAACAGTTGTATTTAAACTAGTCCTACAGACATTAATTATTTTAATGATACAAAATAAATAATCTGAAATGATAAACAACGAATCACTAGAATCGTTTACTCTCCTGTTATAATTCAAGCAGGATAGTGTATAAGTAACGGGTGATTCAAAAAGAGCGCCGGTTTTTAAACCGCTGGTAAATTTTTGTTTATCGGTTGGCAACATTGTTAGACCTCATTTCTATTTCGGAGAACATTCCAATTGACGATTCAGTTGTAGTTTCTCTTGTTCGCAGTGTAGTACTCTCGCAGTCTGTGTCTAACCATGGAGAAGTTTACTATTGCACGACGAGTGTTAATCGTCAAAACATTTTACCAGAGTGGAGAGAGTTATGCGGCTACTGTCAGGCGACTTCGCGGTACTCTAGGACGTAATGAAGCACCGAATGAATCAACAGTTCGCAGGCTCATGAAAAAGTTTTTTGAGACGGGTTCAATAGTCGACCTTAAAAGTTCTGGACGTCGTCGTTCTGGCCGAACTGAGCAGAACGTTGCGTTGGTTTGTGACAGTGTGGCTGTTAGCCCAGCAAAATCAATACGTCGCCGTTCTCAACAATTGTGTTTACGATGTTCTTCTGTACGGAGAATTCTTCGGTACGATTTCCAATATCACCCGTATAAAATTCAGTTGCTGCACGAGAAACAATGTTGTTGCTCCGTGAACGGTTCCAGGATCGCATCATTTCTTGTAATTCCGACCATCAATGGCCACCAAGGTCGTGTGACTTGACGCCTTGTGACTTTCATCTCTGGGGTCATCTGAAGTCAATGGTGTATGCCAATAAACCCCGAAACATCAATGACTTGAAGGAGGAAATTCGACGGGTTATCGAGCAAATGGAAGTCGAAACTTGTCGTGCAGTAATATCCAATTTCATGGACAGAGTTGATGCGTGCCAGCGCAGTAGAGGAGGACACATGCATGACGTCATTTTTCATACATGAAATCGGAAGGTAAGGTGAACTTGTTGATGTATTTATTTTCAGTTTTTCAATAAAATAAATCTCTTAATTTGATATATCAAAACCGGCGCTCTTTTTGAATCATCCTATATTTTTCCACAATTGTAAATATAACATGCTGCGATTTTACAGTAGTGATCTTCACTCTCCATTTTTGAAACCATGGAGTGTCAACTAATGGAGACATTATATTCAATTAGTGAACAGCAGTGTGAGGTCACCCGTGTGTGCATGTGATGGCATAACATAAATGATGCGTGTGATCCCATGTTAAGGGGGTAGTCAACCCAGAAAATGAAAATTAAAACTTTTGGCTATGATTTATCATTATTTATTTTAAATGAAAGAGTAATTTACTAGTAATCATCTACCATTTGAACCAAGCCAAAAAATTAATTACAGCCCCTTATATAAGGGTGAGGTTGGAAAAGCAAACTTTTACGGGGAATCAAATATCTCCTCAGGAACCAAGAAAGATATAAACATGATTCTTGTGCTAAAAAATGCAGAAAATTGCTCTCTATTATCTGTTGTATGCGCTTGTATGTATTTTTTCTTACGAGAAATTAATTGAAGAAAAACCATATATTGGAAAACATTTATTTTATGTATTCACAAATTATTTTTTAACTAAATCTCTCTATTAAGGTTTTTGTAATAATCATTCGATAGACAATAGAGCAAGAAATTATGAACATTTGAACAAAAACATCATCCAAATATCTCCAATACAAACCAAAATATTTAATTCCCAAGAATGTACAATCATGTAAAAACCAAATTCCTGGAAAACTTAAAGTTGAAGGAATAATTTCACTCGTCTTGCTAGTGAGCTTTATTTTAAACGGATGTTTTTATAACTTTTTCTCAACGTACAAACAAAGTAAACAAATGTGATTCAGAAAAGTTTAAACTTCAAATAAATGCAAAAAATCAAAATTTAAAAAAAATCATCTTCTTCAGTTGACTACCCCCTTAAATATAGGGTGATTCAAAAAGAGCGCCGGTTTTGATATATCAAATTAAGAGATTTATTTTATTGAAAAACTGAAAATAAATACATCAACAAGTTCATCTTACCTTCCGATTTCATGTATGAAAAATGATGTCATGCATGTGTCCTCCTCTACTGCGCTGGCACGCATCAACTCTGTCCATGAAATTGGATATTACTGCACGACAAGTTTCGACTTCCATTTGCCCGATAACCTGTCGAATTTCCTCCTTCAAGTCATTGATGTTTCGGGGTTTATTGGCACACACCAATGACTTCAGATGACCCCAAAGATGAAAGTCACAAGGCGTCACGTCACACGACCTTGGTGGCCATTGATGGTCGGAATTACAAGAAATGATGCGATCCTGGAACCGTTCACGGAGCAACAACATTGTTTCTCGTGCAGCAACTGAATTTTATACGGGTGATATTGGAGATCGTACCGAAGAATTCTCCGTACAGAAGAACATCGTAAACCCAATTGTTGAGAACGGTGACGTATTGATTTTGCTGGGCTAACAGCCACACTGTCACGAACCAACGCAACGTTCTGCTCAGTTCGGCCAGAACGACGTCGTCCAGAACTTTTAAGGTCGACTGTTGAACCCGTCTCAAAAACCTTTTTCATGAGCCTGCGAACTGTTGATTCATTCGGTGCTTCATTACGTCCTAGAGTACCGCGAAGTCGCCTGACAGTAGCCGCATAACTCTCTCCACTCTGGTAAAATGTTTTGACGATTAACACTTGTTGTGCAATAGTAAACTTCTCCATGGTTAGACACAGACTGCGAGAGTACTACACTGCGAACAAGAGAAACTACAACTGAATCGTCAATCGGAATGTTCTCCGAAATAGAAATGACGTCTAACAATGTTGCCAACCGATAAACAAAAATTTACCAGCCATTTAAAAACCGGCGCTCTTTTTGAATCACCCGTTATTTATAATAATAATATACGTAGTATATTTTATTTCATCACCAAAGTATATATCACGATCACAATCAATATGAATATTACTTAAATTTGAAAACTTAAAAAATAACTTACGAGGGCGAATCAAATATAAACGGTAATTTTTAAAATTATATTTATTGAATAATATTATACAAAAACTATGCCTTCAACATTTTTCAATATAGTCTCCTGCATTATCTACACACTTCTGCCACCGATTTGGAAGCTTAAATATTGCCTGTTCATAAAAAGATTGAGGGAGAGTTGTCAACCAATCGCGCACGTGCTTCTGACATCTTCGTAGCTTTCAAATCGTTTTCCTCCAAGTGATTCTTTCAGAGGCGCAAACAAAAAGTAGTCACAAGGGGACAAGTCTGGACTGTAAGGAGGGTGTTTGAGAGTTTCCCAGCCCATTTCTTCCAATTTATCCCTTGTCAACAATGCGGTGTGATGCCTTGCGTTGTCATGGAGAAGGATGACATCTCTAATGGGCACACCTCGTCTTTTGTTTCGGTAACTGGTTTTTGCCGACTGTAGCACCTGGCAGTAGTAAGCCGCATTCACTGTTCGTTGATTGTGAAGAAAATCAATGAGTAGAACTCCCCGTGAGTCAAAAAAAATTGTTGCAAGAACTTTTCCGGCTGAGAGCCAAGTTTTGGCTTTCACTGGGCAGCCTTCATCCTTCCTTCGCCACTCCTTACTTGCCATTTTTGATTCGGGAGTGTAATGGTGGACCCACGTCTCATCACATGTGACGATGTGCCTCAAAAAATCTTCACCTTCTTCTTGAAATCGATGCAGAAGTCTCCCGACGATCTCCGACCTGACCTGTTTTTGATTTCCGGATAGCAACCTCGGAACCCATCGAGCACTAATCTTTCTGAAGCCAAGGTGGTCTGTGATTGCAGACTGAACACTCCCGTAGCTGATACCAATTTCTGACGAGATTTCTTGAACAGTTAACCGGCGATCACCTTCAATAAGCTCTCAAACGGCACTAATGTTGTCATCTGTGAGACTTGACCTTGGGCGTCGACGGTGACTTACGTTTTCAACACGTTCTCACCCACCTCTAAATTCTCTGGCCCACGTATACACTCGATTCTTAGACAGAGTAATGTCCCCAAACTGTGCCCGCAAACGAGTAAAAATTTTCGAAGGCTTAACACGTTCATTTGCTAAAAATGTTATGACGATTCGTTGCGCAACAGATGGATGTACCTCTCGCTCGGTCATGGCTTTACTGAAGGCAGAACGCAACAATGCTGCAAAGTAAGCTGTTCCCCCCACTCCTATTAAACAAAACAACAACTGCTCACCGCCACATCTGGTCCGAACGTGTTTGGTACAGTCAACAGCAAAATTACCGTTTATATTTGATTCGCCCTCGTAAATAAACAGCCTAGATTTTCAGTGCATGGGTGAGACAGCATGGCCATGCAATATCCTTACCTCCAAGCTCAATAGGTTCAAGGAAATTTATAAAAAAAAGTTTTACTTTAAAGACAAATTGTTGTGTACTGATAACGCGCTATAAGTTGACGATTGCGCGTATCATGCGTATCATGCGGTGGGAGGACAGTATACTATCCACCCTACTTGCATAACACATCTATCAACCACCACACAAACACTTAACTAGTACACTAACACTTCATCATCCCTAACACTAAATTACGAGGGCTATTCAGAAAGTAGGGAACATTTTGTAAATAAACAAAAACTATGTAAAAGAAAACTTTTTAATTATATACATCTGAAAGAGTGACTAAAATACTACTTTTCTACATAGTCACCCAGCAAATTGAGGCACTTGTCATAGCGGTGGACGAGCTTCAAAATTCCTTCGTCATAGAAATCCGCCGCCTGCGACCGCAGCCACTCAGTGACGCGCGCCCGGAGTTCCTCGTCGTCGTTGAAGCGCTGTGTTGCTAGCCAGTTCTTCATTCTTGGAAACAAGTGAAAATCACTCGGTGCAAGATCAGGACTATAGGGTGGATGAGGGAAAACCTCCCATTTGAATGAATCAATGAGTTCTTTTGTGCGGTTTGCCGTGCAAACCGCACAAAAATCAGCAAGGAAGATTATGGCTACTGTGTTTTGGGACAGGCAAGGTGTGCTGCTCATTGACTTTCTCGAGCGTGGTGCAACAATAAACTCTGATCGGTACTGCCAAACATTGCGCAACCTTAGGAGAGCAGTTCAAAACAAGCGCCGAGGAAAGTTGTCGTCAAAAATTTTGTTTCTTCATGACAATGCCCGACCTCACACGGCAAACCGTAGTCGACCACTACGTTTTCTGCTGCAAACAATACTGCCTCTAATAATCAGTTAGTTAGCCTAGAAATTGACTAGAACAGAGTGGAGGAACACCAAAAAATTTAATTTGAAATGATTCTTTTACACTCGCATACGATTTTGTAGCAAAATATTGTTCAAGAATGAAAACCCGTTGTTCTAGGGTAAAAGACATTCTGTTCGTAACACAACTGGAAATAGCACAAAATTTTACCCAACTCAAGGAGAATCAACTCAAACTGTCGTATCTATACCGGTTGTGTAGGGCTACCAACTTTGTGTCACAAAACAAAATATCCCTTTATTAGAAAAAAATTACCAGACATTAACAATTGGGTAACAGGACTAAAAAATCACCCTGTATTACGTTACCAATACTACATGAATTACTACTGAAGAGAATATTGAAATTAAACTAAGCAAAGAAATCATTAATGCAAGAAAAGACAACAAACAAACACAACCAAACAAACACAAACAAACACAACCAAACAAACAAACACAAACAAACACAACCAAACAAACAAACACAACCAAACAAACACAAACAAACAAACACAAACAAACAAACAAAAGTAAACAAACACAAACAAACAAACAAAAGTAAACAAACACAAACAAACACAACCAAATAAACACAACCAAACAAACACAACCAAACAAACAAACAAACACAACCAAACAAACACAAACAAACAAACAAAAGTAAACAAACACAAACAAACACAACCAAACAAACACAACCAAACAAACAAACAAACACAACCAAACAAACACAACCAAACAAACAAACACAACCAAACAAACACAAACAAACAAACACAAACAAACAAACAAAAGTAAACAAACACAAACAAACACAACCAAACAAACACAACCAAACAAACAAACAAACACAACCAAACAAACAAACAAACACAACCAAACAAACACAAACAAACAAACAAACACAAACAAACAAACAAAAGTAAACAAACACAACCAAATAAACACAACCAAACAAACACAACCCTACAAACAAACACAACCAAACAAACAAACAAACACAACCAAACAAACAAAAGTAAACAAATATTCTTACCGGAAAGGTGATCCAGAAATTCGTTGGTCATTGATTTTAAGATCAATAATATGTTCACCTACATCTGTTGGTGTGAAATGTACCATCACTTGTTTCAACGATCTTGTTAACTTCACCGGTAATATCAATTTTGTAGGAGCTGCAACAATTTATTTCAAAAATTAATTTTATTTAATAACATCAAGTTGTAGTTCTTATCTAAGTATTAAACAAACCTTATAAAAGGTCATTCAAAGAGAGCACTGGTTTTGAATTACATGGAAAATATATTTTGATTTGTCACCGCCTGCCCTTCCAATATTAGCGTCTGCAGATGGCCCCACTACCAGCCTGACGTCTCCCCTCCACCTTCAAGTGGACTCATCGAAGGGGGATATAAGCAAGCGCGCTGGCCAGCGAGCGCCAGTCTTCACTCAACTCTCAACCGGACAAGAAGAAGAAAGAAGAGCTCCTGACAGAAGAGGACGAACCCAGCCGAGACCAGACACACCATTCCTGGTCTACGCTACCGGTGGCACACACTACATTCTGCACCGGTTGGCCTTTATTGGCAAGGAGAGAGCCGCCTCGGCCGCACTATTGGCGGACGGCCTACGCCAACCCGATACTGCGGGGCTCTTGGGGCCACCACTGCCATGCTGCAGTGGGGACCCAACTGCCACTGAGGGAAGGCTAGGCCTGAACCCGGTTGCCGAGCCGTCACTCTTCGGGCTCCACCTCTACCACGCCAGCTTGCCGCTCACAACCGTCAACAACAGCCCTTTTCAGGGCCACCAATTTTACAGACAAGGTTTCGCCACGTGTCGGTGACAAAATCAAGGTGGGGGGGTCTTGGCCTAAAAAGTTTGACAACCCCTGCTTTATGGATATACTTTATGTGGAACTGTGTGTACGTACGCAGAGCAAGAGTTGTGTTAGTTCAAATTGTCCACAGTATACATCTGTTTTATAATCCAAATATACCCTTTCTCAATTTCTTATCCGCTCCATTTTTTCACACAGCTTCGTTTCACTATAATGAATCATACAGTTTCGATATATCTATGAACATCATGTGACAATAAACTTAATTTATTTATTATTTAATTGCACCACATCGGGTTTATTTATTTATTTATTTAACCCACTGGGTTGGTCTAGAGGTAAAGTTGTCGCCAAAATCAGCTGTTTAACAGCTGATTTTCGGAGACAAAGGTTCCTGGTTGAAATCCTAGTAAAGATAGTTACTTTTATACGGATTTGAATGGTAGAGAGTGGTTGTGGGTGTATTTTGATGGTTGGTGTTCAATTAACCATACTCTGTCAGGAATGGTCGACCTGAGTCTGTACAAGACTACACCTCATTTACACACATCATACACATCATCGTCATCTGATTGGGTGATGGGGTTGCTTATTGTTCTCAATTGAACAGATTGCAACGCACACAAATTAGGGATTACATAAAAAAAAAAAAAAATTGCATCACAAGGCCAAGATGAAATGACTTAATAAATAAATAAGTGAATAACTTACATGCGATAGTTACAAAGACGTGACTCAGAGGAGCATCTGTATTGATTGCAAATGACGAAGTACGGTGAACTGGAGCGAGATGAAGAGATTCACCCGTCACTTTTATGTCTGCAAAATAAAATATAAAATTGGCGTGAAATACTCACACAAATTTCTCTTACCAATGCAAATATTTAATAATAAACCTAACATTTGTCACCGCCACCCCATCTAATTAATCATTTACTGTGTTGCCGGCCTTTGTCAGCGCGGTGGGCCCTTTAGCGGAGCACCGACAAACCTTTCGGCTGCATACCGCAAAGGCCTTTGTCATCAAGGCCAAACCAGTAGCTGGTCTCTGCCACAGCGCTCTCGGCAGCTATATAAAGAGCGTTGCACTGAGCCGAGTCGACTCAATTCCGATCAAGACACCGAGAGCTTCACTTTGAACCAGACAGCAGACCAGACGTCCACCACGGCACACGGCTGCCGGACTCCATTGAAGACTAATCGACGACCCCGCAAGAGAGAAGATGATGCTTCCGCTTACTGTCCCATCACCATACGTCATCGACCGGACCGTCATCGCCCACTGGTGCGAGCAATGCCCACAGCAGTCCCTCGATCGAGCCTTACTCCCACCGGACCCGACAAAGCAGCCATCGACACACTACTGCGAGGGAAGAAGATGACATCTCCGCTGGATGACGACACGTCGTGTCGCCCAGCTCCTCGACTGCCACGACAACTACGACCAACGCTTTCCATGAAGACGATCACCGCTTAAATGGCCCCCCTTTGCTACCAAAAAATGAAAGGTTTCAACTCGCCACTTTATGTCGCCATTCGGTGACACATTGTATGTGTTTGTGTATGTGTGTGTGTGTGAACAATTGTTGAAGATTCTACTTTACATAATGAATTTATATAATAAATTTCACTAACCTTCTTTTTTAACTGCGTCAACTTTTATTTTCACTTACATGTGTTTTGGTGGATCCACCATCATCTGAGTAAATAACATAATTGAAACTAAAAACTATATTTATTAAAAATTTACAGAAGATGTGTTGTTGTTTAGGTGATCAGCCTGTAGGCTGGTTTGAATGTGTAGAGGTTTTACTAAGTAAAACGAGGAGTGAGGTGGTTTACCATTGCCACAACTCACTCAGTGGAAAAGTACGCTATCAGCATGGGGGGCCCTCTGAAAAGCACACAATTTCCACTCTGCAAATGACGCCTTCACTTCATTCACCACACAATCCAACTGTACAATGAAATCCATTACTTTCAGAGGAGATAACTGTGATTAGTGTCACCTAACACACCTCTACCTCTTCTCTTCTTAAATGATTCACTCATTTAATTGGCTGACCATGTGATAAGAAACAGAAATATTTATTTCAGCCCTGCAACGAACAGATTGAGTGTAAATAATTTGACACTCCACCTGTCTGTTATGGGCAGACAGATTTTTAATAAAAAAAGTTTTCAGTTTCAATTACGTATATATGTTATTTACTCTGATGATGGTGGATCCACCAAAACACGTGTAAGTAAAAATAAAAGTTGACGCGGTTAAAAAGGTAGAAGGTTAGTGAAATTTATTATATAAAATAGAATTAATTTCAAACTGCAGGATGCATTCATTATAAAGATTTATTTTTGAATTGTTGAAGAACAGTACCTACTACATTATGTAGTTGAGAAGGTAGAATAGCAAGAGACGTACGCAGGGGAATTTATCAAACCATTGTACGTGTGCGTGTGTGTGTGTGCGTGTGTGTGTGTGTATGTTGGAGAACACAGTGGACCTAGCAGCTACACAATTTCTGTAACATATTTTTTAAAAAATTGATTACACCATTTTTTGTGTGTGAAGCCGCAATGGGGCATGCTAGTAACTGATATTTACGAATTAAAACTGTTTAACTGATACTAGGTGGGGCAATTTGGTTAGATCGATTCACTTGAATAGTGAGTAATAACAGTTACAGTTGAGCCACCGTTGTTAGTTTGCTCCTACTCTAAACAAACAACAGCCACCTACTAGAGGGTGCACGCTAGAGTCTCCCACTTTATGGATCTCATATTCCTATTAAGTTAGAGTAGGTAGAGAGAAAGAGAAAGAGAAAGAGAAGAGAGAGAGAGAGAGAGAGAGAGAGAGAGAGAGAGAGAGAGAGAGAGAGAGAGAGAGAGAGAGAGAGAGAGAGAGAGAGGTAAAGAGAGAAAATGGGAGAGAGAGGCAGAGAGAAAGAAAGAAAGAGAGGCAGAAAAAGAGACAGAGAAAGAAAGAAAGAGAGGCAGAAAAAGAGACAGAGAAAGAAAGAAAGAGAGGCAGAGGGAGAGAGAGAGAGAGACAAATAGAGGCGGAGAGAGAGAGGGGGGGGGAGAGGGAGAGGGAGAGATACAGAGGTAAAGAGAGAGAGAGGCAGAGAGAGAGAAAGGGAGGGAGGGAGAGGGAGAAGTGAGAGAGGAAAGGGGATGGGATGGGAGGGAGGGGTGGCAGAGAGGGAGAGGGAAGTAGAGAGAAAGAGGGAGAGGGAGGTAGAGAGAAAGAGGGAGAGGGAGGTACAGAGAAAGCGAGAGAGAGTAGAATAAGAGGTAGCAATATTTACGAATTAAAACTGTTTAACTGAGACTAGGTGGCAATTTGGTTAGATCGATTTACTTGAATAGTAGTAAGTGAAATGAATAGATAGATACCTAAATCATTGACAGAGTGTTGAGTCTTCACCAATGCATCCCATGAATCTCGTCTCTGATTCAGATTTGAAAGCATTGCTGACACTGAAACATTGAAGCATTAACACTCTCATATAATTATCTAATCACCTTTTACAAAGTAAAAAAATCTGGTCTGAAACACTCACATAAATTTCTCTTGCCGATGCAAATAATTAACAATATAATTGTAACATTAGTAATAAAACATTAGAAATAAACAACAAAACTAACCTCAAAAGAACACAACCTAACCCAGGTCTAGAGTGGTGGTTCCCAACCTGAGGGCGATCGCCCCCTGCTGGTGGCCGATCGCCCCCTGCTGGTGGGCGGGCGATAAATTGAGTATTCAAAGACAGAAAAATAAAATTGTACTACAGGGTAGAATATTTACTGTCGCCGATACATGTTTTTTCTACAAACAAATAGTTTAGTTTTTACAAACAAATAAACTAAACTCTTTGTTGACATTTTTTATGGTCGAGCTCTTACACATGAGATGAAGAATTCTGGATACAACTGCTTTGGTTGATTATTTGTTGTGAACAATAATTAATAAATCTTTTTTACAGAATAACATACTTTATTATTTATCAACACATTACTTCAAATTATTAAATTAGGTATACGATGCTAAGAGAAGGGGCGATAGGGGTAAGTCATCCTTCACAAAGCTGCGATGCCCCATAAAAGGTTGGGAACCACTGGTCTAGAGGTAAAGTCGTCGTCAAAATCAGCTGTTTAACAGGTGATTTTCGGAGACGAAGGTTCCTGGTTCAAATCCTAGTAAAGGTAGTTACTTTTATATGGATTTGAATACTAGACAGTGGTTGTGGGTGTACTTTGATGGTTGGGGTTCAATTAACCATACTCTGTGAGTGTGTGTGTCTGTAGAAGACTACACCACCTCATTTACACGTCATACACATCATCCTCGTCTCATTGCTTATTGTTCTCAATTGTTTAACAGATTGCAACGTACACAAATTAGGAATAAAAAAACAAAAAAAAAATTAACATAACCTAATTTCAATCATGAGTGAAAGATACAAAGTAAAAGTCAACCTCAGTTTGGCTTAAAAATACAGAAAATCGCTCTTTCTCGCTAAACTAGGCTCTGTAGAGAAAAATACTATAAATAAAAATTGTAGATCTTTTAATTTCCTATGAATTTTATTATATACATTTTCGTCGTAAAATGCATATTAAGGCCGAAATCTTTAAAAAATCGATTTTTCACACGTTTTCGTGAGAAAAAAACAGAAAATAGCTAATTACCGCTAAACTAAGCGTTATACAAAAAAATGTTTGAAATAAAAGGATTTAAAATTCTCTACATTTTTTATTATAATAACTTTTTGTACTAAAATGCATATTAAAGACGTAATCTTAAAAAAACAATTTTTTTACGTCAAAACAGCCTTACCAAGAATTTCAGCAAACATGGCGCCTACCCAATCTTGTAGAGCATAAAAAATTTAGTAAACCAGGCGATTTAAAAAAAAATCGTAGGACCAGTTTTTGAGAAAATCGCAAAAAAGAGAAAAATTACACGAATAAACTACTACTTCCGGTTGACCGATTTTGATGAAAATGTTCGTGTCGGGTCCGGTAGTGGTATGTAACTTAAGTTTCAAGTTTAAAGTTCGTACGATGTTCTGTTCTTGAGATATTCTATATACACACACAGACAGACCAATTGGTAAAAACATGTAGTGTGTGTGGGTGTGAGGGGGTCTGTTTAGGTGTATATTCGGGTGAAGAGTGTATTTGTTAAAATGGACATGAAACAATACTTTCCTTCCTATATATCCATATTGGCAAGAGAAAGGAAAATTAAAAAAAAAAAAAGAAATGTAATTGACATAGCAATAAGAGAAGCGCCTTGATCTCTGGCCACACCAGTTAAACTCTGAACACGCTGTAAACACACACACACACATGCTCTCTCTCTCCCCCCTCTCATTCTCTCTCTCAATGTTTCGGATTGACTAGTGTGTCATAGGAGGGCTATATGGAGTTCTTTTTTATTTTTTCACTAAAATTAAATTCGATATATAGAATTTGTTTTCGATATACAGAAGCATTTTTCATTTAAAATTTCACCAGACTCAGCAAATACTTCTTCGATTTATAGAGAATTTCAATACATACAAGTTCGATAAATAGAGGTCCAACTGTAGTTGGCAAGAGAAAGTAAAATATTTACCTCTAACATTAGACGAAGTATCAATTGAAGATTGACTATGATTGTAAATATTATTGGTTACTATACCACCACCACCACCACCACCAGCTGGACTTGCAGACGGACTTTGAAGTGGTGAAGTCGCGCCGGTTGGACGGTAGATGATACCGTTTACCGGTGAACTGCGATAAATAACCGGTGACTGAGTTGCACTCGTACGTAATGGCGAACCAAGAGGACTAGGTGAAAGAGAATGTGGCGATAAAATCGGTGAATTCACTCTATTTTGATTAATACGACTGATCGGTGACACTCTTTCAAATGATGATGATGATGATGATACTGTATGCTGGTGGTAATTATCTGAAACAACAAATAAATCTCCAGTGAAACACTCACACAACTTCCTCTTTCCAGTGCAATAATAAACAATTTTTTTTATCATCAGTCTCTCGACTGGTTTGATGCAGTTCTCCAAGCTGTTCTATCTTGCGCTAGTCGTTTCATATCTACATACCTGTAACACCCAACATCTTTTGTGATTTGCTTTATATATTCTAATCTTTGCCTCCCCCTACAATTTACTCCCTCAATATTACCCTCCATAGATAGATAGATGTCTTTTAATATATGCCCCACTAGCCTATCCCATCTTCTGGTAAGATGTTTCCATATACTTCTATCTTTTTTCATCCACTCGCCTAAGAACCTCTAAATTACTTATTTTGTCCACCCACCTAATCTTTAACATCTTCTTATAACACCACATTACAAAAGCATCTTTTCTCTTCTTTTCTACAGCCCCTATCACCCACAATTCACTCCCGTATAATGCTACACTCCAAACATGTTTTAAGAAATTTTTCCTAATCTGTAAATCAATGTTTGTAGTCAGTAAGCTGTTTTTCATTTCAAAGGCTTTTCTAGCTTGAGCGATTCTACTCTTGATATCACTCGTGCTTCTACCATCCTTTGTTATTTCACTCCCTAGATAGCAGAATTCCCCAACTTCCTGTATGTTTTCGTTGCCTACTTTTAAATTTCCCATCTCTTCTAAACCACTCTTGCTGCTGCACAACACTTTCGTTTTGTTCTTATTAATTTTCATGAAGTAATCCTTCCTCAAGATCTCATACATTCCATTTAAGGCATCCTCTAGTTCTTTCTTTGTCTCTGCTAATACTACTATATCGTCGGCAAATCTCAGCATTTTTATTGTTTCTCCTTCAACTTTTATTGCTGCGTCAAATTTCTCCTTCACTTCATTAATAGACTCTTCTATATACAAGTTAAAAAGTAGTGGTGACAAAGAACAACCTTGTCGTACACCTTTTCTTACAGCAGCCTCTTTTTCATACCCCTCATAAACAATATAACCTAAAAATCTGGTGTGAAACACTCACACAACTTTCTCTTGCCAATGCTAAAAATGACCAATAAACTAGTAATAAAACATTAAAACATAAACAAAAAACTAACCTCAAAAAACATAACCTAATTTTAATCTTATATGAAAGACGCAAAATGAAAGTCGATCTCAGTTTGCCTTAAAAATACGGAAAAACACTCTTCCACGCTTAACTAGGCGCTGTACAGAAAAATGCTCTAAATAAAAGTTGTAGATCTTTTAATTTTCTATAAATTTGATTATATGCACTTTTGGTCATAAAATGCATACTAAAACCGAAATTTTTAAAAAAATCAATTTTTCACATGTTTTCCCGAGAAAAAAAACAGAAAATCACTAATTACCGCTAAACTAAGCATTATACAAAAAAATGTTTGAAATAAAAGTTGTAGAATTTTAAATTCTCTACATTTTTTATTATATAAATTTTTGCGCTATAATACATATTAAAGCCGTAATCTTAAACAAACACTTTTTTCACATAAAAACAGCCTCACCAAGAATTTCAGCCAACATGGCACCTACCCTATCTTGTAGAGCATAAAAAATTTAGTAAACCAGGCGATTTTTAAAAAAATCGTAGAACCAGTTTTTGAGAAAATCACAAAAAGTGAAAAATGACACGAATAAACTACTACTTCCGATTGACCGATTTTGATGAAAATGTTCGTGTCAGGTGTGGTAGTGGTAAATAACTTAAATTTCAAGTTTCAAGTTCGTACAATGTTCCGTTCTTGAGATATTCTGTTCACACACACAGATAATTGCTAAAAACATGTTTGGTGTGGGTTCAGGGGGGTCTGAAAACATGTAGATCCGGTGAAAACTCGATTTGTTAAAATCGACATGAAAACAATACTTTCCTTCCTATATATTATGCATATAGGCAAGAGAAAGTAAAATTAGTAATAAACATTACAGTTGTTCCATAATATTAACACTTTGGAAACAGACTGTTACGCGTTAAACAGAAGAATTGCAAAATTCAAAACGTGCTCTCAAAACAACTGTTTTATCTAACGTCCCAACTGATGAAAAATTCTGAAATTATTACAGTTGATTCATATAACACGTTTGCGCCTTTTGAATATAATTATAATAACAAAATCACTTGATAATTTTCTGCATTTAGGGGAGCGAAAATTTTTGTTTACTTTATATTTTTTACTATATTGGTCTTAAATTTCAGTTTAGCAAAAAAATTTATAAAACATATTTTGTAGGCAAAAGTTAACTGGAATAAATGTTATTTTTTATTTAAATTTCCGTAAAAATATGACGAAGTTACAAAATGTTCAACATGAGTCCATTTTCACATCACAGGGAAGCATGAAGGGATGGTATTTTACATTCTTTACGGTGGTGTCACAGAGCCACTATTATATTTAGGTTACAGCTGTAAGAAAAGTAATGTAGAAAATTCTTTTCCCTGCAACCACAAGTTTTGAACAATTCTGTAGGTGCGGTTAGAAGGAAGCTGTTACACGTCCTTTGCAACCCTGCAAAGTGTCAAATTTTTTGCCTCTGTGATATTAAACCCCCTCCTGAAAAGTAAAATGGACTCGTCTTTCCTTTTCAAGGGCAAACACCGTAACAGAATCGTCATAGCTTCAACACAAACTGAAAAACATGCATGTACGCTGACTTACACACGAGCTACACGGATTCCCATTCAAAACAAACAATTCCAAAACCATCAATGCTACCTACACACTATAGAGGGAATAAATATTTTCCCCGTTATGATATTCTATTTCTGAAAACACTATCAGATGCTTTAAAGAATTCCCTACAAGAAAAGTGCAATATTTATCGGTCTCCGATTTATACTGGCCTTGCAGAAGCACGTTTTATCCATAGATGTTCAATCACTTAATACAACGCACGGAATTCAAAGACGTTAAATGATGGGATTTACAAAACAGAAAAGTTTCGTGATGATGTCATCATTGAAATGATTAACCGTACCGTAATCACTAACGACCAAGCTGTTGATGTCACTTTAAATGAACTGACGTATTTAAGAGACTTACTGTGATTGATGGAATTCAATCTTTCTGTTTGTCTCTCACTGTACTTCTCGCTCAACCTCTCTGCTCTAATTTGATCTCTTGTACCAACTCTCAGTGGAAATGGACTTCCTATAAAACAAAACAATTTTCACACATAAACTAATTCCACACATTGTATAATAAATTATTTATTTTATAGGGTGATTATATATGAAATAAGACAGTTTCGATAGCTTATAGAAAATTTATTTTTGAAAGTTAAGGTAATTACTTGCATGATTATACAGGGTGATTCACAAAGATATGCAGAAACTTTGGGAGCCCATTGTACATGTAAAAATAATGAAAAAATATTATATAAACATGGGTCCGGAAATGCTTCGTTTCCGAGTTACGGCTAGAGAAAGATTTCGCACGGATTTCAGCTCACCAGGTGAAATGAGGTCTTTCTGAAATTCTGGTCAGGTAGATTAAGGGGAAAATTCAATCGTTTCTTATAGTTTTTGACCTGATAAATTAAATAAAACAGGTCCCAGAACTGTAAGTTAAATCGTTTTTGAGAAAACCAATGTCAAATGCAAAAAATGGTGTTAAAAAACACAATTTTTCATCTTTGTTTTTCCGGTTAATTTTACTTTGTACTGTTATGAATAAAAATTCATTTTATCAAACATCTATTTGCTTTCTGTGTACTTTATTTGCACCGGATTGTTCAGAATAAAATTTTCTACATGTTTTATTCAAAAATTTTAACTGTTTCTTGGTGAAATAACAAATTTATTCTTGCCCAAATATGAAAAAATGTGTTTTTCACTCCATTTTTTACATTTGACACTGGTTTTCTTAAAAAATATTTAACTTACAGTTCTGGGACCTATTTTATTCAATTTATCAGATCAAAAACCATAAGAAATGATGGAATTGGCCCCTTAATCTACCTTACCAGAGTTTCAGCAAGACCTCATTTCACCTAGTGAGCTGAAACCCGGGCGAAACTTTCGCTAGCCGTAACTCGGAAACGATGCATTTCCGTACCCATGTTTATATAAACTTTTTTCATTATTTTTACATGTTAAATGAGCTCCTAAAGTTTATGCATATCTTCGTGAATCACCCTGTATAGAAGAATTCATTAAGTTTTTATTGAAAATATTTACAGAAGTTCAATGTGTGCACCATTTGTAACACGACAGATATCAACAAGGTAGTCAAATTCTTCCCACACACGATTAAGCATATGACGGACAACTGTCGCAAGAGCATTTGTGATTTGTTGTTTTAGATCATCGATATCTACAGGAAGCAGTGGTACAAAAACTTTGTCTTTTACATAACCCCATAAGAAAAAGTCACAGGGTCTCGACTACAAGGTGGCCACGGCGTAAACACAATGTTTTTCTCAATCGCACGGCCGATCCGTCCTCTAGGAAGACATTCATAAAGATAATTTCTGGCCTGTAAGTGCCAGTGAGGCGGAGCTCCATCTTGTACAAAAATGAAGTTATCACCATCTTCCTGGAGTTGAGGCATTAACCATTCATTTAACATGTCCAAATAAATTACTCTGGTTACTGAAACTTGGTGAAAGAAGAACAGCCCGTAAACCTTTTCACGAGATAATGTGCAAAAGACGTTTACTTTAGGGGAATCGCGTGTATGTTGTAAAGTTATTTTTGGGTTTTCTGTGCCCCATATTCTAACATTATGTCTATTAACTTTTCTACTAATGTGAAAATTACATTCATCACTGAAAATTAGGCGATTAAAGAATGCTTTGTCATTTTCAACACAATGTTGCATCTCCAGACAAAAATTTTTACGTATGACTTTATCACTGGTATTTAAACTTTGTACTAACTGCAAATTATAAGGTGTCATTTTCAAACGTTTCTGCAGAATTTTCCACACAGTCGGTTGAGGAATTTGCAATTCTAAACTTGCTGATTTAGTTGATTTTCTTGGACTTGGTACACAAACATCACGAACACTATCAATTTGTTCTTCTGTAACAGAAGGTTTTCCAATACTCTTCCTTTTACACAGACATCCACTGTTTTCAAATGTTTATACCAGTCGTCGATTGATTGCCTTGTTGGTGGTGGTGGTGGTTTAACATATCTTGTTCTGAAATGACGTTGCACAACCGTAACCAAGTTTGTTTTGGCTAATTCAAGAACATGATAAGCTTTCTCCACTTGAGTAGCGGCCATTTTGCTAGACTGGTCGTTGTAACAGCAGCCAACAACAAAATGCTAGCAACAGTTGTACCAACATAAACTTTAAAAAATTCCCTACAAACCTACATCATAATTCATCCTGCAGTTTGAAATTAATTCTATTTTATGTAATGAATTTATATAATAAATTTCACTAACCTTCTACCTTTTTAACTGCGTCAACTTTTATTTTCACTTAAACGTGTTTCGGTGGATCCACCATCATCAGAGTAAATAACATATATAATTGAAACTAAAAACTTTATTTATTTAAAATCTACAGAAGATGATACATCTTCAGTCATTTGTATAAAACTGACTTAAAATTAATTTCCTCTAATTTTTCCCTTATTAGTATTTTTAATTCTAATGTAGTTAGGAAAAATATTTACCTTCATACAATTTTTGTTAAATTTTATGTTTATATTAGTTAAATCAATTTTTAGTTTCAATGTTTGATAGTTAAATGCCAAAATTAGAGGAAATAAATTTTAAGTTAGTTTTATACAAATGACTGAAGATGTATCATCTTCTGTAGATTTTTAATGAATAAAGTTTTTAGTTTCATAATTCGATTGTATATGTTATTTACTCTGACGATGATGGTGGATCCACCCACCGAAACACGTGTAAGTGAAAATAAAAGTTGATGCAGTTAAAAAGGTAGAAGGTTAGTGAAATTTATTATATAAATTCATTATATAAAATAGAATTACGAGGGGGTACCCAAAAGTACCCGGAATAGCTCTGCTGTGGGCGGAGCTTGTGCAGTACAAATTCCCGCCACTAGGCTGCTTGTAGCGCTACTCATTGCCAGTTCAATGCCATTTTGTTCGTTGATCTAGCTTGTTCTGTTCTCGTGCAGTGATTGTTCTCGCTAGTGCTGTTTTGTGCTCGTGTCGTTTTTCATGATCTGGCAAGTTTTAATGAACAACGTGCGGCTGTGAAATTTTGCTTCTTGCTCGGTAAAAACGCCGCGGAAACAGTTGTAATGTTGAACACAGCTTACAAAGACAACGCTATTGGAAAAACCCAAAAGTACGAGTGGTTTTTGCGCTTTAAAAATGGCGACATGTCGATTGAGAACAAACCTCGTTCTGGACGACCGTCGACTTCCCGAACAGACGAAAATGTTGTGAAAGTGAAAGAAATTGTACGAACAGACCGACGACAGACCATTGACCAAATATCACAGGTTAGTGGGTTATCTTGGAGCTCAGTCCAACGCATTTTAACAGAAGACTTGACAATGAAAAGAGTCGCTGCCAAGTTTGTGCCTCGGGTTCTGACAGACACTCAAAAGGAACGTCGAATTGAAACGTGTAGTGATTTGAAACAACAGCTTGAAACTGATCCAGATTTCATGTCAAAGATCATTACGGGTGACGAGTCTTGGTGCTATGGGTACGACCCAGAAACCAAACAACAATCCAGTCAATGGAAGACTTCATTATCACCCCGACCAAAAAAAAGTCGTCAAGTCAGATCGAACATCAAAACAATGCTGATTTGTTTTTTTGATGTGAGGGGAATTGTCCATTCAGAGTTCGTTCCACCAGGCCAGACGGTAAATCAAGCTTTTTATCTTGAAGTGTTAAGAAGACTACGAAACAGCATTCGTCGTAAAAGACCTAATTTGTGGCAGACAGGGGACTGGTTTTTCCACCACGACAACGCGCCTGCACACACGGCAATCTCGGTTACCCAGTTTTTGGCGAAAAACGGCATGGTTTTGTTACCACACGCACCGTACTCACCCGATCTGGCTCCGTGTGATTTTTTCTTGTTCCCACGCATGAAAAGGGGCATGAAAGGTCTCCGATTTAACAACGTTGATGATGTCAAGAAAAAAATGACGGATGAGCTGGCAGCCATCACTGAAGAGGAGTACAAAAAATGTTTTGAACAGTGGAAGCACCGGTGGGACAAATGTATTAGTTGTAATGGAGAGTATTTTGAAGGGGATAAGGTTCTTTTGTAAAAAAATTAAAAATAAATAGTTTTAAAAAATAATTCCGGTTTCTTTTGGGTACCCCTCGTATATCATTTACTATATTCAAGTACACCAGTCTGATGTTTAAGAAGCTGTCAAAAATTTCTATTTCATTTATAATCACCCTGTACTGTGAATCATCAATAAAATAATATTAATAATACTAAAAATAATATTAAAATATTAATAATATTAATATATTAATAATGAACCTCAAAATTATAGTCAAAATGCGAGCCCTCAGACAAAAACCTTTGATATGCACATTTGTGGATTTTAGAAAGGCGTACGACTCAATGGATAGGTCCTCCCTATTTGACGTTTTGGAGGAAAGGGGACTTGATACTAAAACACGAAGACTCATTGAACAAACGCTGACTAACACAAAATCTAAGGTAAAATTCATGGGAGAAATCTCAGAACCCTTTGAAATTCGAACAGGTGTAAGGCAGGGTGATGGACTCTCTCCGCTTCTGTTCAATGTCGTTCTGGACAAAGTCATGGAAGAATGGGAGAAGGAGCTGAAGAGATGTGGACAGTGGAAGCCAGTACAACTTGGTTTTCCCAGAAACAACCTTTCCATACCATACCTCGCCTTTGCTGACGATCTAGCTATATTAATGGATGACGAGAAGACCGCCATCAAGCAGCTTGAGACATTAAAGGAATGTGCTGAAAAAGTAGGGCTACAAATCTCATTTGAGAAAACGGAATTCATATCCTCAAAAATAGATATCATAAGCTTGAGGACAAAATATGGTAGAATAAACAAGGTTCCATACGTCAAATATTTGGGGGAATTCATTGAACCAACAGGTCTTGAAAGAATTTCCCAACAAAATCGTCTCCAAAAAATGAAAAAAGCTCTAGGATTAGTTCAAAATCTCTACAACAAAAAATCCATGTCAAGACAAACTAAAATTCGGCACTACAACACAGTTATTAAACCAATGGTCCTCTACGCAAGCGAAACACTAGTACTTAGCAGAAAACACGAAATCGAAGAAATCAAAAAGGAGGAAAGAAAAATTATTAGAAAAATTCTAGGGGCTCGACTTACAGAAGATGGGTATAGGCTGCAATCCAACAAAACAACAGAGAGCTATTCAAACATTGAAATTGACATGTGTAAAAGGCGGTTGAAGTTCTTTGGACATCTTAACAGATTGCAGGAGGATAGGCTAACAAAAAGAATAATTGAATATATTACAAAACTTAAAATTTCAACACCTTGGATGGACGAAATTCGTAAGGACCTAAAAAGCGCAAATATACATCAAACTGAAATTTTTAATAAAAACTTATTCCGTCACAAGGTAGACAAGTGGAAAGTTTCAGAGCCCTCAAGAGAGAAGCAGTTTAGACCAAAGTGGTCTGAAAACCGCAAAAAAGCTTTCTCGGAAACAATGAAGGCCTACTAGACCAATAAGAAAAACAAATGACGAAACTGAGTCATGATGCTTAACGTCTTCTATCCAAGGAGAATTCACCAATAATAATAATAATAATGTAAGGTACCGATTAATACGGTATATTAGGTTAGTAATAGTTATAGTTAAAATAGGTTTACTTTTAGGATATAAGCAAAGTGAGGAATGTGGGTGTGAGGGTTGATAGCAGGCAAAAAGAGAACAATGATATAACGGGTCTGCTAATGTGCAGTAGGCCTACGGAGAGGGCAGTGAGAGTGAGGAACGGACGGACAGTTGTATAGTACGGGTATGGACAAGCGTTGGGCGGTAAAGTGGGTGAACAGTTAGTTAGTCGAGTAGTGTTTAGAACAATCGTGTGTACAGGTGTGTGACTTTTTAGTGTTAAGGGTTAGATTAAGTGTGTAGTGCGTAATTAAAGACCGGTGGACAGGACCATATCGAGGTACTATATTCTATACAATTATATATTATAACTTAGTGTTTAAATTTGGTAATGGACAGAAACCACGTAGGCTAAAAGTAGTGTATAAATTAGATTTAGTGGTTGGTTGTACGATCCTCTCCGTGGTCTGCCAGCTCCAACAGATACCAAGCCCGTTCGTGAAGCTCTACCCGACTTGCAAAAGTTTGGGAAAGCCGCAAACTGAGGGCGAAGGCAGTTTGGGCTGGTATAGGCGGGGACCGGCCAACCAACGTACGTTTAAGGGGTAGTTGTAGGCTAGTAATAAGATCAATAGGGGTAAACAATTAAGTATTAGCGATGTAATTAGTTTTTTTAATTATTAAACATAATATTACGTAGTTGATAACCTGTGTAGTTATTTCACCCGGCCAGTCCCTCACAATAATAATATTAATATTAATAATACATCATTAAAATAATGATACTTACCTTTAACAGGATTTCCATTGAAATAAATATAGACACGATATTTGCCAGGACGATGCGTGTGTAATGAGACATTATACAATGACTCACTGATACGTTCAATCGTGTGAGGCAGTGAATGTCTCTCTTGGACTATGTCCAAAACAATCTGTCCAAGACCACCGGTTCCTCTCGCATCTATTTGGAAATTAAATATACTTTCTGGCACAGCTGGTGATTCTAATCCGATTAACTGTAACAGAAAATATTTTATATTTTATTTAATTATTATAGTATATAATATAATTGTTTATTAAATTAAATAACGATGATTTTTAAATTGAAATTAGTTTAAAATGTTAATTTAAATGCATGTTAAATGTTGTTTAAAATTTAATTTAAAATGTTTTTAAATTAAATTTTTATTTTTTTGAGTTTTTAAATTGTTTATATTATATATAATATAATAACATAATATAATTTATTTAATTAGAATATTTTATAATGAAATTATAAAATAGTTTGTTACAGTATGATAGTCAAGGGCAAGGTATTGTGCAATTGCAGTGCACCAACAACCACTGTCTAGTATTCAAATCAGTATAAAAGTAACTACCTTTACTTGGATTTGAACCAGGAACCTTCATCTCCGAAAATCAGCTATTAAACAGCTGACTTTGGCGACGACTTTACCCCTAGACTAACCCGGTGCGTTAACCTTATTTTAATAAATAAAAATGTTATTTAATGCAAATTTTATTTTAATTTCTATTCTTTACAGAAAGGTATAGAAAATGTTCACCAGCTGTAACTTAGCTAATGGAGTGATTCTGGGCATTATTTTGATGAGAAGGAAGAATACACCTATCAAGTATGTCGAGTTACTTATGGGACACCATGTATTAGAAGAGATGGGAAATTTAAAAGTAGGCCACAAAAACATACAGGAAGTTGGGGAATTCTGCTATCTAGGGAGTAAAATAACAAACGATGGTAGAAGCACAGCTGACATCAAAAGTAGAATTGCTCAAGCCAGAAAAGCCTTTCAAATGAAAAACAGCTTACTGACTACAAACATTAATTTACAGATTAATTTTTTAATTTTTTCTTGTTAATAATAACAAGAATCCTTACAGTCTGAAATAAATTAAACAAAAAATGTCTTAAATAAGTATTAGGTTTGACCCACCGGGTTGGTCTAGAGGTAAAGTCATCACCAAAATCAGCTATTTAACAGCTGAATTTCGGAGACGAAGGTTCCTGGTTCAAATCGTAGTAAAGGTAGTTACTTTTATACGGATTTGAATACTAGACAGTGGCTGCTGGTGTACTTTGATGATTGGGGTTCAATTAACCATACCCTCTCAGGAACGATTGGCCTGAGTCTGTAGAAGACTACACCTCAGTTACATGTCATACACATCATCCTCATCTGATTGGGTCATGGGGTTGCTTATTGCTCTGAATTGAACAGATTGCAACGTAAACACTTAAGGAAAAAAAATCTGGAGAGAAATACACACAACTTTCTCTTGCCAATGTAAATAATGACCAATATAACCTAACATTAGTAAAAAAACATTAGAAATAAACAAAAATCTAACCTCAAAAAACATAACCTTAATCTAATCATCAGTGAAAGACGCAAAATGAAAATCGACCTAAGTTTGGCTTAAAAATACGGAAAATCACTTTCATGCTAAACTAGGCTCTGTAGAGAAATATTCTAGAAATAAAAGTTGTAGATCTTTTAATTTCCTATAAATTTTATTATATACACTTTTGTCGTAAAATGCATACTAAGGCCGAATTCTGAAAAAAATCGATGTTTCACACGTTTTTGTGAGAGAAAAACAGAATATCGCGAATTACCGCTAAACTAAACGTTACACAAAAAAATGATTGAAATAAAAGTTGTAGCATTTTAAATTCTCTACATTTTCGCGCTAAAATACAGAGTGATTCAATAAGATGGAAACAATGTCAATAAGCTGTATTTCCTAAACTACATGTTATATTTTAATTCTGTAAATTACATTAGAAAGAGAAAGTTTTAAATTTTAATTTACATACATGAAAGTTTATAGATGTTGAATGTGTCCTCCTCCGGCTGCACGTACAACATCTAGATGGTAATTGAACTCATCCCAAACTCTCTGACGCATGTCTTGGGTCACTGAGTTGACTGCAGCTGTGATACGATTCCTTAGTTCATTCAAATTGGTGGAAAGAGGTGGTATGTAAACTGCACTTTTCACGAACCCCCACAAGAAAAAGTCACAGGGTGTGAGATCTGGAGACCTCGGTGGCCAAAACTGAAGTGCAGAGTCGTCATTCGCCATGCGACCTATCCATCGTTGACGTATGGATTCATTTAGGAAACGCCGAACATTGCGATGCCAATGGGGTGGAGCTCCGTCCTGCTGGAAAATGTAATCTCCTGAATCTTCATTCATTTGAGGAAATCCACCCCATTGGCATCGCAATGTTCGGCGTTTCCTAAATGAATCATACGTCAACGATGGATAGGTCACATGGCGAAAGACGACTCTGCACTTCAGTTTTGGCCACCGAGGTCTCCAGATCTCACACCCTGTGACTTTTTCTTGTGGGGGTTCGTGAAAAGTGCAGTTTACATACCACCTCTTCCCACCAATTTGAATGAACTAAGGAATCGTATCACAGCTGCAGTCAACTCAGTGACCCAAGACATATGTCAGAGAGTTTGGGATGAGTTCAGTTACCGTCTAGATGTTGTACGTGCAGCCGGAGGAGGACACATTCAACATCTATAAACTTTCATGTATGTAAATTAAAATTTAAAACTTTCTCTTTCTAATGTAATTTACAGAATTAAAATATAACAAGTAGTTCAGGAAATACAGCTTATTGACATTGTTTCCATCTTATTGAATCACTCTGTACATAGTAAAGCCGAAAAAACAAATTTTTTACGTGAAAACAGCCTCACAAAGAATTTCAGCAATAGCATAGGTAAAAAGCCGTTGTTGTGTGGGTTGAAGGGGTCCGTTTAGGTGTATATTCGGGTGAAGAGTGTGTTTGTTAAAATCGACATGAAAACAATACTTTCCTTCCTATATATTCATATAGGCAAGAAAAAGTAAAAATGTCTGAGATAAGTATTAGGTAACCCACCGGGTTGGTCTAGAGGTAAAGTTGTCGCCAAAATCAGCTGTTTATCAGCGGATTTTTGGAGACGAAGGTTCCTGGTTCAAATCCTAGTAAAGGTAGTTACTTTTATAAGGATTTGAATGGTAGACAGTGGTTGTGGATGTAGTTAGATGGTTAGGGTTCAATTAACCATACTCTCTCAGGAATGGTCGGCCTGGGTCTGTACTAGTGAAGAGTGTTCACTGTTTGAACCAGTCACCATGATCACGGTGACAGTGATTTTGCGTTCACCGTTACTTTTAATAGTTACTAGTGATTTAGTAATAACCGTGTATATACTTAGTATATTTTTCATTTGTTATTTCATGATAACAACTGAAGTTTTGATAAATTAAAAAAATGGGCTACATAAATATAACTAAAATAAAAATTTAGCCTAAAACTGATTAAGGCAAGGCATCCTAAATTAGTAATAAAATGAACATTTTGTATAAAAAAGAGAAAGTACAAGAAACAATCTACAATTGAAAAAATTAACAACGCACAATATAAATAAAATAGCTAGGTAGAACGCGGGGCGTGCAATAAAAATAACCCTGTAATGTAATTATGTTACCGTGATCAGAAAAGTAAAGGAACTACCCTTGTGTTGTTTAGTCTAGTAGATGAAAAACATAACAAGGGAAAGAGAGAGACAGGGTGAGAAGTACGGTGAACATTCGCTATGTTGTCTTGTCTTCCAGTGACAGAAGAATAAGCGATCTATGTAACAGTGACTGGGGAACAGTAGGCGTGTCGTGTGCCTATCTGAATAACTGTGGTCACTGTGAATTATAAGTAACCGTGACTCGTTCACAGTGACAGTTCTTTCATCTCTTCTCTAGTCTGTACAAGACTACACCTCATTTACACATCATCCTCATCTGATTGGGTCATGGGGTTGCTTGTTGTTTAGGTCATCAGCCTGTAGGCTGGTTTGAACCTGTAGAGGTTTTACTAAGTAAAACGAGGAGTGAGGTGGTTTACCATTGCCTTCCTCACCGAGTGGAAAAGTACGCTTATCAGCATGCCGGGCCCTCTGAACAGCACATATTTTCCACTCTGTAAATGACACCTTCACTTCATTCACCACAGGGTCTGGCTGTACAATGAAATTCATTACTTTCAGAGAAGATAACTGTGATTAGTGTCACAGTACACCTCTACCTCTTCTCTTATTAAATGATTCACTCATTTAATTGACTGACCATGTGATAAGAAACAGAACTATTTATTTTAGCCCTGCAACGAACAGATTGAGTGTAAATAATTTGACACTCTACCTGTCTGTTATGGGCAGATGGGGTTGCTTATTGTTTTCAATTGAACACATTGCAACGTACACACATTAGGAATAAAAATATTAAAAAAAATAAAAGTATTAGGTAATTAGATGAAGATAACAAACCTTAACACCGTTGGGATCAAAAACGAAACACGTGAATGGACCTCCTTGAATTAATTCACCACTGTGACGAACGGCAATACTCCATTCACCAGGTTCATCAGGCTGAAATGTCGCTGTGAATACACCGTTTCGTTCGTGTACTGGACAGTCGAGGGGACGACCTGTCGGAGATGTCGCAATTACTTCTATCAGACCACTACGAGCACCATTCGAATTCACCTGAAAATGTTCCATTAAAAATTATTTTAAAACAAATAAATCTGGTGTGTGAAACACTCACACAACTTTCTCTTACCAATGCTAATAATTTACAATATAACCTAACATTAGTAATAAAACATTAGAAATAAACAACAAAATCTGGTGTGAAACACTCACACAACTTCCTCTTGCCAATGCAAATAATGAACAATATAACCTAACATTAGTAATAAAACATTAGAAATAAACAATAAAACTAACCTTAAAAAACATAACCTTATTTTAATCATGAGTGAAAGACGCAAAATGAAAATCAACCTCAGTTTGGTTTAAAAATACGGAAAATCACTTTCACGCTAAGCTAGGCTCTGTAGTGAAAAATGCTGTAAATAAAAGTTGTAGATCTTTTAATTTTCTATAAATTTGATTATATAAACTTTTGTCGTAAAATGCATACTAAGGCCAAAATCTTGAAAAAAATCAATGTTTCACACATTTTCGTAAGAAAAAACAGAAAATCGCTAATTATCGCTAAACTAAGCGTTATACAAAAAAAATGTTTGAAATAAAAGTTGTAAAATTTCAAATTGTATACAACTTTTAGTTTAAAAATTTTGCGCTAAAATGCATATTTAAGCCGTAATCTTAAAAAAACAATTTCTTTACGTAAAAACAGCCTCACCGAGAATTTCAGCAAACATGACGCCTACCTTATCTTGTAGAGCATAAGAAAATGAGTAAACCAGGCGATTTAAAAAAAAATCTTAGGACCAGTTTTTGAAAACATCGCAAAAAAGTGTAAAATTATACAAATAAACTACAATTTAAAAATAACTTGAGAACCACCCTTATATTAGATAATAAAATAAAACATAAACCATTTATTGCATTAAAATACAATAAAACTATTAACAATAAATTATACAGAACATTAAATAAATTTTATAAAATCGCATACACATGTAATAATAAAAAACTACTGTCCACAAATATAATTAAAAATAATATAAATGAAACACTAAGCAATAAAAAGGGTGTGTATAAAATAGATTGTGGTAATGAGGATTGTAAAAAATTTTACATTGGTATGACTAGTCGTAATTTTCAAGTGAGGTATAATGAACATAAAAAAGCACTGAAATGTGACTACATTATATCTAACTATACCAATCATATAAAAGAAGAAAAACATAAATTTGGTAAAATAGATGAACATTTCAATATAATAGAACAATGTAATATAGAGAATAAAAATAAAATTGAAAAATATGAGATGTTCCATATTTATAAATATTTAAAAGAGCAAAAGCAGGACATTTTGAATGAACAGGTGAAATTTAGGAATGATGAAGTGATATTGACTGCTGCTGCTATCTACAGTAAATATGAGAAGGGATAAATTTAAATAAATTAATTTTAAATCAGTTTTATACAAGTGACTGAAGATGTATCATCTTCTATAGATTTTTAATAAATAGTGTTTTTAGTTTCAATTATATGTTATTTACTCTGATGATGGTGGATCCACCGAAACACGTGTAAGTAAAAATTAAAATAAAGGTGACGCAGTTTAAAAAGAAGGTTAGTGAAATTATTGTATTAATTCATTATATGAAATAGAAATAAACTACTACTTCCGGTTGACCGATTTTGATGAAAATGTTCGTGTCGTTTCCGGTAGTGGTATGTTACTTAACTTTCAAGTTCGTACAATGGTCCGTTCTTGAGATATTCTGTTCACACAAACACACACACAGACCAATCACTAAAAAAATGTTTTTTTTGCTTAAGGGGGTTCTGAAAATGTGTAGATCCGGTGAAAACTCGATTTCTCTAAATTGACATGAAAACAATACTTTCCTTCGTAGGCTATACCGGGTGAGCATAAAGTCTTGCCCTGATTATAAAAATTTATTGCAGAATAACTGTTTGACATAATAATTTAAATTTGATGCTGTTACATAGGTTAGTGTTAATAGTTTTTTTTAAGATTACTTACATTAGTAAACTTCAACGTGTGCCCCCTTGGTAGCTCGGAGAATGTCGAAGCGGTATTCCAGTTCCCAGTTCAGGTGTTTTGTAACATGTGTTCTGTCACAGTACCCACAGCAGCTTGTATCCTAGCCTTCAGTTCGTCAACGTCAGCAACTGGTGTGGCGAAGACTCTATCCTTGATATAGCCCCAGAAAAAAAAGTCAAGGGGAGTAATGTCTGGAGAGCGGGGTGGCCAGGGTGTTGGACCATCCCTTCCAATCCACCGATCCGGAAATGTTTCATCACGGAAAACACCATTAACGCTAACATTTACTTAGATGTTTTGCAACAGTTCATTGCACCACAGTTAGAAGAATATCAACCATGGATAATTTTCCAGCAAGATGGGGCACCGCCCCACTGGGCTTTGATAGTGCGTAATTTCCTGGATGAAACATTTCCGGATCGGTGGATTGGAAGGGATGGTCCAACACCCTGGCCACCCCGCTCTCCAGACATTACTCCCCTTGACTTTTTTTTCTGGGGCAATATCAAGGATAAAGTCTTCGCCACACCAGTTGCTGACGTTGACGAACTGAAGGCTAGGATACAAGCTGCTGTGGGTTCTGTGACAGAACACATGTTACAAAACACCTGAACTGGGAACTGGAATACCGCTTCGACATTCTCCGAGCTACCAAGGGGGCACACGTTGAAGTTTACTAATGTAAGTAATCTTAAAAAAAACTATTAACACTAACCTATGTAACAGCATCAAATTTAAATTATTATGTCAAACAGTTATTCTGCAATAAATTTTTATAATCAGGGCAAGACTTTATGCTCACCCGGTATATTCATATACGCAAGAGAAAGTAAAAATTGTTTTAAAACAAATAAATCATACAGCTAAAAACACACAGTCAAATCAGGGCTGTATGGTGGATGGTCCATCAATTCAATTTTTTTACTTTCTCTTACCGATGTAGGATTGAGAAATCAATCGAGCTCAGTTTAAAGTTCAAGGAACAATTTTTATGTTGTTGTTTTGATTCGAATTGGTATTTACCAGTTATTATATTATTACTTATGCATTCTTAACATTCTAATAAATCTTAACTAACTACCCCAAAAAGAGTATTTAATTCATATTGAATTAAGGTTGTGTATTACACCTATATGAATATATAGGAAGGAAAGTATTGTTTTCATGTCGATTTTAACAAATCCACTCTTCACCGGATCTATATGTTTTCATACCCCCTGAACCCACACAAACATGTTTTTAGCGATTGGTCTGGTGTGTGTGTGTGTGTGTATACAAAATATCTCAAGAACGGAACATTGTACGAACTTGAAACTTTAAACTTAAGTTACATACCACTACCGGACCCGACACGAACATTTTCATCAAAATCGGTCAACCGGAAGTAGTAGTTTATTCGTATAATTTTTCACTTTTTGCGATTTTCTCAAAAACTGGTCCTACGATTTTTTTAAAAATCGCCTGGTTTACTACACTTTTTATGCTCTACAAGGTAGGGTAGGCGCCATGTTTGCTAAAATTCT
This sequence comes from Catonia carolina, assembly GCA_035578175.1. Classification (NCBI taxonomy): domain Eukaryota; kingdom Metazoa; phylum Arthropoda; class Insecta; order Hemiptera; family Achilidae; genus Catonia; species Catonia carolina. The sequence continues at coordinate 1,484,682 of JAQMRL010000036.1, read as the reverse complement.
GCGTGAGGCTGTTTTTACGTAAAAACATAGTTTTCTTAAGATTACGGCTTTAATATGCAATTTACCGCAAAAATTTATATAATAAAAGTTGTAGAGAATTTAAAAATCTACAACTTTTATTTCAAACATTTTTTTGTATAACGCTTAGTTTAACAGTAATTAGCGATTTTCTGTTTTTTTCTCATAAAAACGTGTGAAAAATCGATTTTTTTAGGATTTCGGCCTTAGAATGCATTTTAAGACAAAAGTGTACATAATAAATTTTATAGGAAATAAAAAGATTTACAACTTTTATTTAAAGCATTTATCTCTACAGAGCCTAGTTTAGCGTGAAAAATTGATTTTCCGTATTTTTAAGCCAAACTGAGTTCGATTTTCATTTTGCGTCTTTCACTCATGATTAAAATAAGGTTAGTTTTTAGTTTATTTCTAATGTTTTACTACTAATGTTAGGTTTATTGTTAATTATTTGCATTGGCAAGAGAAAGTTGTGTGAGTGTTTCACACCAGATTTTTATTTCTCAAAAAGTTCATTGTTTCAGCCGACATGTGAGAGCTCGCATTGTCTTGTTGGAGAATAATTCATCTTCAAGGGTTGGTTTCCCTTATTTTTCCAAAAATTTCTGGCAAACAAATGGTTATGTACCATTCAGAATTGACCGTCCGACGTTCCACTAATGGTACAGTTGCCACATGCCCGGTTTTTCCAAAAAAAAAAAACAAGCGACCATTTGCTTGGAGGTGCTTCGTGCACGAACAACTTTTGTAGAATTTGGCCCGTCTTGAAAAACCCATACGGTCAACTGCTGTTTAGTTTCCATGATACGTCACCTGTGATGATGTCATAAACATGTTTTGAAGCACTGCTATTGTATTTTGTGAGCATTTCTTTCGACCAATGACACGAGCCTTTTCTGAGCGATTGTCAAATTATGGAGAATCCAACATGAACAAATCTTCCTGGTGCCCAAATGTACATGCAATATTGAATGTATGCTGGTCCCACTAATACCCAAGGATGCCGTAATCTGACGATATGTTATATGACGATCTTGCATAATCAGTTCACGCACAGCATCAACATTTTCTTGAACAACAACTGATTTTGGACGACCTTCACGAAATTCATCACTGAGTGAACCACGGACACGATTGAATTCCATATACCACCGATATACAGTGGTTTTCAATCATGCTTCATTGCCAAATGTCGAATTAAGTTTGATGGTGCTTCATTGCCAAATGTCGAATTAAGTTCGATGGTGCTTCATTGCCAAATGTCGAATTAAGTTCGATGGTGCTTCATTGACAAATGTCGAATTAAGTTCATTGGTGCACTGTTGTTGAGATAGTCCATGTCAAATGTTCATAACTTAATTCCATTTTTTGACCGAGATAACAATTTCAAGTCATTACTAAACAACACAACAATGGACTGTACAAGCGAAAACATGTGCAATCTATCGATAGAAAGTCAAACTTTAAGATAACGATATTGGCTAACAGATTGCTAAAATTACTAAAAAAAATATTTAAAATAATAATAGTTTTACAAAATGATATAATTTTTAAAATAAAATAACCTACCAAAACTTCGACAATGGATCCAACAGCACATGGTTCCATACCAGTGTATGTGATGTTAGTTAATTCTGGCATCGCTCTAATGTGAATTGGACATCCTTTCACTTGCTCCTCTTCATTGTACACTGTCAACTGCAAAACATCAAACAATAACGCTATTATTTATTCATTTCATTTAGTAAAATACAGGATGATTCATTTAAAAGTAGCCCACTGCATTTAACAGCAGCCTTCGGCACTCAATTGGATTCAAATAGTAAATGAATTAATAGAATTACTTAATACATTTATTTACAAATTTATATACAAATTTCAACTTCATTTTTACAGTAGATGCTGAAAGTGGCATCCTTGAACGCTTACACATTTTTGCGCTCGTTCAATTTTATTAATGCACACACGATGTGATATGGAAACGTCTATAGCTTGAATGGCTGCCACGATGTTATTCTTTAGCTCGTTGGCGGGGTTTTGTTTGGTAAAAATGGTTCCTTTTAAATAGCCCCGTAGAAAAAAATCACACATACTCAAATCGGGTGAACGAGGAGGCCACAAATCTTTACTAACAACTTGCATGGGAAAAGCCTGATTGATATGAGATAGGGACTGGCGAGACGTGTGACATGTTGCACCATCTTGCTGGAAAAATTGTACTCTATAATAATACAATAATTAAATAATATAAATTGTACTATAAAGGCCAGTCGGTCACATCGTGATCAGTGCTGCCAATACAGCATATGAAAATTACTCGTGCGGTGGGCTACTTTTAAATGAATCACCCAGTATAACTACATAAATATTACAATTTATTACTATAAAAAGCTATGTACAATATTTTAAACTAAACATATTGTGACAGTATCGAAAAAGGGCATGGTTCATGAAATTTCTAGTACTTCATTCAAAAAATGGTAAAGAGTAGATAATAGAGTGAAAAAAATCTGGTGTGAAACACTCACACAAATTTCTCTTGCCAATATAAATAATTAACAATAAACCTAATATTAGTAATAAAACATTAGAAATAAACAAAAAAAAACCTCAATAAACATAACTTAATTTTAATGATATATGAAAGACGTAAAATGAAAATCGATCTCAGTTTGCCTTAAAAGTACAGAAAATCACTCTCTCACGCTAAACTAGGCTCTTAAAGAGAAAAATGCTTTAATTAAAAGTTGTACATCTTTTAATTTTCTATAAATTTCATTGTAAACACTTTCGTCATAATATGCATACTAAGGCCGAAATCAATTTTCATGCGTTTTTGTGAGAAAAAACAGAAAATTGCTAATTACCGCTAAACTGAGTGTTATACAAAAAAATGTTTCAAATAAAAGTTGTAGGATTTTAAACTGTCAACACTTTTTATTATATAACTTTCTGCGCTAAAATGCACATTAAAGCCACCATCTTAAAAAACAATGTTTTTACGTGGAAAAAGCCTCACCAAGAATTTCAGCAAAAATGGCACCTGACCTATCTTGTAGAGCATAAAAAATGTAGTAAATCAGGACATTTTAAAAAAAATCGTAGGACCAGTTTCTTAAAAAAACCCCAAAAAAGTGAAAAATTAAACGAATAAACTACTACTTCCGGTTGACCGATTTTGATGAAAATGTTCGTGTCGGGTCCGATAGTGGTATGTAACTTAAGTTTCCAATTTTTTACGTTCTCTTGCCTATATGCATAATATATAGGAAGGAAAGTATTGTTTTCATGTCGATTTTAACAGGGACATGATAATTTTTAACAGACATGAAAACAATACAGTAGAATCTCGGTAGTACAACCGTGCACCTCCAGTAATCCGTCCCTTAAAATATTACGCCTAAAAGTATGAAACCTCAACCAGGACAGATTTTGGTGAAAGATTTAAATTGAATTACGGAAATTAACTCGACCTAATTACGGCGTATTTAATAATGTTAAGGCATTTTGTACCGGGTTTGCACTATTTTGTAATCCTCCTTGCTTTTTCTTCCTCTTCCTTCTTTCTTCTTCTTTTTGTTGGCCACTTGTACATTGAGACGTGTCATGGGCGGATGTGCTTCCCGTCTCGTTTTAAGGCTTATTCGTTTTAATGCTCGTATTATATTGTGTTTTTTATTGTTTATGTACTTAAAGTGTATCTTAAAGGTTCATCAAGTCGGCTGTGCGGCGCGTTCTAATTATTTATGTCTTTTTTTTCAAGTTTCAAATTGGTAAGTACGTTTTGCACATGATATTAGTTTTCTGTACATTTGGTCAATGTTCCTATTCTTTTCCTTTTCACATTTGTGCGCGATCCATTACAAGTTTCTTGGTCTTATACACTGACCACTATAAATGTGTATTGGTCCTCCAAAGGTTTAATTTCAAGGCAAATTCTTATCTTAAAATCCGCAAAACCATTTTACAAGGTGCTACCCTAAACAAATAATATAACATGTATATTATTTAGGATTTGATTAAAGAAATGAATAAGCAGACCTTAATTATTATTGTTAAATGGAATGACTTTGGGCCTTTTATCTGAAACCCAGAACTGGGTCATATTCTATACAATTCATGCTGAATTGACAACGAAACGTAATTCTTAGAACACGAGCACGCCCACACAGCACTGGACGATGTCAATAGCCGATAATTATGTTTAGTACAATGACTACACAAGTACACAGCTAACCTTTTTTAATTAGTTAATTCAATTTAAAATCACATAGAAATCAATGCATATTCATTTTTTGTTTAAATTTATAATTTATAGTTCCAAAATTCCAACAAATCCAGTAATCCGGCACCCTCTCGGTCTTGAACAGGCCGGGCTACTGAGATATTTCTGTATTTTCCTTCCTATATATTCATATAGACAAAAGAGAAGTGAAAAATTTGATTAATAAATAATAATTGGAAATCAGTGAATGAATGGAATGAATGAGTTACCTGATGCATTCCAACATGTGTAGGAGTGAAAGTGCCTTTGCCACCATTTGCTCCCAGTGTCAATTGACACTTGACTCTTTCACCTTCCGGTCCAATCACTTCTGCGACTACAGCTCGAGGATCAACATCATCGGACAGGAAATCAACTTTGAAATTCGTCTGAAATAAATAACACAACACAATATTTCATACAATATAAAGGTATAGCGTGATTTGTCGTAAGGAGAGCGGTGGGTGGGCGAAACGTGTGTCTGCATATGTACTGCAATAGTGCAGCATTATGTAATCAAAAATCTGGTGTGAAACACTCACACAACTTTCTCTTGCCAATGCAAATAATTAACAATATAATGTAACATTAGTAATAAAACATTAGGAATAAACAAACAACTAACCTCAAAAACATAACCTTAATTTAATCATGAGATAAACACGCAAAATGAAAATCGAACTTAGTTTGCCTTAAAAAACCAAAAAATCACACTTTCACGCTAAACTAGGCTCTGTAGAGAAAAATGCTATAAATAAAAGTTGTATATCTTTTAATTTCCTATAAATTTAATTATGTACACTTTTGTCGTAAAATGCATACTAAGGCCTAAATCTTAGAAAAACCAATTTTCACACGTTTTCGAGAGAAAAAACAGAAAATCCCTAATTACCGCTAAATTAAGCGGTATACAAAAAAATATTTGAAATAAAAGTTGTAGAATTTTAAATTCTCTACATTTTTTATTATATACATTTTCGCGCTATAATACATATTAAAGCCGTAATCTTAAAAAAACACTTTTTTTATGTAAAAACACCCTTACCAAAAATTTCAGCAAACATGGCGCCTACCCTATCTTGTAGAGAATAAAAAATTGAGTAAACCAGGCGATTTTAAAAAAAATCGTAGGACCAGTTTTTGAGAAAATTGCAAAAAAGTGAAAAATTACACAAATAAACTACTACTTCCGGTTGACCGATTTTGATGAAAATGTTTGTGTTGGGTCCGGTAGTGGTATGTAACTTAAGTTTCAAGTTTCAAGTTCGTACAATGTTCCGTTCTTGCGATATTTTGTATACACACACATACACAGACCAATCGCTAAAAACACGTTTTTTGGGTTCAGGGGGTTTGAAAACGTATAGATCCGGTGAAAACTCAATTTCTTAAAATGGAGATGAAAACAATAGTTTCGTTCCTGTATACATATTGATATAGGCAAGAGAAAGTAAAAATGGAACAGTATGCCTGCAAAGTACAATGGGTGTTGTCAATTTACTACAACACTCTGACTGTGCATGTTGCTGAAGGTCGCAGGGGTATGCAGGCTGGGTCCAAGTCAAGTGTGGGCATGCATAGCCCATAGCCCATAGCCCATAGCCCAGTGCTGAAACCAACAGGTATTTCAAAAAGCTTAGTTTAACGGTAATTAGCAATTTTCTGTTTTTTCTAACAAAAACGTGTGAAAAGTCAATTTTTTTAAGATTTTGGCCTTAGTATGCATTTTATGACAAAAGTGTATGCAATCAAATTTATAGAAAATTATAAGATCTACAACTTTTATTTATAGCATTTTTCTCTACAGATCCTAGTTTAGCATGAAAGAGTGACTTTCTGTATTTTTAAGCTAAACTGAGGTTGATTTAGGTAAAAACTGAAGTTAGTCTTAAATAAGTCTTTGCTGGAGTCCTGTAGCCGTGTGCCATGATGGATGTCTTGTCGATGCTGTAGACTGGATCGGAAGTGGTGAGTCGGCATCGGCATGGTGGCAAGGGAGCCTGAAGAGTGACGGCTTGGCTACCGGGTTCAGACCTAGCACTCCCTCAGCGGCAGTTGGGTCCCACTGCAGCGTGGCAGTGGTGGCCCCACAGCCCCAAAGTGTTGGCAGTGATGTGCCAGAGCCCTGCAGTGTTGGCAGTGTCCCACTGCAGCGTGGCAGTGGTGGCCCCCAGAGCCCCACAGTGTCGGGTCAGTGTAGGCTGTCTGCCAAAAGTGCGGTCGATGCGGCTCTCTCTGGTCTGGTGAAGGCTGACTGGTGCAAGAATGTAGCGTCCGCCACCGGTAGCGTAGACCAGGGATGGTGGTCCGGTCTCGGCTAGGCTCGTCCTCTTCTGTCTGGTTTGGAAGTGAATCGCCTCAACTCAGTAGTGTGCTCTTTATATAGTTGTAAGAGCGCTGTGGTAGAGGCCAACTACTGGCTCAGCCTTGATGACAAAGGCATCTGTTGGTGTGCAGCTGAAAGGTTTGTTGGTACACCGCCAAAGAGCCTATCACGCCGACAAGGAGGGAGAGAGATCGGGAGAGGGAGAGAGAGAGAAAGAGAGGGGGAGAGGGTAGAGAGAGAGGGGGAGAGGGTAGAGAGAGAGAGAGAGAGAGAAAGAGAGTAGAGAGAGATAGAGAAAGAGAATAGAGAGAGAGAGAGAGAGTAGAGGAAGGGAAAGGTATAGAGAGAGAGAGAGGGAGGGAGGGAGAGGGAGGGAGAGGGAGAGAGAGGAAGAGGGAGGGAGGGGGAGGGAGAGAGGGAGAGGGAGAGAGAGAGGGAGGGGAGGGGGGAGGGGGAGGGAAAGAGGGGAGGGAGGGAGAGAGGGGGAGGGAGGGAGGGGGAGGGAGGGAGAGAGAGAGAGCGAGAGAGAGAGAGAGAGAGAGAGAGAGAGAGAGAGAGAGAGAGAGAGAGAGAGAGAGAGAGAGAGAGAGAGAGAGTTAGGGAGGTAGAGTACGAGAGAAAGAGCGAGAGAGAAGGGGGAGGGGGTAGAGTGCGAGAGAGCAGAGGGAGGGAGACGGACAGAGAGGGGGAGGGTAGTTACAGAGAGAGAAAGAGAGTGAGAGGGTAAGGAGAGATAGAGGGTAGAGAGAGGAGAGAGGGAGAAAAAGAGAGATATAAGGTCTGGAAGAAGTATTGAAGGCCGGCAACACAGTAAATGATTACCGTAATTAGAAAGGGTAGCGGTGACAGATAAGTTCATCCATGGCTACGAATAGATAGATAGATGAATGAATGACCCTGTATAAACTTACCGGAATGTTGACACGAGTCACATGAGAGTCACAACTGACAGCAACCGTTAATGCGGGTGACTGACGTGGTGGAATCCATTGGAAACTAGCAGTGTACGCCATCACGCCTAAATGTTCCACATTCTCATCGGCCATGTCTTTAGCTCTTAATATTGGCTCAACACCTAATTTACGTCCACCAGTAATCCCTAAACAATAACAACAGAATTATACACTGTCAAACACTCACACACATTTCTCTTGCCAATGCTAATAATAAAACCTATAGTCCAGCCTCTGTTAGTTTGCTCCTAATGTAAACAAATAATGACGTCACTGAGCATGCGCATTATATCGAAATGTGTACACGCTCATTAAAAAGTAACAACTAAATACTTTCAAAAGTATTTTTATAAATGAAATAGTTAGGCGTACATCATATAATGACTGATGTTTTTAGTACTTTAAGTAGTTATAATTTAAATAAGTAATAGTTAACTTAATAGGAGGAGGAATAGGATAGTTGTAAAGTGGTGGAGTGTAGCGTGCACCCTACAGGGTAGTAGGTGGCTTTTGTTTGTTGACAGACAGAAGGAGGAGGAGGAGGAGCAAACTAACAACGACTCAACTATAACATTTTTTATTCCTAATTAGTGTACGCTGCAATCTGTTCAATTGACAACAATAAGCAATGAGATGAGGATGATGTGTATGACGTGTAAATGAGGTGGTGTAGTCTTCTACAGACACACACACTCACAGAGTATGGTTACCATCTAACTACACCCACAACCACTGTCTAACATTCAAATCCGTATAAAAGTAACTACCTTTACTAGGATTTCAACCAGGAACCTTCGTCTCCAAAAATCAGCTGGTAAACAGCTGATTTTGGTGACGAACCTAACATTAGTATTAAAAGAATACAAATGAACCAAAAAACTAACCTAATTTTAATCATGAGTGAATGATGCAAAATGAAAATCAACCTCAGTCGTATGGCTTAATAATACAGAAAATCACTCGTTCACACTAAACTAGGCTCTGTAGAGAAAAATGGTTTAAATTAAAGTTGTACATCCTTTAATTCCCCATAAATTTGATGATACACTTTTTGTTGTAAACTACAGTGCGTTCATTAAGTCGCGCACATCCAAATAAACGAGTCTGTAAACAGCGGGTTTTTATATTAGTTCTAGTGGCTACCGCAAGATAGCACCACTGGTAATATAAACAACAGATGTGAAGCACATTAATGTGTGTACATGTTACAACAGGCCTGCAGTATTGTTTAGATTACGATAAGGTAAGCATGTCGTTTTCCCGAGAGCAACGAGTGTTCCTTCTTGAACAGTATTTTACCAGTCATTCATATGAATTTGTTATTGAGCAATTTCGTGTGACATATCCGGATGTAAGTGTGCCTAACAAGTCGACCTTAACCAGATTAATTCGACATTTCCGTGAAACCGGAACAGTTGCAGACAAGAAGAGATCAGGGAGACCTGTCATTTTAACTGAAGCTAAACTCGCTGAGGTTAGAAATGTTATGCAGCAGTCGCCTTCAAAAAGCCTACGAAGACTATCAACACAATCACAAATTTCATTGGGTAGTGCTCATAAAGATATGAAAAAGTTAAAATTTCGTGCATATCGTGTTCGTAGTGTTCAAGAATTGAAAGATCCAGACAAAGAAAAGCGCCTTGTTTACTGTAGATGGTTTCGGTCCATTGTTGACAACCATGGAATGAAAGAGCTAGACCGTGTCCGTGTGTTCAGTGATGAGGCTTGGTTCCACCTTCCTTAGTGGATATGTGAATAGCCAAAACACAAGAATCTGGTCGACTGAAAATCCTCATGTTTTTCATGAAAGTCCATTGCACTGTCTGAAAATTGGAGTGTGGTGTGCCATGTCACGTCGTCGAATAGTGGCGCCTATTTTCTTTGAAACTACAGTGAACAGTGGTGTATACAAAGACATAATTACACAGTTTATTTCGTTGTTGGAAACCGATGAGCGTGATTTATGGTTCCAGCAGGACAGTGCCACATGTCACACGTCGAATGAAACAATGAGTTTCTTACATGAGTTTTTTGGCGAGCGTATAATCTCTAAAGGGTTATGGCCCCCACGGTCTCCCGATTTAACGCCTCCAGTTTTTTCCTGTGGGGTTATCTCAAAGGAAGGGTTTATAAAAATAGGCCTCATACACTGAATGAACTGAAAATGAACATTACAACGGAGATTAACAATCTATTAGTGTAGGCGTACTCCACAAAGTGTCAACAAACGTGGTAAAACGAATTTGTGCGTGTATTAATGAACAAGGCAGCCATTTTGAACATATGTTGTAAGACAAAAAATGTTGGAAGTAAGTATATATGTAAGTACTAAGTATATATGTGTATAAAAGTTATAACAATAACAAATAGATTACTTCACAACCTATTTGATGTGCGCGACTTAATGAACGCACTCTACTACCCATACTAAGGCCGAAATCTTTAAACAAATCCATTTTTTTTAGATTTCCATAAAAAAAACAGAAAATCTCTAATTACAATTAAACTTAACGTTATACAAAGAAATTTTTGCAATAAAAGTTGTAGGTTTTTTAATTTTCTGTAACTTTGATTAAACTTTTGCGGTAAAATGCATATTAAGGCCTAAAAATCTTAAAAAAAACCATTTTTTCCAACAAAAGCACAGCCTCCCCAAGAATTTCAGCAGACGTGGTGCTTATTCTATCTTGTAAAGCCTAAAAAATATAGTAAATGAGGCAATTTAAAAAAAAAATGTAGCTGTTTCTGAGAAAATTGCAAAAAATTAAAAAACTACATGATTAAACTACTACTTCAGGTTGACAGATTTTGATGAAAATGTTCTTGTTGAATCCTCTAGTAGGACCTAACTTAAGTTTTAACTTTGTATGATGTTGTTTTCTTGAGATATTTTGTTTACACACACACACACACACACACAGAGGGGGGGAAAAAAATCACTAAAAAATTAAACGTGTATATCCGGTGAAAACTTGTTTCTTAAAATTGACGTGAAAACAATACTTTTCTTTTATATATACGAGGGCTATTCAGAAAGTAGGGAACGTTTTGTAAATAAACAAAAACTATGTAAAAGAAAATGTTTTATTATATACATCTGAAAGAGTGACTAAAATACTACTTTTCTACATAGTCACCAAGCAAATTGAGGCACTTGTCATAGCGGTGGACAAGCTTCAAAATTCCTTCGTCATAGAAATCCGCCACCTGCGACTGCAGCCACTCAGTGATGCGCGCCCGGAGTTCCTCGTCGTCGTCGAAGCGCTGTGTTGCTAGCCAGTTCTTCATTCGTGGAAACAAGTGAAAATCACTCGGTGCAAGATCAGGACTATAGGGTGGATGAGGGAAAACCTCCCATTTGAATGAATCAAGGAGTTCTTTTGTGCGGTTTGCAAACCGCACAAAAATCAGCAAGGAAGATTATGGCTACTGTGTTTTGGGACAGGCAAGGTGTGCTGCTCATTGACTTTCTCGAGCGTGGTGCAACAATAAACTCTGATCGGTACTGCCAAACATTGCGCAACCTTAGGAGAGCAGTTCAAAACAAGCGCCGAGGAAAGTTGTCGTCAAAAATTTTGTTTCTTCATGACAATGCCCGACCTCACACGGCAAACCGCACAAAATAACTCCTTGATTCATTCAAATGGGAGGTTTTCCCTCATTTACCCTATAGTCCTGATCTTGCACCGAGTGATTTTCACTTGTTTCCAAGAATGAAGAACTGGCTAGCAACACAGCGCTTCGACGACGACGAGGAACTCCGGGCGCGCATCACTGAGTGGCTGCGGTCGCAGGCGGCGGATTTCTATGACGAAGGAATTTTGAAGCTTGTCCACCGCTATGACAAGTGCCTCAATTTGCTTGGTGACTATGTAGAAAAGTAGTATTTTAGTCACTCTTTCAGATGTATATAATAAAAAATTTTTCTTTTACATAGTTTTTGTTTATTTACAAAACGTTCCCTACTTTGTGAATAGCCCTCGTAATTTAGTGTTAGGGAAGAGAAAGTAATAATTTACCTGAATTAAGATTAGACTCCCATACGGCTGGATCTGAACTAGGTATGTATTTAGCAGAAGCTCCTAATGAGTTTACTAATGAACACAGCACCGTTCCATCGTTCCAATCAGTCTAAACAAACAAAAACAAAATATTAAATGTAAATGTACAAAACAAAAACGTAACTACAGTTGAGCCGTTGTTTAGTTCGCTCCTACTGTCAACAAACTAAACCCACCTACTACAGGGAGCACGCTACACTCCACCACTTTACGGATGTAAAATTGCGGACTCTAAATTGTTTGAACAAAAACCAACTTTTGCAGGTAGAAAATACATCAATAAATTGCCACAAGGTTTAAAAAGTTGTGACAATTTAAGTCATTTTAAAAAAAAGCTAAAACAATATTTGATTGATATCTGTACACTCCTCTGCCACCCACGCCCATTCCTGAAGAATTTAAGCAGCCTAGTGGGTTTAAGGACCTGAGAATTATCGGGAATCTTTACTGGCACCAGTGCGCGAACATCAGAGTTGGCCAGAATATATCAGACAAAGTGGAGATACAACGGGGAGTGCGACAAGGATGCATCCTGTCTCCTTTAATTTTTAATATCTACTCCGATTACATATTCAAGGAGGCCTTGGATGAAGTGGACTGCGGCATTCGAGTAAATGGAAGATATATCAATAATTTAAGATACGCGGATGACACGGTCTTAATTGCGGCAAGCCAAGAGGAATTACAAACACTCGTAAACAGGGTAACCTCAGCTTGTGACAAATATGGTCTAAAGCTCAACGCTTCAAAAACCAAACTTATGGTAGTTAGCAAGGCAACAATACAACCTGTACAAATCAACGCATACGATATAAGGCTAAAAAGAGTTGAAAACATCACTTATCTGGGCGCCAGTGTCAACGACAAATGGGACATGAGTAAGGAAATAAAGATCCGTATTGAAAAAGCAAGGACCGCCTTCTTTAAATTGAAGAGAATTCTATGTGACAGGGGAATCACCTTAAAACTAAAAATCAGATTAACACGCTGTTACATATTCTCCGCTTTGTTATATGGTGTGGAGAGCTGGACGCTGACGACTACTTTAATGAGGAGGCTGGAGGCTCTTGAAATGTGGGTCTACAGAAGAATTCTCCGAATAAGTTGGGTGGACCGAGTAAGAAATGAAGAAATCCTACAGAGAATGAAAAAGAGCACAGAAATAATCAGAACAATAAAAACACGTAAGCTCGAATATTTTGGCCACAAATTGAGACACCCAGAAAAATATAACCTTCTGCATCTAGTGATACAGGGTAAAATTGCCGGAGGGAGTGGACCGGGACGAAGAAGGACGTCTTGGCTACGAAACCTCCGTGAGTGGTACCACAAAACATCCACTGAGCTATTCCGAGTTGCAGTGAATAAAGTGATGGTAGCCAATATGATTGGCAACATCCGATAGTCGGGCATGGTACTTAAAGAAGAAGAAGAAGTGGGTTTAGAGCGGTACCTAGGAGGGGAACCCGGAACCCAAATGAGTGGGTGCAGTCACTCCCCTCAGTACTCGTGTAAACGTTGAATGAGTCGCCGTCGAGCTCGTTACGCAGCTAATGGTTTGCACGTGGCTCTACCTACCACACATGGATCTACTACGAATAGCACACGGAGGTTGGTAGATCGCACACCTTTAGGATATCTTGGAAGCGTCGTCTCAAATAATGGGAGTGCTAAGCTAGAAGTTCTAAATAGAGTGAATAAAGGATCCACCTTCTTTTACCAAGTGCGGAACTTAGTGTGGGATAATACAGTTCCCATAAGAGCCAAACAGACCATGTTTAAAACATATCTTCTTCCATTAATGACATATGGCCTAGAAAGCAGCTGTGTCTTATTGAAAGGGGACATTAGCAAATTACAGGCATGTGAGATGAAATTTTTAAGATCAGCCTTGCAGAAGACCAGAAGAGACAAGGTCAGGAATGAATATATAAGAAGAGATATGCAGGTGACCTTAACGATGGAAGAAAGATTACGTACCGCAAGACTCAAATGGTTTGGGCATGTACAAAGGATGCCAGAGGCACGTATCCCCAGACAGTACTTGGACATGGAGGTATCTGGAAACAGACCCATTGGACGTCCCAGAAGAAGATGGACTGACCAAATAAGGGATGATCTCCTAACAAAAGGAATGACACTACAGGATATCAGAATACAAAAGGTATATCAAGATAGAGATAGATGGAGGCATATCATCCACTCAAATCCTACCCGGCCTGCTGGAAGGATACCCAGATGATGATGATGATGATGATGAATACGCTACAAACCTCACACTTTATGGGATCGTTAATTTTATTACGCTACAAACCTCACACTTTATGGGATCGTTAATTTTATAACACATTTTAAAGACTTGCAAATAATCAATACACAACTGTATTTGGTCAATGTTAGCGCCAGATTGGCCCAAAGTGAGTGGAAGGTTAATGACTGACCAGTGGACGTGGTCAGATGAAAACGTTCATTACTTTCTATAATGCTTTTCACAGTTGATGAGGTCTGCTGTTCCACGTGCGTTTCGACCAATCACAACGTTTGCCACCGTTGTCAGATTGTACCTGACAAACATTACACGTGTATGCGTATAACAGCCGCAATAGTTCACTCTCGTCTTGCATCTTGTACTGAACACATCGATTATAGAGCGCGTTAACATACAATACTTTATTATATAATCAGCTGATTGTATGTTTATACAGTCCAGCCTCTCTTAGTTTGCTCCTAATGTAAACAAATAATGACGTCACTCAACATGCGCATCATATCAAAATGTGTACACGCTGATCAAAAAGTAACAACAAAATACTTTTAAAAGTATTTTTATAAATGAAATTGTTAAGCCTACATCATATCACGACTGATATTTTAAGTAGTTATAATTTAAAAAATAGTTAATTTAATAGGAATACGACATCCATAAAGTAAAGACTTTAGCGTGCACCCTTTAGAAGGTGGCTTTTGTTTGTTGACACTAGGAGCAAACTAAGAACGGCTAAACTGTAGGTTATAATTGATATTAAAAGACCAAAATAAATGGCTGACAAAATATTTAACAGAGCTACAAGAGGAGCAAGTGATTGGTTAGCTATAAAGTGGGTAGGGGGGGGGGGCAATGCATACTCTTTAAGAGCTCATCACACTTGAACAAATAGTGAAAAGTAGGGTACATGTGAGTTGTGATAAATGTGTTTGTTGATGGCGGCAGAATAGGCCAACTAGAGCTATGACATTCCACATCCCGGTTGTTATGTGACTTACTACTTATACAGGAGGCGAAGCAAGTCAGTGGTCGGCTGGCTTGCATGTGCCGAAGCATCACGTCCAAGAGAGCACACCTGCTCCCTTACTTTCTGTAGCAGTTTTTCGTGCCCGTGCCTCTGGAAACTCCTCGGCTTATAATGGCTACTGTTCAGCCATGCTCTGGTCTCGCCGAGGTGAGCTGAGATGCTGGGCTTCTGTCTGTCTATCCTAATCCTTGTCCCTGGCATCTAGCACTTTTTCTATCCGTGCTAGAGGCAACTTCTCCTACTGTAGCTTTTGCCCAACCCAAGTGGTGTCAGTCGTACCGTGCCGAAGGGTGGATGGCACTGGGGCATTTAATCAGTGTCTAACGGTGCCTGTAGGATACCTGGCTCCTCCTACAGTATTTTGCCTTACCTCTGTACGCAGGGCTAAGCAGGGGCGGACCTATTATTTCCCTAGCTGCACGTGGGGACCAGATGGTACCCATTTCATTTGAAATCATGAAAAACAGCTATGGATGCTTTGACTCTGGAAGGAGTGGATTTAAACTACTCCCCTGAGTTAGAGTATCTGGGGGTTGTCATGGATAGTGGCCTAACCTGGAAAGGCCACATGTCCAGGACTGTGGAGAAGGCTATAAAGGCCTTATGGATATGTGAGAGTCTGCTGGGGAGGACTCCGGGGCTTGGGCCTCGTATGGTGGAATGGGCTTGTGTGGGCATCATTCTACCAATGGTCACGTACGAAGATGTTGTATGGTGGCCAACAACAGATCTAGGACGGCGCAGGATCGGCTGAGGAGCTATAGAGACTGGCCTGCCTAGGGATATGTGGTGCAATGTGCACTGGTCCAACGGCCGCTATGGAGGCGATGTTTGATTTGCCTCCTATTCACGTGCAAGTGAAGGGAGAGGCGATAGGAACTGCCTTGAGGCTGGAGGACGGGATCGGGGTCCCATCAGTGGAGATGGGCCACACTGAGATCTTCAAGGTGATTGAAGGGATGGGTGTGGTAGGTGGTCCTTGGGACCGTATGAACAGAGCATACAACTTCTCCGACACACTGAGGATGGAAATTTTTGATCGTCAGGAGTGGGCGGAGGGACGGCCGGTGATGCCGGAAGGGGCTACCTTTTGGTATATTGACGGCCCTGTGATGAGCGGAAGAGTGGGATTGGGGGCCTGGGGGGCCGGGGGAATGAGTTCCCTGGCCCTTGGGTGTAACATGACTATCTTCCAAGATGAAATATGGGCCATTAAGGTCTGTGCGGAGAGGTGTATTGTAAGGCGCCTCAGTGGGTCGCACATTTATATTTTTGCAGTTGCATAGTGGTTGGCTGCAAAAGTATAGCACTGTTGGGTGGGGATGTGTTTACACCTGCTCAGGTAAGTGCACTAGATCCTAGGCAGACCCTGCGCTTTATCGAAAGTGCGGGCCTTGCATAAATTAGGAATAGGGGCAATCACAAAAGATCTTCTTGGTCGTGGTGAGGAGGGGCTGAAGAAGCCTGAACGCCCTTGTTGTAAATGAATGAATGAATACTACTTATACACTATCCTGCTTCAATTACAACATACGAGGCGTGTTCATTAAGTAAGTACCGTTTTTTAAAAAAAACAAGTAAAACAATTTTTTTCAACACAATTTTTTTTCTACATAAAAGCCCAAACCTTAAACTATTTTTCAACAGAGTTTCCACCGATGTTCAAACACTTGTCGTAGCGGGTGATCAATTTGCCTATACCCTCTTCGTAGAAGGTTCCCGCCAACGAATGTAGCCACGACTCCACGGCAGTTTTTACTTCATCGTCGGTTTCAAAGCGTTGGCCGCCTAGCTCGCGCTTCATGTGCAGGAAAAAGTGGTAGTCAGACGGTGCTAAGTCCGGGTTGTAGGGTGGGTGATCGAACTGCTCCCAACGAAATTGTCGAACCAATGTTTGAGTGTCACCACCGGTATGGAGCTGAGCATTGTCATGGAGCAACACAAACACAATTCCATAACTGAGCATTCCTCTCCATTTGTTCAAAACAAACGGAGAGGAACTCCCACTCATCACGTCTTCCCCGTAAACATCTTGAAATTGACGATAAATTTCAGCTGGTTTCACATTCCTTGCGTTCAAAAATCTTATTACAGAACGAATCTCACAATCGGCAAGATCACTAATTGTCTTAAACATTTTAAACGTTCAGAGAAAACTGAAAACACAACGTAGAACAACTACAATGGCGTGCGTCGATAGCCAGTGAACAAGGACGACTAGTGCGCATGCACGGAACACTGATTCCAGCGCTACGACGGCAGTACAATGAAACGGTACTTACTTTCTGAACACGCCTTGTATGAGAAAACCCACTGAAATAAATAATTTGAATGTCACCGGATGGCGACATTAAGTGGCAAACCTTATTTGTTTGATGG
Source organism: Catonia carolina (assembly GCA_035578175.1). Lineage (NCBI taxonomy): Eukaryota > Metazoa > Arthropoda > Insecta > Hemiptera > Achilidae > Catonia > Catonia carolina. The sequence goes on along the minus strand of JAQMRL010000036.1, from coordinate 1,467,388 downwards.
CCCTGAAAAGGGCCGTTTAAGCGGTGGTCGTCTTGGAGAGGCGTCGGTCGTCCAGCGTAGACATCATCTTGTTCCGCCGCAGTACTGCGTTGATGGCTGCTTCGTCGGGTCTGGTGGGCGTAAGGCTCGGTCGAGGGACCGCTGTGGGCATCGCTCGCGTCAGCGGGCGATGACAGTTCAGTCGACGGCTTACGGTGACGGGTCGGCAAGTGGAAGCATCATCTTTTCTCTTGCAGGGTCGTCGATTAGTCCTCACTGGAGTCCGGCAGCCGTGTGCCGTGGTGGACGTCTTGTCATTGTCTGGATCGGTAGTGAATTCCTTGGTGTCTTGGTCAGAATTGAATCGGCCGGCTCAGCGCAGCGCTCTTTATATAGCTGCCGAGAGCGCTGTGGTAGAGAGCAGCTACTGGCTTGGGCTTGATGACAAAGGCCTTTGTCGGTGGGTAGCCGAAAGGTTTGTGGCTATGCCGTCAAAGGGCCTACCATGCCGACAAAGGCCGGCAGCACAGTAAATGATTTATTAGAAGGGGTGGCGGTGACACGAAAAACAAACAAAATTACAAAAACATGAAATTACATAAATCACAAAAACAGAAACGAAAACGAATAAACTTACCGTAAAATTAGAAATATGTTTGTCGGTGAGTTGACTATTGACCCAACGTAAAGTTGCTCGAAATCCGGCACTATTTTCTTTCATAAAATATGATAAATACGTCATGCCTGATAATTCATCTAAAAATGGCGACGCTAAATATTCCGGTTCTAAAACCATCGGTACATTAAAATGTGATCTAGCTACGTCCATCGCTCTTCTACAATTTGACACACTGCAAAATAAAATACGTAATCAATTACACAAATTACATTTTTATATCGACATTCTGCCCGTAACAGACAGATGGTGTTTTAAATTTTCAGGCCGACCATTCCTGAGAGAGTATCGTTAATTGAACCCCAACCATCAAAGTGCACCAGTAACCACTGTCTAGAATTCAAATCTGTATAAAAGCAACTACCTTTACTAGGATTTCAACCAGGAACGTTCGTCTCCGAAAATCAGCTGTTGAACAGCTGACTCGCAGCGATGACTTTACCTCTAGACCAACCCGGTGGGTTAATAGTGTTAATTTTTTTTTTGTAATCCCTAATGTGTGTACGTTGTAATCTGTTCAATTGAGAACAATAAGCAACCCCATCACCCAGTGAGATGAGGATGATGTGTATGACGTGTAAATGAGACTGTTTAGTCTTCTACAGACACACTCACAGAGTATGGTTAATTGAACCCCAACCATCTAACTACACCCACAACCACTGTCTGGTATTCAAATACCTATAAAAGTAACTACCTTTACTAGGATTTGAACGAGGAACCTTCGTCTCCGAAAATCAGCTGTTAAACAGCTGATTTTGGCGACGACATTACCCCTAGACCGACCCGGTGGGATATTTAAAATTATTTGCACTCATTTTGTTAGTTTAGTAAAGGTAGTTACTTTTATACTGATATGAATAGTAGAGAGTGGTTGTGGGTGTAGTTAGATGGTAACCATACTCTGTGTGTGTGTGTGTGTGTGTGTGCGCGCGCGCGCGTTTGTGTGTGTGTGTTTGTATGTGTGTGTGTGTGTGTGTGTGCGTGTGTATGTACGCGTGTGTGTGAGCGTGTGTGTGAGTGTGTGTGTGTGTGTGTGTGTGTGTGTGTGTGTGTGCGCGCGCGTGTGTGTATGTGTGTGTGTGTGTGCGTGTGTGTGTGTAGAAGACTACACCACCTCATTTACACCTCCCTCATACACATCATCCTCATCTCATTGCTTATTGTTCTCAATTCAACAGATTGCAATATACACAAATTAGGGATTACAAAAAAAAATATTTGTTAGTTGCAGGGCTACAAAATACTAGTTCTGTTTCTAAACAGATGGTCAGCCAGTTAATTGACTGAACCATTTAAGAACAGAACAGGTACACGTTTAAAACACACTATACCACATAAAATGAAAGATGAAGCCTCTATTTTTACAACCTCATATCTCACCAAATGCCCAAAACGGGCAGGTGGAGTGTTATTTTAATTGCACTCTATCATTCATTGCTCTATCTGTTTGGTCCAGGGCTAAAAAAAATAGTTCTGTTTCTTATCACATAGTCAACCACTTATATGACTGAACTATTTAATAAGAGAAGAGGTAGAGGTGTATTATGACACTAATCACAGTTATCTCCTCTGAGAGTAATGAATATCATTATACAGTGTGGATTGTGTGGTGAATGAAGTGAAGGTGTCATTTGCAGGGTGGAAAGTTAGTGCTTTTCGGAGGGCCTGGCATGCTGATAAGCATACTCTTTCAACTCAGTGAGTTGTGGCAATGGTAAACCACCTCACTCCTCGTTTTTACTTAGTAAAACCTCTAGAGGTTCAAACCACCCTTTCGGCTGTTCACCTAAACAACATCATCTCACCAAGTAAAAAACATAAAATTTCAGGTACACCTTGTTTTAAGCTTGGTTTTTGTTGTTTTATTCACATGAATTACAAAACAGAGGAGTGTAATTGGCATATTCAAGTAATTTGGAAACAAAATATGTACCTGCTCTTTAGCATATTTTCATTTCAGAACATGTAGCACTATCAATTTTATAAGGAAAAATATGACTTTTACTTTCTCTTGCCTATATGAATATATAGGAAGGAAAGTATTGTTTTCATGTCGACTTTTCGAAGTCGAGTTTTCACCGGATCTATACGTTTTCAGACCCCCTGAACCCAAAAAAAATGTTTTTAGCGATTGGTCTGTGTGTGTGTGTGTATGTGTGTGTGTGTGTGCGTGCGTGCGCGCGCGTGCGTGCGTGTGTGTGTGTGTGTGTGTGTGTGTGAACAGAATATTTCAAGAACGGAACATCGTACGAACTTGAAACTTGAAACTTAAGTTACATACCACTACCGGACCCGACACGAACATTTTCATCAAAATCGGTCAACCGGAAGTAGTAGTTTATTCGTGTAATTTTTCACTTTTTTGCGATTTTCTCAAAAACTAGTCCTACGATTTTTTTTAAAATCGCCTGGTTTACTACATGTTTTATGCTCTACAATATAGGGTAGGCGCCATGTTTGCTGAAATTCTGCGTGAGGCTGTTTTTACGCAAAAACTTTTTCTTTTTAAGATTGCGGCTTTAATATGCATTTTAGCGCAAAACGTTATATAATAAAAGTTGTAGAGAATGTAAAATTCTACAACTTTTATTTCAAACATTTTTTTGTATATCGCTTAGTTTAGCGGTAATTTTCGATTTTCTGTTTTTTTTTTCTCACGAAAACGTGAGAAAAATCGATTTTTTTAACATTTCGGTCTTAGTATGCATTTTACGACAAAAGTGTATATAATTAAATTTATAGAAAATTAAAAGATTTACAACTTTTGTTTAGAGCATTTTTCTCTACAGAGCCTAGTTTAGCGTGAAAGTGTGATTTTCCGTTTTTTTTTAAGCAAAATTGAGTTCGATTGTCATTTTGCGTCATTCACTCATGATTAAAATAAGGTTATGTTTTTGAGGTTAGTTTTGTCGTTTATTTCTAATATTTTATTAATAATGTTAGGTTTATTGTTAATTATTTGCATTGGCAAGAGAAAGTTGTGTGAGTGTTTCACACCAGATTTTTACAGAAGTGTTTCTTCTACATGTTTTCCTAATTAATGTAGGCCTACAGTATTCAGATGAGTGGAAGTCCCCTAGCCGTGCGAGTGAGACAATCCATGAATCCATAATCATATGGATAAACTAATAAATGTAGGTTGGGAGTAACAGCTGATCAGCTGATCAACCTACATATTATTAGTTAATATTTTATGAAGTTAAGAATGCGTGTTTTATGTGCGTCAGTTTTGATTTTAAATAAAGCGAAATTTCAATATCTATTATTCATTTTCTTCCTGAGTAATTCACATTAATCTTTTCAGAATTAAATTTTCTACAAATTTATTTAAGAAAAAATACACCTTTATTTACCATTTACGGAAGTAATCTTACGTTTAAAACAAAAATGTGTTATTTCTTTGCACCAATTCTTGTGTTTTATGTAAGATATCTCTGAAAGTATTGCATTTACAGCTCTGTAACCAATTTTATTCAATTTTTCGGATTAAAAAACATCGTATTTGTATCTTTGTAACTATGTTTAACATTTTTATACGGCCTTACTTCACCGAGGGTACAGAGTTGTAGGTGAAATTTTTCGCTAGCCGTAACTCGCTAACTAAGCGTCTTCAGGTATATGTTTATATGAACTTTTTTTCTTATTTTTAGCTATAGAATGAGATCCCGAGAGATTGCTGTATAGTTTTGAATCACACTGTATATGGATAAGATAAAATGTACGTACCAGTCATTTGGGTCAAGATGGCGCCAATGTGAGAACAAACCAGGTTCACAGTAATCTAATAAAGCACTAAGATGGATTCCAGAATTCCAATCAGTCGTAAAATTGGTAACTTTACATTCAGGTAACACTGCCTAAAAATAAAAAAAATACAATCAACAAAATTGCATACAACCTAAGATCTTCATTTGTTTAAAAAGTATACTTTTTAGACAAAAATCTGATGTGAAACACTCACACGACTTTCTCTTGCCAATGCAAATAATTAACAATAAACCTTACAATAGTAATAAAACATTAGAAATAAATAAAAAACTAACCTCAAAAAACATAACCTAATTTTAATCATATATGAAAGACGCAATATGAAAATCGATCTTAGTTTGCCTTAAAAATATGGAGAATTAATCTTTTACGCTAAACTAGGCTCTGTAGAGAAAAATGCTCTAAATAAAAGTTGTAGATCTTTTAATTTCCTATAAATTTTATTATACAACTTTGTCGTAAAATGCATTCTAAGGCCGAAATCTTATAAAAATCGATTTTTCACACGTTTCAGTGAAAAAAAATTAGAAAATCGCTAATTACCGCTAAACTAAGCGTTATACAAAAAAATGTTTGAAATAAAAGTTGTAGAATTTTAAATTCTCTACAACTTTTATTATACAAAGTTTTGCGCTAAAATGCATATTAAAGCCATAATCTTAAAGAAACCACGTTTTTACGAGAAAACACCCTCACCAAGAATTTCAGAAAACATGGAGCCTACCCTATCTTGTAGAGAATAAAAAGTTTAGTAAATGAGGCGATTTTTAAAAAAACCGTAGGACCAGTTTTTGAGAAAATCGCAAAAAAGTGAAAAATTATACGAATAAACCACTACTCCGGTTGACCGATTTTGATGAAAATGTTTGTGTCGGGTCCGGTAGTGGTATGTAACTTAAGTTTCAAGTACATACGATGTTCCGTTCTTGAGATATTTTGCACACACACACACACACACACACACACACACAGACCAATCGCTAAAAACATGTTTTTTGGGTTCAGGGGATCTGAAAACGTTTAGATCCGGGGAAAACTCGATTTCTTGAAATCGACATGAAAACAATACTTTCCTTCCTATATATTCATACAGGCAAGAGAAAGTAATAAAATCAACAAAATTGCATACAACCAGGCAGAGTGCACACCTATACGATACGATATTTATCGTATATCTTACAGTGTGTGATACGATTTTATTTGTACGATACAATCTTACAATTTCCTCAGTATATAATGAGTTCTTCAAGCGAAGAGGATGCTGTAATCTCCCGCTGGTATTTCCGTAGAAGGCGAAATAGAAGGATAAACAGGAGGTTTTGGGTTCATCCATATAATTTGCACAATGCACACCACAGCTCAGCTATTCTATATAAAGAACTATCCCTCCATGAAGATAAATTCACGGAGACATACAGAATGAGACCTGAGAATTTTTATTTTATTTTAAATCTTGTTTACTCCGATTTAGAGAAAAAGGATACTCGGTACAGGATGGCCATCACTGCAGCCGAATAACACTGTAATCCTTTAATTGGTAATTCCATTTACAAAGATATTTTTGTACCTCATTTACAAAGAATATCATAAAAACAAGATCGTCCTTCATATTGTAAAAATACCGGGTGATTTTTTTAGTCCTGTTACCCAATTGTTAATGTCTGGTAATATTTTTCTAAAAAAAATAAATTTTGTTTTGTGACACTAAGTTGGTAGCCCTACTCAACCAGTATGGATATGGCAGTGTGAGTTGATTCTCCTTGAGCTGTGTAAAACTTTGTGCCATTTCCGGTCGTGCTACGAACAGAATGTCTTTTATCCTAAAACAATCTCTTGTTTAAATCTGGAGGCTGAAGCTCTAGAACTAATCGTATGTGACACGTATACAATTTCAATTTTTTAGCAGCTTTTTGAGCACTCGAACATGACAAATCAACATGCGAGGAAAGTTTTTGTAAACTTTTCCATGGAGAATTGAGCACTCTTGTTTTCACATTCTCTTAACGTCATCTGTCAAGAGAGTTGGTCGACCACTACGTTTTCTGCTGCAAACAATACCTGCCTCTAAAAATCAGTTAGTTAGCCTAGAAATTGACTAGAATAGAGTGGAGGAACACCGAAACATTTAATTTGAAATGATTCTTTTACACTCGCATACGATTTTGTAGCAAAATATTGTTCAAGAATGAAAACCCGTTGTTCTAGGGTAAAAGACATTCTGTTCGTAACACAACTGGAAACAGCACAAAATTTTACGCAACTCAAGGAGAATCAACTCAAACTGTCGTATCTATACCGGTTGAGTAGGGCTACCAACTTTGTGTCACAAAACAAAATATCCCTTTCTTAGAAAAAAATTACCAGACATTAACAATTGGGTAACAGGACTAAAAAATCACCCGGTATTATTAGGTTTATTGTTAATTATTTGCATTGGCAAGAGAAAGTTGTGTGAGTGTTTCGGATCAAATTTTTACATGTACAATGGGCTCCCAAAGTTTCGCATATCTTCGTGAATCACCCTGTATAATACTATACAGGTTAGTAACGTATAATAAACCCTTTGATTCATGTATAAATCTACGTGTACTACGTATAATAAAAATCTGGTGTGAAACACTCTCACGACTTTCTCTTGCCAATGCAAATAATTAACAATAAACCTAACATTAGTAATAAAACATTAGAAATGAACAAAACACTAACCTCAATAAACATAACCTTATTTTAATCATGAGTGAAAGACGAAAAATGAAAATCGATCTCAGTTTGGCTTAAAAATACGGTAAATCACTCTTTCACGCTAAACTAGGCTCTGTAGAGAAAAATGATCCAAATAAAAGTTGTAGATCTTTTAATTTTCTATAAATTCGATTATATGCACTTTTGTCACACAATGTATACTAAAGCCGAAATCTTAACCAAATCGATTTTTCACACGTTTTCGTGAGGAAAAAAACAGAAAATCGCTAATTACCGCTAAACTAAACGTTTTACAAAAAATGTTTGAAATAAAAGTTGTAGAATTTTTAATTCTCTACAACTTTTATTATGTAAATTTTTGTTCTAAAATGCATATTAAAGCCACATTCTTAAGTAAAATAATGAACAATTTCTTAAGAAATCCGGGCGAAATCTTTCGCTAGCCGTAACTCGGAAACGTATCATTTCCGGACCCATGTTGATATAAACTTTTTTCATTATTTTTACATGTACAATGAGCTCCTAAAGTTTCTGCATATCTTCGTGAATCACCCTGTATAATACTATACAGGTTAGTTACTTGTAATAAACATTTTGATTGATGTATTGGTCTACGCCCACTACGTAGGCTATAATAAAAAGCATTAAAATATAAATACATAACTGCATGCTCGTTTCCCATAAACAAAGGTCAGTTCCCATACAATTACACCAACATATAGGGTGATTCAAAAAGAGCGCCGGTTTTGATATATCAAATTAAGAGATTTATTTTATTGAAAAACTGAAAATAAATACATCAACAAGTTCATATTTCCTTCCGATTTTATGTATGAAAAATGATGTCATGCATGTGTCCTCCTCTACTGCGCTGGCACGCATCAACTCTGTCCATGAAATTGGATATTACTGCACGACAAGTTTCGACTTCCATTTGCCCGATAACCCGTCGAATTTCCTCCTTCAAGTCATTGATGTTTCGGGGTTTATTGGCATACACCAATGACTTCAGATGACCTCAAAGAGGAAAGTCACAAGGCGTCAAGTCACACGACTTTGGTAGCCATTGATGGTCGGAATTACGAGAAATGATGCGATCCTGGAACCGTTCACGGAGCAACAACATTGTTTCTCGTGCAGCGTGACAGGTGGCACCATCCTGCTGAAACCACAACTCGTCAATGTCCATTCCATCCAAATGACGCCACAAAAACTCCCTAATTTGCTGGGTTAACAGCCACACTGTCACGAACCAACGCAACGTTCTGCTCAGTTTGGCCAGAACGACGACGTCCAGAACTTTTAAGGTCGACTGTTGAATCCGTCTCAAAAAACTTTTTCATGAGCCTGCGAACTGTAGATTCATTCGGTGCTTCATTACGTCCTAGAGTACCGCGAAGTCGCCTGACAGTAGCCGCATAACTCTCTCCACTCTGGTAAAATGTTTTGACGATTAACACTCGTTGCGCAATAGTAAACTTCTCCATGGTTAGACACAGACTGCGAGAGTACTACACTGCGAACAAGAGAAACTACAACTGAATCGTCAATCGGAATGTTCTCCGAAATAGAAATGTGGTCAAACAATGTTGCCAACCGATAAACAAAAATTTACCAGCCGTTTAAAAACCGGCCCTCTTTTTGAATCACCCTTTACATTGTAACCAATAACAAATATAATTAATGCGCACTTCGTCGTTAAAATGTCTCTACATATTCAAAAAAATCTGGTGTGAAACACTCACACATCTTTCTCTTGCCAATGCAAATAATGACCAATATAACCTAATATTAATAATAAAACATTAGAAATAAACAAAAAACTAACCTTTAAAAATATAACCTTATTTTAATCATGAGTGAAAGACGCATAATGAAAATCGACCTCAGTTCGGCTTAAAAATACGGAAAATCACTCTTTCACACTAAACTAGGCTCTGTACGTAAAAATGCTTTGAATAAAAGTTGTATATCTTTTAATTTCCTCTAAATTTCATTACTTTTTTGTCGTAAAATGCATATAAGGCTGAAATCTCAAAAAAAGATTCTTTTACACGATTTCGTGAGAAAAAAAACAGAAAATCGCTAATTACCGCTAAACTAAACGTTTTACAAAAAATGTTTGAAATAAAAGTTGTAGGATTTTAAAGTCTCTAAATTTTTATTATATACATTTTTGCGCTGAAATACATAATAAAGCCGCAATCTTAAAAAAACAATTCTTTTACACGAAAACAGCCTCACCAAGAATTTCAGCAAACATGGCGCCTATCTTGTAGAGAATAAAAAAAATTGTAAACCACGCGGTTTAAAAAAAAATCGTAGGACCAGTTTTTGAGAAAATCGCCAAAAAGTGAAAAATTACACGAATAAACTACTACTTCCGTTTGACCGATTTTGATGAAAATGTTCGTGTCGCGTCCGGTAGTGGTATGTAACTTAAGTTTCAAGTTTCAGGTTCGTACGATGTTCCGTTCTTGAGAAATTCTGTTCACACACACACACACACACACACACACAGACCAATCGCTAAAAACATGTTTTTTGGGTTCAGGGGGTCTGAAAACGTATAGATCCGGTGAAAACTCGATTTTCAAAAATCGACATGAAAACAACACTTTCCTTCCTATATATTCATATAAAGAAGAGAAAGTAAAAATAAGAGAGGTGGCGATAATCTATAACTATAACTTCGTTAGAAAGATCAATAGCAAACTAGCTAAATGAAAAATCTTGGGTGAAAACACTCACACGACTTTCTCTTGCCAATGCATATAATGACCAATATAACCAAACATTAGTTTGGTTAACAACATTAAAAATTAAACAAAACACTAACCTCATAAAGCACAACCTAATTTTAATAATGAGTGAAAGACGCAAAATTAAAATTAACCTCAGTTTGGCTTAAAAATATGGAAAATCACTCTTTCACACTACACTAGGCTCTGTAGAGAAAAATGCTCTAAACAAAAGTTGTAGATCTTTTAATTTCCTAAAAATTTGATTATATACTTTTTTGTCGTAAAATGGAAACTAAGGCCGAAATCTTAATAAAATTTATTTTTCACACGTTTTCGTGAGAAAAAAAACAGAAAATCACTTATGACCGCTAAACTAAGTGTTATACAAAAATATGTTTGGAATAAAAGTTGTAGGTTTTAAAATTCTGTACAAATTTTATTAGATACATTTTTACCCTAAAATTCTTATTAAAGCCGCAATCTTAAAAAAAACAATTATTTTACGTGAAAACATCCTCCCCAAGAATTTCAGCAGACATGAAGCCTACCTTATCTTGTAAAGCATAAAAATATTAGTAAATATGGCGATTTTAAAAAAATCGTAGGAACCGTTTTTGAGAAAATTGTAAACAGTAAGAAATTACACAAGTAAACTAACATTTAAGTAACATTTAGTTGACCAATATTGATGAAAATGTTCAAGTCAGGTCTTCTAGTGGTATGTAACTTAAATTTCCAGTCCGTACGATGTTCCATTCTTGGATATTCTGTTCACACACAAACACACGCACCCTCCCCCCCTCTATCTCCGTAGCTCTCACTCTTTCTCTCTCTCTTACACACACACTCTCTCTCTCTTTCTCTCTCACTCTCTCTCCCTCCTTCTCTATCACCCTCTCTCCTTCTCTCTCACACACGTACTCTCCCTCTCTCTCCCTCTCCCTCCCTCTCACTCTCTCTCTCTATATGTATATATATATATATATATATTTCTCTCACTCGCTATTTCTCTCTCTCACTCTCTCTCTCACACAGACTTACCCTCTCACTCACTCGCTCACTCTCTGTCTCTCACACACACTTACTCTCTCTCTCACACACACACACTCTCTCTCTCTGTCTTTCTCTCTCTCTCACACTCACTCTCTCTATCTTTCTCTTTCTCTCTCTCTCACACGCACACACACACACACACACACACACACACACAAAATAACAAACGCAAACCAATCGCTAAGTACATGTTATTTGTGTTCAGAGGTGTCTGAAACCGTGTAGGCTATATCCGGTGAAAACTCAATTATTTCTAAAATTTGAGATGCGTTCCTTGCGGATATATTCATATTATAGAGGCAACAGAAAGTAATAATGAAAAGTGTTGTCGTTTCTTACCTTTAGCCAAGCTAACATTAATTTTCTAGGTGGGAATTTGGATCTGCCTATTTGATAATGTACAATTAGAGACCATATCAATCCAAGGATTAACTTCAGATTTCCATTCACAATGTCCACATTTCCTGAAACATTCAAATACGTATAAAACATTAATACACTCATTTTGTTCATTACAGGCAATTGTTGTTGTTTAGGTGATGAGCCTGTACGTTGGCTAGTTTGAACGTGTAGAGGTTTTACTAAGTAAAGGGAGAGGAATGAGGTGGTTTACCATTGCCACAACTCACTCAGTGGAAAAGTATGCTTATCAGAATGCCGGGCCCTCTGAAAAGCACATATTTTCCACTCTGCAAATGACACCTTCACTTCATTCACCACACAATCCAACTGTATAATGAAATTCATAACTTTCAGAGGAGGAGATAACTGTGATTAGTGTCACAGTACACCTCTACCTCTTCACTTATTAAATGGTCCAGTCATTTAATTGGGTGACCATGTGATGATAAGAAACACAACTATTCATTTTAGCCCTGCAACTAACAGATTGAGTGTAAATAATTTGACACTCCACCTATCTGTTATGGGCATTAATTACAGGCAAGTGAGGTGATAAATTATGTGCACTCCATCTGCTAATAGCAGCAGCGCTATAAAAAATTGTTGTTTCTTATCACATGATTATTGCTTTTCATTGTTGATGAGCTGTGCTGTTCCACATGTTTAGACCAATCACAACGTTTGCCAGCGTTGGCAGATTGTATAGTATCCAGATGAGTGGAAGTCCCCTAGCCGTGGGAGTGAGAGAATGCATAACGCTCTCACTCGCACAACCCATACGCGCCTACCCAATAACATTGTCGTATAATTTTACTCATTGTTGTGAGCAACCGTTTATGGATGCAGTAAACTAACAACCAAGATAACGACTAGTATGTTTTCAGATTTGAATCGTTTATTTCAAAAACACCATAAGTAACAAAAATGAAATTTTCGGTAAACTGAGAAAAACTACCTGGATTAATAAGCTTAATTTTTACAAGAGTGGTTTCATGCTTATATTAAAGGACTCAAAAACACATCTTTCAGTATAAAATAACTGTGTTTTTCTTTTTTATTTTGTTAGAAATTTCATTAAATATGGTACTGTACTTATGGTGTTTTTAAAATAAACAATTTTTTTTTGTACAAAAATAAAACAGAAACAGTGTTTTTATAAAAAAAAAACAGTTTTTTTTACTAAAAATTTCAATAGTAATTCATATTTTAAATATAATAAGTAGTTCGTGAAACATTATTTGATTTTTTTTAAATTACATGAATTTTCGTCATTAAATATGATGCTGTACTTATGGTGTTTTTAAAATAAACATTTTTTTGTACAACAATAAAACAGAAAGTGTTTTTATAAAAGAAAACTTTTTTTTTACTAAAAATTTCAATATTAATTCATATTTTAAATATAATAAGTAGTTCGTAATACATTATTTGATTTTTTTTAAAATTACATCAATTTTCGTCAAACTCGTCATATGTTTCATTCTCCATTGTTGGCCATTGGTAGATTTCTTCATAAAATGATTTCTTTTCCTCGGGTATATACTGAATAACTTTTTTTAAATCGTTGATTTTTTTAATATGAATTTTTACAGGATTTTGATATGCAGGTTCTGCTGGAAATGCGAGATGCTGCTGCAGTGTACTTTTTTTGATATTCTCAATGTAAAATGAAAATTTGATACACCATCGATGAACTGAGAACACTTTACTTTGCCCAGATGTTCAGTAGAATGGTGAAATTCATTATACTTTGAAACTAGGAGTCACATAACTCTCAAAACAGCTGATAGATTGATCAGCTGATAGCAAGTTTGTTGCAGAAAGCCCATTATGTACAGTACATATGGGGTTTCTGAAATAAACACTCGATTTTGTAAATTTCATCTGCCTATTACTTTGCCTTTAAAAGTTGTATATATGGTGTTACTATACCAAACGGTGTATTTTCATCAATAAAACATGGAAAACACAAAAAGTCATTTTTGACAAAAATGTCACTTATGGGGTTTTTGAAATAAACGATTCATTTGGATTATAAGGGTAAAGACCTTTGGGCGCATGCGCGGTTATGCCACATATCTCCCTCTCACTCGCTCGATGAGACATCAATTCATCTGACACCTATTCAATTATACAGAGACCGGCAGAAAAAGTGGATGGTTTTTTAATCTGACTGTACATCGCAACATGGAACATTTTCATCAAAATCGGTCAACCGGAAGTAGTCGTTTATTCGTGTAAATTTTAACTTTTTTACGGTTTTCTTAAAAACTGGTACTACGATTTTTTTTAAACTAATTTTTTTATACTCTACATGATAGGTTAGGCGCCATTTTTGCTGAAATTCTTGGTGAGGCTGTTTTCACGTAAAAAAATTGTTTTTACAAGATTACGGCTTTAATATGCATTTTACCGCAAAAATTTTTATAATATAAAATGTAGAGAATTTAAAATCCTGCAACTTTTATTTCAAACATTTCTTTGTATAACGCTTAGTTTAGCGGTAATTAGTGAATTTCTGTTTTTTTCTCACGAAACGTGTGAAAATCGGTTTTTTTAAGATTTCGGCCTTAGTATGCATTTTACTCAAAAGAGCCTAGTTTAGCGTGAAAGAGTGATTTTCCGTATTTTAAGCCGAACAGGTTGATTTTCATTTAGCGTCTTTCACTCATGATTGAAATAAGGTTATGTTTTTAGAGGTTAGTTTATTGTTTATTTCTAATGTTTTATTACTAATTTTAGGTTTATTGTTAATTATTTACATTGGCAAGAGAAAGTTGTGTGAGTGTTTCACATCAGATTTTGCAAAATGGTTTTGGAGATGCTTTGGGTTGAAACTCGGGTGTCTATCATTATGGAACCGATAGTAGTTTTTTTTATATTCCTAATTAGTGTACGTTGCAATCTGTTGGATTGAGAACAATAAGCAATGAGATGAGGATGATGTGTATGAGGGAGGTGTAAATGAGGTGGTGTAGTCTTCTACACACACACACACACACACACACGCACACACACACACACACACACACGCACACACAGAGTATGGTTACCATCTAACTACACCCACAACCACTCTCTTTTTTGTAATTCCTAATATGTGTACGTTGCAATCTGTTAAATTGAGAACAATAAGCAACACCATGACCCAATGAGATGAGGATGATGTGTATGACGTGTAAATGAGACTGTGTAGTCTTGTACAGACCCAGGCTGACCATTCCTGAGAGAGTATGGTTAATTGAACCCCAACCATCAAAGTACACCCACAACCACTGTCTAGTATTCAAATCCGTATAAAAGTAACTACCTTTAATAGGATTTCAACCAGGAACCTTTGTCTCAAAAAATCAGCTGTTAAACAGCTGATTTTAGCGACGACTTTACCTCTAGATTAACCCAATGGTGGGTTAAACCACTCTCTACCATTCAAAAACAAATAAAAGTACAGTCCAGCCTCTCTTAGTTTGCTCCTAATGTAAACAAATAATGACGTCACTGAGCATGCGCATGATATCAAAATGTGTACACGCTAATTAAAAACAAACAACAAAATACTTTCAAAAGTATTTAAATACATAATACTTTTAAAAGTATTTTTATAAATGAAATAGTTAGGCCTACATCATCATATCATGACTGATGTTTTTAGTACTTTAAGTAGTTATAATTTAAAACACAGTTAACTTAATAGGAGGAGGAATAGGATAGTTGTAAAGTGGTGGAGTGTAGCGTGCACCCTACAGGGTAGTAGGTGGCTTCTTTTGTTTGTTGACAGACACTAGGAGGAGGAGGAGGAGGAGCAAACTAACAACGGCTCAACTGTAACTACTTTTACTACCAGATTTCAACCAGGAACCTTTGTCTCAGAAAATCAGCTGTTAAACAGCTGATTTTGGCGACGACGACGACTTTACCTCTAGACCAACCCCCGGTGGGTTGATAGTGGGTTGAAACCAGGGTGTGGTTTACAAAGGAGATTAAAAATAACACAAAAAATATAAATATTAAAAATAAAACTAAATATTTTTAATAACAATGTTGCAGTTTACAATAATTACAATTTATTATATTATATGTTAATTAAAAACAGGTTAATAGAGGCGGTTTAAACACGTAAACACCCGAATGCCAACTGACAACACCTACGTGTCAGCTGTTTAAATTTCAAACACTTGGTTTGTTTGTGCATCCCACGACCCCCTCCCCTCCCCTTATACATTACCAGTCCAGTCCTCCTCTATAACCATATTTGGTTTCAACAAATGATTTAAAAATATTCCCTCTTTTCATTATTTCACCTAAATCTATACTAATATAATAAAGAAGAAGATTGCCAGCCGCATTGGCGCAGTTGGTAACGTGCTCGCCTCTCATCATGCGGTCCTGGGTTCGAATCCCACTCAGGCATGGCATATTTTCATACGTTACAAATAATCATTTCATCCTCATTACACACAATCATTACACCCCAACGTCGTCGCTAATGACCACAGCAGTTGATGCGACGTTAAATAAATAAAAAAGAAATAAATAAATAAAAAAGAAACGTCTCTCTGTTTGTTTGTTTGTTTGTTTGTGTGAGGTAACCTCAGAAACTACTGAACTGATTTTAAAAAAACTTTCATTGTTGGATAGCTTAGAGCTACCTGATCAATAGGGGGGCCATTTTGCAACTTTAACTAACTTTAATTAAGTGAGTTAAACAATCTAAAACTGCCCATAACAGACAGGTGGAGAGTCAGATTATTTACACTCAATCTGTTAGTTGCAGGGCTAAAATAAATAGTTGTGTTTCTTATCACATGGTCAGCCAATTGAATGAGTGAATCATTTAAGAAGAGAAGAGGTAGAGGTGTGTTAGGTGACACTAATCACAGTTATCTCCTACTCTCAAAGTAATGAATTTCATTATTTCATTGTACAGCCGGACCCTGTGGTGAATGAAGTGAAGGTGTCATTTACAGAGTGGAAAAATATGTGCTTTTCAGACGGCCCGGCATGCTGATAAGCGTACTTTTCCATTCAGTGAGTTGTGGCAATGGTAAACCACCTCACTCCTCGTTTTACCTAGTAAAACCTCTACACGTTCAAACCAGCCTGTCGGCTGATCACATAAACAACAAACAATTTAAACTGTGATCATGTCGCATGTTTTAGTGGATAAATCTTTTATTTTTTCCAAGTCCTCTGGATGGTGTAGTTTTTGGGCTAGAAGCACTTTTTTCTTTTTTTTTTGGTTTAACATCCGATTGTTCTGCAATTACTGCTAATGCAGACGGCGAAGGATGAAATGATTATTTTGTAACAAATGAAAAGATGCCGTGCCTGAATGGGATTCGAACCCAAGACCGCATGATGAGAGGCGAGCACGTTACCAACTGCGCCAATGCGGCCGGCACGATTCGGGCTAGAAGCACGATTCGACTTTTACATTTCATAGAAAAACTATATTTCACTTATGAACAACTTCATGTCGGACTTTCTAAAGCTGGAAGTGCAGAAAAACAATTTATTTTGCTGCCACAGGGTAACAAAACCACTAATATTGTGTATAGAGAGGTTTTAAAATAATTTAATGAGGCGTACATTAGGATTAGCTGCTGTGAAGCGAAGCGATCGGGGGTTGCTAGTCTATTAATAAAAAATCTGTTGTGAAACACTCATACGACTTTATATTGCCAATGCAAATAATTAACAAACTTATCTAACATCAGGAAAAAAATCTAGTGTGAAACACTCACACAACTTTCTCTTGCCAATGCAAATAATTACCAATATAATGTAACATTAGTAAAAAAACTTTAGAAATAAACAAAAAACTAACCTCAATAAACATAACCTTATTTTAATCATGAGTGAAAGACGCAAAATGAAAATCAACATCAAGTAATCAATTTTTTTTTTAAGATTACGGCCTTAGTATCCAATGCATTTTACAACAAAAATGTAATAATCAGATTTATAGAAAATTAAAAGATCTACAACTTTTATTGAGAGCATTTTTCTCTACAGAACCTTTGCACTGCGCGAGTATGGCTTAAAAATACGGAAAATCACTCTTTCACGCTAAGCTAGGCTCTGTAGAGAAAAATTCTCTAAATAAAAATTGTAGCCTACATCTTTTAATTTTCTATAAATTTTATTAAGTTATATAAGAAATATACTGTTTTCGTAAAATGCATACTAAGGCCGAAATCTTAAAAAAAATAATTTTTTTTACAGATTTTCATGAAAACCAAACAGAAAATCACTAATTACCGTTAAACTAAGCGTTATACAAAAAAATGTTTGAAATTAAAGTTGTAGACTTTTAAATTCTCTACAATTTTTATTATATAAATATTCGCGCTAAAATGCATATTAAAGCCGTAATCATTAAAAAAAAACAATTTTCTACGTAAAAACAGCCTGACCAAGAATTTCAGCAAACATGGCGCCTACTCTATCTTGTAGAGCATAAACAAATTAGTAAACCAGGCGATTTTAAAAGAAAACGCAAACCAGTTTTTGAGAAATTGCAAAAAAGTGAAAAATTACACGAATTATACTACTTCTGATCGACCGATTTTGATGAAATGTTCGTATCGGATCCTCTGCCTTAAATTTTAACTTACAACTTCGTATATTTCGTTCTTGAGATATTTTGTTCACACACACACACACACACGCGCGCGCGCGCGCGCACACACACACAGAATAAATAATCGCTAAAAACATGTTTTTTTTTGGATTCAAGGGTGTTGAAAACGTGTAGCCTATATGAGGTGAAAACTCGACTTCTAAAAATCGACAAGAAAACAATACTTTCATTTCCTATAATGTACATATAAAGCAAAAGAAAGTGAAGAAAATATGTAGCCAATAAATTAACTTATGTTTTGGTTTTTTATTTTTGAATTTTTGAGTTTTGATGTTTGCACTGCGTGCCAAATAATGTTGTACGATTAAATAGTGTAAAATATTTTTTTTTTTTTTATTATTATTTATTTAACGTCGCATCAACTGCAACGGTCATTAGCGACGAAGTTGGGGTGGAACTTTATGCAATGTAGGATGAAATGATTTTTTGTAACGTATGAAAATATGCCGTGCCTGAGTGGGATGCGAATCCAGGACCGCATGATGAGAGGCGAGCACATTACCAACTGCGCCAATATTTTGTTTTAAAAATAAGAGATATAAAAAAAAATTGAAAACTAAATATGATAAAACTTTCAACTTGTTTACCCAGTTTCTCGAATAAGTTACGGCAGTCAATTCGTTCTACTAACTTAATGAATTTTTATAAAACTTGTTTTTTAAACTTCCCTGTTACTTGTTACTGTATGTCATGTACTTACTTTATAAACAAGTTTATTTCTTATATTTCATAACTTTATAGTCGCATTCAATCTTGTTTACTTTCTTTCAAATATCTAGTACAAACTAAGCTAGTATTGTGTTCGTGAAAAATCTATACCTGTTTATTAATAGATCATACACATTTCACGATCCGAAGTAGAAACAAATTGGTTTTAAGAAGAATATCATTGGCGTGCGCGGGCACGCGTGCGTAGTTACATATTTATTTAGTGTCATCCACTCATGATTAAAATTATTTGTTTACTTTCTCTTGCCAACTATATGAATATATAGGAAGGAAAGTATTGTTTTCATGTCACCCGAATATACACCTAAATCTGTTTAGGTCTGTTTAGGGTCTGCCCCCTCACACCCACACACACAATTGCTTTTTACCTATTGGTCTGTGTGTGTGTGTGTGTGTGTGTGTGCGCGTGCGTGTGTGTGTGTGTGTGTGTGTGTGTGTGTGTGTGTGTATGTGTGTGTGTGTGTGTGTGTGTGTGTGTGTGTGTGTGTGTGTGTGTGTGTGTGTGAACAGAATATTTCAAGAACGGAACATCGTACGGACTTAAAACTTGAAACTTAAGTTAAATGCCACTACCGGACCCGACACGAACATTTTCATCAAAATCGGTCAACCTAAAGTAGTAGTTTATTCGTGTAATTTTTCACTTTTTTGCGATTTTCTCAAAAGTTCGTCCTACGAATTTTTTTCAAAATCGCCTGGTTTATTCAATTTTTTTATTCTCTACAAGATAGGGTAGGCGCCATGTTTGCTGAAATTCTTGGTGAGGCTGTTTTCACGTCAAAAAAGTGTTTTTTTTAAGATTGCGGATTTATTATGCATTTTATAATGCATATAAAATGTATATAATTAAAGTTGTAGAGAATTTAAAATTCTAAAACTTGTATTTACAATATTTTTTTGTTTATTGCTTAGTTTAGAGGTAATTAGCAATTTTCTGATTTTTTTCTCACGAAAACGTGTGAAAAATTGGTTTTTTTAAAGATTTCGGCCTTGGTATGCATTTTACGACAAAAGGGTATTGTAATTAAATTTATAGAAAATTAAAAGATCTACAAAAAGTTGTCTCTAAATAAAAGTACTAAGAGAATTTTTCTCTACAGAGCCTAGTATAGCGTGAAAGAATGATTTTCCGTATTTTTAAGCCAAACTGAGGTTGATTTTCATTTTGCGTCTTTCACTCATGATTACAATTAGGTTATGTTTCTTGAGGTTAGTTTTTTGTTTATTTCTAATATTTTATTTATTACTAATGTTAGGTTATATTGGTCATTATTTGCATTGACCTACCGGGTTGGTCTAGAGGTAAAGTCGTCGCCAAAATCAGCTGTTTATCAGCTAATTTTCGGAGACGAAGGTTCCTGGTTCAAATCCTAGTAAAGGTATTTACTTTTATTTGGATTTGAATGGTAGAGAGTGGTTGTGGGTGTAGTTAGATGGTAACCATACTCTGTGAGTGTGTGTGTGTAGAAGACTACACCACCTCATTTACACCTCCCTCATACACATCATCCTCATCTCATTGCTTATTGTTCTCAATTGATTAACAGATTGCAATGTACACAAATTAGGGATTAAAAAAAATTATTTGCATTGGCAAGAGAAAGTTGTGTGTTTCACACCAGATTTTTAAAAAAAGTGATTACACCATTTTCGCTTGTAAAGCCGCGACAGGGCATGTTAGTATCGGATAAAGTTAAAAAAAATCTGGTGTGAAACACTCACAACTTTCTCTTGCCAGTGCAAATAATTAACAATAAACCTAGCATTAGTAATAAAACATTAGAAATAAACAACAAAACTAACCTCAATAAACATAACCTAATTTTAATCATACATATGAAAGACGCAAAATGAAAATCGATCTCAGTTTGCCTTAAAAACACAAAAATCACTCTTTCACGCTAAACTAGGCTCTGTAGAGATAAATGCTTTGAATAAAAGTTGTAGATCTTTTAATTTTCCATAAATTAACACTTTTATCTACACTTTATACCTTTGTTATTTACACTTTTGTCATAAAATGAATACTAAGGCCGAAATCTGAAAAAATCGATTTTTCACAAGTTTTTGTGAGAAAAAATAGAAAATCGCTAATTACCGCTAAACTAAGCGTTATACAAAAAAATGTTTGAAATAAAAGTTGTAGAATTTTAAATTCTCTACATTTTTTATTATACGTATAAATTTTTGCGCTATAATACATATTAAAGCCGTAATCTTTAAAAAACACATTTTTGTTACGTAAAAACAGCCTGACCAAGAATTTCAGCAAACATGACGCCTACCCTATCTTGTAGAGAATAAAAAATTGAGTAAACCAGGTGATTTTTTAAAAAATCGTACGACCAGTTTTTGAGAAAATCGCATAATAGTGGAAAAACTACACGAATAAACTAGTACTTCCGGTTGACCGATTTTGATGAATGTTCGTGTCGGGTCCGGTAGTGGTATGTAACTTAAGTTTTAAGTTTCAAGTCCGTACAACGTTCCGTTCTTGAGATATTTTTTATACACACGCACGCACCCACCCACACACGCGCGCGCACACACACACACACACACAGACCAATCGCTAAAAACATGTTTTTTTGGTTTCGGGGGGTCTGTTTACGTGTATATTCGGGTGAAGAGTGGATTTGTTAAAATCGTTATGAAAACAATACTTTCCTTCCTATATATTCATATAGACAAGAGAGGGAAAAAATGTGATTTCCTAATACCTGGAGAGAATCACGTATCTCCATTCAAGGAACTTGTTTAAATATAGAATGAGACAAGTTGAGATAAACCTAAAAGAACTAAGCTTGACCAGTTTGTTAAGTCGGTGATGTCCAGTCAGTGTTACCAAATATGGAAATAAATATGGATCATTGCCAACATAACAAAATAATTACACTAGATTATTATACTAAATATTAAAATCTAGTGTAGTAAATATTTCCTTGAGTCTATTACATCACTGTAACATGCTTGCATTACTCAAAGGTAAGTCATGAGGTCACGAGTTCGTTTCCTGTACATTATAGTATAAAAAATCTGGTGTAAAATACTCACACAACTTTCTCTTGCCGATGGAAATAATTTAAAATATAATAGTGCATTTTAGTAATAAAACATTAGAAATAAACAATAAACTAACCTCAAAAAAGATAACCAAATTTTAATCATGCGTGAAATAAACAAAATTAAAATCAACCGCAGTTTGGCTTAAAAATACGGAAAATGTCTTTTTCACGCTAAACTAGGCTCTGTGGAGAAAAATGTTCTGAATAAAAGTTGTAGATCTTTTAATATTCTATAAATTTTATTATATCCACTTTTGTCGTAAATGCTAAGGACGAAATCGTATAAAAAAATCGATTTTTTTACACGTTTTCGTGAGAAAAAACAGAAAATCGCTAATTACCGCTAAACTAAGCGTTATACAAAAAAACCGTTAAACATATAAGTTGTAGGATTTTAAATCCTCTACCACTTTTATTTTTATACATTTTTGCGCTTAAATGCATATTAAAGCCGTAATCTTACAAAACATTTTTTTGCGGGAAAACATCCTCTCAAGAGTTTCAGCAGGCATGGCGCCTACCCTATCATGTAGAGCATACAAAATTGAGTAAAACAGGTGATTTAAAAAAATATCGTAGGACCAGTTTTTGAGAAAATCGCAAAAAAGTGAAAAATTACACGAATAAACTACTACTTCCGGTTGACCGATTTTGATGAAAATGTTCGTGTCGGGTCCAATAGTGGTATGTAACTTAAGTTTCAAGTTTCAAGGTCGTACGATGTTCCGTTCTTGAGATATTTTGTATACACACACACACACATACACACACGGACACACAGACCAATCGCTAAAAACACGTTTTTTTTGGTTCAGGAGGTCTGAAAACGTATAGATCCGGTGAAAACTCGATTTAGAAAAATTGACATGAAAACAATACCTACTTTCCTTCCTATACTGTATATTCATATAAGCAAGAGAAAGTAAAAATATGGTGTGAAACACTCACACAACTTTCTCTTGCCAATAACATTTTTAAAAATAAGTTATAACCTAACATTAGTAATAAAACATTAGAAATGAACAAAAAACTAACCTCAATAAACATAACCAAATTTTAATCATGCGTGAAATAAACAAAATTAAAATCAACCTACGTTTGGCTTAAAATACGGAAAATCTCTTTTTCACGCTAAACTAGGCTCTGTGGAGAAAAATGTTCTTAATAAAAGTTGTACATCTTTTAATTTCCTATAAATTTGATTATATACACTTTTATTATAAAATGCATACTAAGGCTTAAAACGTAAAATAAACGATTTTTTTAACATGTTTTCGTGAGAAAAAAACAGAAAATTGGTAATTACCGCTAAACTAAGCGTTCTACAAAAAAAATGTTTCAAATAAATGTTGTAGGATTTAAAATCCTCTACATTTTTTATTATATAAATTTTGTGCTAAAATGCATATTAAAGACAACATTTTAAAAAAACAATTTCCTCAAGAATTTCAGCAGATATGACGCCTACCTACCCTATCTTCTAGAGCATAAAAACTTAGTAAATAAGGCGATTTTTAAAAAAGCAATCGTAGAAGCCGTTTTTGAGAAAATCGCAAATATGTGAAAAATGACACGAATAAATTACTACTTTCCGGTAAACCGATTTTAATGAAAATGTTCGCGTCGGGTCCTCTAGTGGTATGTACCTTAAGTTTCAAGTTTCAAGTTCGTATGATGTTCCGTTTTTGAGATATTCTGTTCACGCGCGCGCGCACACACACACATACACACAAACACACCAATCGCTAAAAACATGTTGTGTGGGTGTGAGGGTGTCTGTTTAGGTGTATATTCGGGTGAAGAGTGTATTTGTTAAAATCGAGATGAAAACAATACTTTCCTTCATATAGGTATATTCATATAGGCAAGAGAAAAAAAAATGCACACTGCAGCACCGTTGATGTGTAAGAGGTGTTAAAGTAACACGTGGAAAAAGTTAAATGTGAAGTAAAAACCCTGACGGGCGCAATCTCTAGTTACAAATACAAAGACAGAGTAACCTTGTGTCAATCTCTATATAGCTAGTTAAGAAAGTGAAGAAAAAAAATAGAAAAATACCATTAAACTAACGGGTGATTCAAAAAGAGCGCCGGTTTTTAAACGGCTGGTAAATTTTTGTTTATCGGTTGGCAACATTGTTAGACCTCATTTCTATTTCGGAGAACATTCCGATTGACGATTCAGTTGTAGTTTCTCTTGTTCGCAGTGTAGTACTCTCGCAGTCTGTGTCTAACCATGGAGAAGTTTACTATTGCACAACGAGTGTTAATCGTCAAAACATTTTACCAGAGTGGAGAGAGTTATGCGGCTACTGTCAGGCGACTTCGCGGTAAGACTTCGCGAGGGTTTAGAAAACCCTCGCGTGGTTAATGAAAGGGAAATGTATGCACAGCGAGTGACAGTTTGGTGCGGCTTTTGGTCGGGCGGTGTCATCGGCCCTTACTTTTTTGAAAATCAAGAAGGACAAGCCGTGACAGTAAATGGAGACCGATACCGTACGATGATTAGGGAGTTTTTGTGGCGTCATTTGGATGGAATGGACATTGACGAGTTGTGGTTTCAGCAGGATGGTGCCACCTGTCACGCTGCACGAGAAATAATGTTGTTGCTCCGTGAACGGTTCCAGGATCGCATCATTTCTCGTAATTCCGACCATCAATGGCCACCAAGGTCGTGTGACTTGACGCCTTGTGACTTTCATCTTTGGGGTCATCTGAAGTCATTGGTGTATGCCAATAAACCCCGAAACATCAATGACTTGAAGGAGGAAATTCGACGGGTTATCGGGCAAATGGAAGCCGAAACTTGTCGTGCAGTAATATCCAATTTCATGGACAGAGTTGATGCGTGCCAGCGCAGTAGAGGAGGACACATGCATGACATCATTTTTCATACATGAAATCGGAAGGTAAGATGAACTTGTTGATGTATTTATTTTCAGTTTTTCAATAAAATAAATCTCTTAATTTGATATATCAAAACCGGCGCTCTTTTTGAATCACCCTATATTATACAACTGTACGATTGTGTATACGCTTCATCAATGCCATGTTAATGACACAAAAACATATTCACATTACGATTATTACGAGGGTTATCCAGAAAATAACCTCAGTTTTGAAATAAAAAGTAAACGAGTGAAGATACAAAAACTTTATTATAAACATATTAAAACTACAGTTTTTCTCTATTTTTCGACATAGTCGCCAAACAGATTCAAGCACTTGTCGTACCTTGGAACAGTCTTTGAAATAACCTCTGCATAAAAATCTGCCGCCTGTGAATGTAGCGAACCATTCACGGCGTTTTGAAGCTCTTCGTTATCGGCGATCCGCTGAGATGCAAGCCACCGCTTCATGTTCGGGAACAGGTGAAAGTCACTAGGAGCCAAGTCCGGGCTGTATGGGGGATGATTGAAAACGTCCCATTTAAACTTGGCCAAAAGTTCATTTGTTCTTCGAGCTGTATGAGGGCGAGCGTTGTCATGCACAAACACAACACCACGTGTCAGAAGGCCACGCTGCTTGTTTTCGATCATCCCCCATTCAGCCCGGACTTGGCTTCTTTCTCTATGCATAGCATGCTCTATAGCATTTTCCTCTATAGAGGTTAGTTTACAGGGAATTACTGATTTTTCATATTACTTTCTCTTGCTTATATGAATATATAGGAAGGAAAGTATTGTTTTCATGTCGATTTTTCGAAATCGAGTTTTCACCGGATCTATACGTTTTCAGACCCCCTGAACCCAAAAAACATGTTTTTAGCGATTGGTCTGTGTGTGTGTGTGTGTGTGTGCGCGCGCGCGCGCGCGCGCGCGCGTGTGTGTGTGTGTGTGTGTGTGTGGTGTGTGTGTGAACAGAATATCTCAAGAACGGAACATCGTACGAGCTTGAAACTTGAAACTTAAGTTACATACCACTACCGGACCCGACACGAACATTTTCATCAAAATCGGTCAACCGGAAGTTGTAGCAACTTAGTTTATTCCTATAATTTTTCACTTTTTTGGGATTTTCTCAAAAACTGGTCCTACGGTTTTTTTTAAAATCGCCTGGTTTACTCAATTTTTTATTCTCTACAAGATAGGGTAGGCGCCTTGTTTGCTGAAATTCTGCGTGTGGCTGTTTTTACGTAAAAACATTTTATTTTTAAGATTGCGGCTTTAATATGCATTTTAGCGCAAAAGTTTATATAATAAAAGTAATAGAGAATTTAAAATCCTACAACTTTTATTTCAAACATTTTTTTGTATAACGATTAGTTTAGCGGTAATTAGCGACTTTCTGTTTTATTCTCACGAAAACGTGAGAAAAATCGATTTTTTTAACATTTCGGCCTTAGTATGCATTTTACGACAAAAGTGTATATAATTAAATTTATAGAAAATTAAAAGATCTACAACTTTTATTTAGAGCATTTTTCACTACAGAGCGTAGTTTAGCGTGAAAGAGTGATTTTTGTATTTTTAAGGCAAACTGAGATCGATTTTCATTTTGCGTCTTTCATATGTATGATTAAAATAAGGTTATGTTTATTGAGGTTAGTTTTGTTGTTTATTTCTAATGTTTTATTACTAATGCTAGGTTTATTGTTAATTATTTGCATTGGCAAGAGAAAGTTCTGTGAGTGTTTCACACCATATTTTTAAGTGTAGTACTGACTGTTGGATTTTAATTTTGCGTCATTCACTCGCTGATAAAATTTTTTCATAACTCATTTAGTTATTATTTGAGGTATTACAATTAGGGGCTTTCAGTACATATTTTGAATTGTTTACTTGTGATTAAAACACAGGCCTAGCTTATAAAAGAAATTCACGTCAGTGTTTTACGCCAGATTTTTATTACTTTCTCTTGCCTATGTGAATATATAGGAAGGAAAGTATTGTTTTCATCTCGGTTTTAACATTATACAATCTTCACCCGAATATACACCTAAACAGACCCACTAACACCCACACAACAACTGCTTTTTACTTATTGGTCTGTGTGTGTGTGTGTGTGTGTGTGTGTGTGTGTGAACAGAATATCTCAAGAACGGAACATCGTACGAACTTGAAACTTAAGTTACATACCACTACCGGACCCGACACCAACATTTTCATCGAAATCAGTCAACCTAAAGTAGTAGTTTATTCGTATAATTTTTCACTTTTTTGCGATTTTCTCAAAAACTGGTCCTAAGAATTTTTTTTAAAAATCGCCGGGTTTACTAAATTTTTTATACTTTATTAGATAGGGTAGGCGCCAAGTTTGCTGAAATTCTTGGTGAGGCTGTTTTCTCGTAAAAAAATTATTTTTTTAAGATTATGTCTTTAATAGTCTATGCATTTTAGCGGCAAAAATGTCTCTTGTAAAAGTTGTAAAGAATTTAAAATTCTACAACTGTTATTTTAAACATTGTTTTGTATAACGCTTAGTTTAGCAATAATTAGCGATTCTTTGTTTTTTTTTACTTACGAAATCGTGTAAAAAAATTTTTTTTTTAAGATTTCAGCCTTATTATGCGTTTTTACTAATGTTAGGTTATTTTATTAATTATTTGCATTGGGAAGAGAAAGTTGTGTGGGTGTTTCACACCAGATTTTCATTAATGTTATGTTATATTGGTGTTTTTTGCATTGGCAAGATAAAGTTGTGTGAGTGTTTCACACCAGATTTAAAAAAAATTGATTACACTATTTAGCCGCGACTGGGCATGCTTGTAAACTTTTTGTTATTTTAATTCCAAATGTTTGTACGTTGCAATCAGTTGAATTGAGAACAATAAGCAATGAGATGAGGATGATGTGTATGAGGGAGGTGTAAATGAGGTGGTGTAGTCTTCTACAGACACACACACTCACAGAGTATGGTTACCATCAAACTACACCCAAAACCACTCTCTACCATTCAAATCCAAATAAAAGTATCTCTACCTCTACTAACTTATGAGCTTGTAAACTTATATGAACATTTGTTTGTTATTAGGAGAGAAAGAGAAAGAGAAAGTGAAAGATTAACTTTACAGATAGTAAGTCCGTAGATAGAAATAGTTAAAAATATTCCGATACAGTAAGCAGTGGATATTAAAGGAACGATTTTAAAATCAGGTTTAAATAAATATTATAGCTTAAGCAAAAGAGAAGAGATTATACTCGATGCAAAGAAACGTAACCCACCGGGGGTTGGTCTAGAGGTAAAGTCGTCGCCAAAATCAGCTGTTTAACAGCTGATTTTCGGAGACGAAGGTTCCTGGTTTAAATTTTAGTAAAGGTATTTACTTTTATACGGATTTGAATACTAGACAGTGGTTGTGGGTGTAGTTTGATGGTTGGTGTTCAATTAACCATACTCTCTCAGGAATGGTAGGCCTGGGTCTGTACAAGACTACACCTTATTTACACTTCATACATATCATCCCTGCCCATAACAGACAGGTGGAGTGTCAAATTATTTACACTCAATCTGTTAGTTGCAGGGCTAAAATAAATAGTTCTGTTTCTTATCACATGGTCAACCAATTAAATGAGTGAACCATTTAATAAGAGAAGAGGTAGAGGTGTGTTAGGTGACACTAATCACAGTTATCTCCTCCTCTCAAAGTAATGAATTTCATTATACAGTTGGATTGTGTGGTGAATGAAGTGAACGTGTCATTTGCAGAGTGGAAAATATGTGCTTTTCAGAGGGCCCGGCATGCTGATAAGCATACTTTTCCACTGAGTGAGTTGTGGCAATGGTAAACCACCTCACTCCTCGTTTTACTTAGTAAAGCCTCTACGGGTTCAAACCAGCCTACAGGCTGATCACCTGAACAACAACAACATATCATGCTCATCTGATTGGGTGATGGGGGGTTGCTTATTGTTCTCAATTGAACAGATTGCAACGTACACATAAAGGGTGATTCAAAAAGAGCGCCGGTTTTTAAACGGCTGGTAAATTTTTGTTTATCGGTTGGCAACATTGTTAGACCTCATTTCTATTTCGGAGAACATTCCGATTGACGATTCAGTTGTAGTTTCTCTTGTTCGCAGTGTAGTACTCTCGCAGTCTGTGTCTAACCATGGAGAAGTTTACTATTGCACAACGAGTGTTAATCGTCAAAACATTTTACCAGAGTGGAGAGAGTTATGCGGCTACTGTCAGGCGACTTCGCGGTACTCTAGGACGTAATGAAGCACCGAATGAATCAACAGTTCGCAGGCTAATGAAAAGTTTTTTGAGACGGGTTCAACAGTCGACCTTAAAAGTTCTGGACGTCGTCGTTCTGGCCAAACTGAGCAGAACGTTGCGTTGGTTCGTGACAGTGTGGCTGTTAACCCAGCAAATTAGGGAGTTTTTGTGGCGTCATTTGGATGGAATGGACATTGACGAGTTGTGGTTTCAGCAGGATGGTGCCACCTGTCACGCTGCACGAGAAGCAATGTTGTTGCTCCGTGAACGGTTCCAGGATCGCATCATTTCTCGTAATTCCGACCATCAATGGCTACCAAGGTCGTGTGACTTGACGCCTTGTGACTTTCCTCTTTGGGGTCATCTGAAGTCATTGGTGTATGCCAATAAACCCCGAAACATCAATGACTTGAAGGAGGAAATTCGACGGGTTTTCGGGCAAATGGAAGCCGAAACTTGTCGTGCAGTAATATCCAATTTCATGGACAGAGTTGATGCGTGCCAGCGCAGTAGAGGAGGACACATGCATGACATCATTTTTCATACATGAAATCGGAAGGTAAGATGAACTTGTTGATGTATTTATTTTCAGTTTTTCAATAAAATAAATCTCTTAATTTGATATATCAAAACCGGCGCTCTTTTTGAATCACCCTATATTAGGAATTAAAATTAAAAAAAAATTATTAATGTTACTATGTTATATGGTCATTTTTGCATTGGCAAGATAAAGTCGTGTGAGTGTTTTAAACCAGATTTTTGAAAAATTGATAACACCATTTAGCCGCGACTGGGGATGCTTGTAAACTTATATGAACATTTGTTTGTTATTAGGAGAGAAAGAGAAAGAGAAAGATTAACTTTACAGATAGTAAGTCCGTACATAGGAATATTTAAAAATCTGGTGTGAAACACTCACACAACTCTCTCTTGCCAATGCAAATAATTTAAACAATATAACCTAACATTAGTAATAAAACATTAGAAATAAACAAAAAACTAACCTCAATAAACATAACCTTATTTTAATCATGACTGAAAGACGCAAAATGAAAATCGAACTCAGTTCGGCTTAAAAATACAGAAAATCACTCTTTCATGCTAAAATAGGCTCTGTAGAGAAAAACATTTTAAATAAAAGTTGTACATCATTTTATTTCCTATAAAATTAATTATATAGGCTACACTTTTGTCGTAAAATTTATACTAAGGCCGAAATCTTAAAAAAATTGACTTTTCACACGTTTTCGTGAGAAAAAAAAACAGAAAATCGCTAATTACTGCTAAACTAAGCGTTATACAAAAAAATGTTTAAAATAAGAGTTGTAGGTTTTTAAATTCTCTACAACTTTAATTACACAAATTTTTTCGCTTAAGTGCATATTAAAGCTGTAATCTAAATAAAACAATGTTTTTACGGGAAAAAAGCCTCACCGAGAATTGCAGCAAACATGGCGCCTACCCTATCTTGTAGAGCTTAAAAAATTTAGTAAACCAGGCGATTTAAAAAAAATCGTAGGCCCAGTTTTTGAGAAAATCGCAAAAAACTGAAAAAATTACACGAATAAACTACTACTTCCGGTTGACTGATTTTGATGAAAATGTTCGTGTCGGGTCCGGTAAGGGTATGTTTCAAGTTCGTACGATATTTTGTTCTTGAGATATTCTGTTCACACACACACACACAGAGCAATCGCTAAAAACATGTTTTTTTGGGTTGAGGGGGTCTGTTTAGGTGTTTATTCGGGTGAAGAGTGGATTTGATAAAATCGACATGAAAACAATACTTTCCTTCATATATGTAAGAGAAAGTAAAAAAAGTTATATTGGTCATTTTTACATTGGCAAGTGAAAGTCGTGTGAGTGTTTCACACCAGATTTAAAAAAAATTCATTACACAATTTTTCGCGTGCGAAGCACCGACGGGGCATGCTTGTAAACTTATATGAACATTTTTGTTTGTTATTAGGAGAGAAAGAGAAAGTGAAAGATTAACTTTACAGATAGTAAGTCCGTAGATAGAAATAGTTAAAAATATTCCGATACAGTAAGCAGTGGATATTAAAGGAACGATTTTAAAATCAGGTTTAAATAAATATTAGAACTTAAGCAAAAGAGAAGAGATAATAGTAGATGCAAAGAAACGTAGAAAGAACAACACGATCGGGGCACCACAGCCGACATAATATTAATCTACGCGTGTAATTCGTGGCCTTTTTAATATCATATCCAAGTTGAATAAACTGTAAACCATTCTTGTTGCATCCTTTCACTTGCAACTCTATATCTTACACTGAATTTATCTCTATAAGTTTATCTCGCATGGTATTTCACATTGTACCACTCTTTTCTATCATCCTGACCGATTTTTCTCTTTTTTAAAGTGACTACACATTAACCCCGTTAATCCTAACATCACTAATCCGAAAATTCCCTTTTAATGTCCTATTGAACGAGTCGGCAGAAGAAAAAGCTAACCCCAAAAAATATACTTTTTAAAAAACTGGATTCGGATGGAATGCTCATTGCAGTCGTTTTAGTTGTTGGTGTTCAGGTGATCAGCCTGTAGGCTGGTTTGAACCCGTAGAGGTTTTACTAAGTAAAACGAGGAGTCAGGTGGTTTACCATTGCCACAACTCACTGAATGGAAAAGTACAATTAACAGCATGCCGGGCCCTCTGTAAAGCACACATTTTCCACTCTGTAACTGACACCTTCACTTCATTCACCACGGGTCTGGCTGTATAATGAAATTCATTACTTTCAGAGGAGATAACTGTGATTAGTGTCACAGTACACCTGTACCTCTTCTCTTATTAAATGATTCACTCATTTAATTAGGTGACCATGTGATAAGAAACACAACTATTCATTTTAGCCCTGCAACTAACAGATTGAGTGAAAATAATTTGACACTCCACCTGTCTGTTATGGGCAGTCGTTTTAGTAAGGGGAAGTTATTTCGGTTTGTAAATTTAGTGGGTGCTAGGTAGACCTACCAAGTCGTGGGATTATGATGCCGCTTTGGATGGCACCGAAGAAAGTGCTGGATAGGTTTCGGCCTACATAAATACACCGATGATGCTGAGGCCGTCTGTTGCCGAAGCGGAGGGGGACACTTTTGGCCCAGTCTGTGTAACTTTGCACCAAAGAAAGTGAGGGCGTTAAGAAGGACTGCCAGTAAAGATCTTCGGTCTACAGTTGAGCCGTTGTTAGTTAGCTCCTCCTCCTCCTCCTAGTGTCTGTCAACAAACAAAAGCCACCTACTACTAAAGGGTGCACGCTACACTCCACCACTTTACAACTATCCTATTCCTCCTCCTATTAAGTTAACTATTTTTTTAAATTATAACTACTTAAAGTACTAAAAACATCAGTCATGATATATGATGTAGGCCTAACAATTTTATTTAGAA
The DNA here is from genome assembly GCA_035578175.1 of Catonia carolina. Lineage (NCBI taxonomy): Eukaryota > Metazoa > Arthropoda > Insecta > Hemiptera > Achilidae > Catonia > Catonia carolina. The sequence continues at coordinate 1,435,047 of JAQMRL010000036.1, read as the reverse complement.
AAATACTTTTTAAAGTATTTTCTATTTAAATACTTTTGAAAGTATTTTGTTGTTACTTTTTAATCAGCGTGTACACATTTTGATATAATGTGGATGCTCAGTGATGTCATTATTTGTTTATATTAGGAGCAAACTAAGAAAGGCTGGACTGTAGGTATGGCAGGGGATAGTTGGGCTCCGGAAAGTCCAAAGGTGGGTTCTTCGCAGACATATTGAAGATGTACGTTGCAATCTGTTCACTTGAGAACAATAAGCAACCCCATCACCCAATCAGATGAGGATGATGTGTGTGACGTGTAAATGAGACTGTGTAGTCTTCTACAGACACACTCACAGAGTATGGTTAATTAAACCCCAACCATCAAACTACACTGGTAACCAATGTCTAGCATTCAAATCCGTATAAATTTTTCATGAAAATTAGTAAAATAATTTTTATAAGATTTCCGCCTTACTATGCATTTAACAATAAACGTGTAGCCTATATAATAAAATTTAAATAATATATTACTTAATTATATATAAATATATTATTTATTTAAATGTATATATTTCATTTAGTAGGAAATAAAAGACACACAACGTTTTTTTCAAGCATTTTTCTGTACAGAGCCTAGTTTAGGATGAAAGAGTGATTTTCCGTTTTATTAAGCCAAAGTACGGTCGGTTTTTATTTTGCATAATATAATTCTTTCATGATTAAAATTAGGTTATGTATTTTTGTTTACTTCTAATGTTGTTATATTGTTTATTATTTTCATTGGCAAGAGAAAGTTCTGTGAGTGTTTCACATCAGATTTTTTATTAAAAAAAAAAATCACGTGTGACGGAATTTTAATAGAAGTGTAAAATGGTTAAAGAGTCAAGGCTTTGTACAATATTTTGTAAGTATGTACTCGTAAGAAAGAAGTTTAACAGTACTCTAGTACTTTCTCGTTACGATAGTGAGTAGAAAAGTTTTACTTTCTCTTGCCTATTTGAATATATAGGAACGAAAGTATTGTTTTCATGTCCATTTTAAGAAATCGAGTTTTCACCGGATCTACACGTTTTCAGACCCCCTGAACCCACACAAACATGTTTTTAGGGATTGGTCTGTGTGTGTGTCTGTAAGTGTGTGTGTGTGTGTGTGTGTCTGTGTGTGAACAGAATATCTCAAGAACGGAACATTGTACGAACTTTAAACTTGAAACTTAAAACTTACATACTACTAATGGACCCGAGACGAACATTTTAATCAAAATCGGTCAACCGGAAGTAGTAGTTTATTCGTGTAATTTTTCACTTTTTTGCGATTTTCTCAAAAACTCGTCCTACGATTTTTTGAGAAAATCGCCTGGTTTACAAAATTTTTTATTCTCTACAAGATAGGGTAGGCGCCATTTTTGCTGAAATTCTTGGTGAGGCTGTTTTCACGAAAAAACATTGTTTTCTTAAGATTACGGCTTTAATATGCATTTTAGCGCAAAAATTTTTATAATTAAAGTTGTAGAAATTTTAAAATCTACAACTTTTATTTTAAACATATTTTTGTATAACGCTTAGTTTAGCGGTAATTAGCAATTTTCTGTTTTTTTCTCACGACGTGTAAAAAATCAATTTTTTTTTTAAGATTTCGGCCTAAGTATGCATTTTTACGACAAAAGTGTATATAATAAAATTTATAGGAAATTAAAAGATCTACAACTTTTATTTAGAGCATTTTTCTCTACTGAGCCTAGTTTAGCGTGAAATAGTGATTTTCCGTATTTTTAAGCCGAACTGAGTTTTGATTTTCATTTTGCATCTTTCACTCATGATTAAAATAAGGTTATGTTTATTGAGGTTAGTTTTGTTGTGTATTTCTAATGTTTTGTAACTAATGTTAAGTTTATTGTTAATTATTTGCATTGGCAAGAGAAAGTCGTGTGAGTGTTTCACATCCGATTTTTTACTTTCTCTTGCCTATATGAATATAGGCCCTATAGGAAGGAAAGTATTGTTTTCATGTCGATTTTTCGAAATCGAGTTTTCACCGGATCTATACGTTTTCAGACCCCCTGAACCCAAAAAACATGTTTTTAGCGATTGGTCTGTGTGTGTGTGTGTGTGTGTGTGTGTGTGAACAGAATATCTCAAGAACGGAACATCGTACGAACTTGAAACTTGAAACTTAAGTTACATATCACTACCGGACCCGACACGAACATTTTCATCAAAATCGGTCAACCGAAAGTAGTAGTTTATTCGTATAATTTTTCACTTTTTTGCGATTTTCTCAAAAACTAGTCCTACGATTTTTTTAAAAATCAACTGGTTTACTACATTTTTTTATGCTCTACAATATAGGGTAGGCGCCATGTTTGCTGAAATTCTGCTTGAGGCTGTTTTTACGTAAAAACATTTTCGTTTTAAGATTGCGGCGTTAATATGCATTTTAGCGCAAAACGTTATATAATAAAAGTTGTAGAGAATGTAAAATTCTACAACTTTTATTTCAAACATTTTTTTGTCTAACGCTCAGTTTAGCGGTAATTTGCGATTTTCTGTTTTTTTATCTCACGACGTGTAAAAAATCATTTTTTTTTTTAAGATTTCGCCCTTAGTATGCATTTTTACGACAAAAGTGTATATAATAAAATTTATAGGAAATTAAAAGATCTACAACTTTTATTTAGAGCATTTTTCTCTACAGAGCCTAGTTTAGCGTGAAATAGTGATTTTCCGTATTTTTAAGCCGAACTGAGTTTTGATTTTCATTTTGCGTCTTTCACTCATGATTAAAATAAGGTTATGTTTATTGAGGTTAGTTTTGTTGTGTATTTCTAATGTTTTATAACTAATGTTAGGTTTATTGTTAATTATTTGCATTGGCAAGAGAAAGTCGTGTGAGTGTTTCACGTCCGATATTTTTATTTAAAAAAAATCACGTGGGACGGAATTTTAATACAAAAATGTAGAAAGGTTAAAAAGTCAAGGCTTTGTACAATATTTGTGAGTAGTCTATGTACTCGTAAGAAAGAAGTTTAAAAGTAACTTACCCGAGTACTTTCTCGTTACGGTACTGAGTAGAAAATTTTTTAATGATACAAACAGAATAAAAGTTCAACTGACTTGCATAATTGCAAATTAAATGCATTAACATTCTTACCTTACATTCTCTAACACAACCATTATGTTCACTTTCTCAAACTTTTGCCATCGTAAAATATTTTCTATAATCGGATTTTAATTGATCTTTATTAATCATCGACCCTACAAGCCAAAAAAAGTTTTTAAAATTATATCCTACCTATCTGTATGTGTTTGATATATACCGGGTGTTCGGAAAGTCACTGTGCACTTGAATTGTTACTTTCTCTTGCCTATATGAATATATAGGAACGAAAGTATTGTTTTCATGTCGATTTTTCGAAATCGACTTTGCACCGGATCTATACGTTTTCAGACCCCCTGAACCCAAAAAACATGTTTTTAGCGATTGGTCTATGTGTGTGTGTGTGTGTCTGTGTGCGTGTGTGTGGGTGTGTGTTATACAAAATATCTCAAGAACGGAACATCGTACGAACTTGAAACTTAAAACTTAAGTAACATACCACTACCGGACCCGACACGAACATTTTCATCAAAATCGGTCAACCGGAAGTAGTAGTTTATTCGTGTAATTTTTCACGTTTTTGTGATTTTCTCAAAAACGGGTCCTACGATTTCTTTTAAAATCGCCTAGTTTACTAAATTTTTTATTCTCTACAAGATAGAGTAGGCGTCATGTGTGCTGAAATTCTTGGTAAGGGTGTTTTCTCGTAAAAACTTTGTTTTTTTAAGATTACGGCTTTAATATGCATTTTAGCGCAAAATTTTATATAATAAAAATTGTAGGGAATTTAAAATCCTACAACTTTTATTTCAAACGATTTTTGTATAACGCTTAGTTTAGCGGTAATTTTCGTTTTTCTGTTTTTTTTTCTCACGAAAACGTGAAAAATTGATTCTTCTAAGATTTTGGCCTTAGTATGCATTTTACAACAAAAGTGTATATAATTAAATTTATAGAAAATTAAGAGATCTAAAACTTTTATTTAGAGAATTTTTCTCTTCAGAGCCTAGTGTAGCGTGAAAGTGTGATTTTCCGTTTTTTTTAAGCCAAATTGAGTTCAATTTTCATTTTGCGTCATTCACTCATGATTAAAATAAGGTTATGTTTTTGAGGTTAGTTTTTGTTTATTTCTAATATTTTATTAATAATGTTAGGTTTATTATTAATTATTTGCATTGGCAAGAGGAAGTTGTGTGAGTGTTTCACACCAGATTTTAGTTGTTTAGATCAGGGGTTCTCAACCTGGCGGGCGTAAAGATTTTCAAGGTAGGCGTCATCGTATTAGAATTAAAAAAAAAATCTGGTGTGAACCACTCACACAACTTTCTCTTGCCAAAGCAAATAATTAACAATATAACCTAACATTAGTAATAAAACATTAGAAATAAACAACAAAACTAACCTCAATAAACATAACCTTATTTTAATCATGAGTGAAGGACGCAAAATGAAACTCGACCTCAGTTTGGGTTAAAAATACGGAAAATCACTCTTTCACGCTAAACTAGGCTCTATAGAGAAAAATGCTTTAAATAAAAGTTGTAGATCTTTTTACTTCCTACAAATTTTATTTGTAAAATAAAATTCATAAAATGCATACTAAGGCCGAAATCTTAATAAAATTAATTTTTCACACGTTTTCGTTAGAAAAAAAAACAGAAAATTGCTAATTACTGCTAAACTAAGCATTACACAAAAAAAATATTTAAATAAAAGTTGTAGGATTTTAAATTCTCTACAACTTTTATTGTATAAATTTTTGCGTTAAAATGCATATTAAAGCCGTAATCTTAAAAAAATAATTTCTTTACGTAAAAACAGCCTCACCGAGAATTTCAGCAAACATGGTGCCTACACTATCTTGTAGAGAATAAAAAATTTAGCAAACCAGGTGATTTAAAAAAAATCGTAGGACCAGTTTTTGAGAAAATTTCAAAAAAGGGAATAATTACACGAATAAACTACTACTTCCGGTTGACCGATTTTGATAAAAATATTCGTGTCGGGTCCGGTAGTGGTATGTAACTTAAGTTTCAAGTTTCAAGTTCGTACGATGTTCCCTTCTTGAGATATTCTGTTCACACACACGCGCGCGCGCGCACGCAGAGAGAGAGAGAGAGACCTAACGCTAAAAACATGTTTGTGTGGGTTCAGGGGGTCTGAAAACGTATAGATCCGGTGAAAACTCGATTTCGAAAAATCGACATGAAAACAATACTTTCCTTCCTATATATTCAGATAGGCACGAGAAAGTAAAAAGCTATGATTAACCCAGGTTAGTTCGTGCCTTTGTATTTCAAACACCATTATTTTATTGTTCAACATTTAATGTTAGAGTTTGAAGATTTCGCAAACAATTATATTTTAAGTTTTTACTTTCTCTTGCCTATACGAATATATAGGAAGGAAAGTATTGTTTTCATGTCGATTTTTCGATATCGAGTTTTCACCGGATCTATACGTTTTCCTGAACCCAAAAAACATGTTTTTACCGATTGGTCTGAGTGTGTGTGTATACAAAATATCTCAAGAACGGAACAACGTACGAACTTGAAACTTGAAACTTAAGTTACATACCACTACCGGACCCGACACGAACATTTTCATCAAAATCGGTCAACCGGAAGTAGTAGTTTACTCGTATAATTTTTCACTTTTTTGCGATTTTCTCAAAAACTGGTCCTACGATTTTTTTTAAAATCGCCTCATTTACTCAGTTTTTTATTCTCTACAAGATAGGGCAGGCGCCATGTTTGCTGAAATTCTGGGTGAGGCTGTTTTTACGTAAAAACATTTTCTTTTTAAGATTGCGGCTTTAATATGCATTTTAGCGCAAAACGTTGTATAATAAACGTTGTAGAGAATTTAAAATTCTACAACTTTTATTTCAAACGTTGTTTTGTGTAACGCTTAGTTTAGCGGTAATTAGCGTTTTTCTGTTTTTTTTTCTCACGAAAACGTGTGAAAAATCGATTGTTTTGAGATTTCGGCCTTAGAATGCATTTTACGACAAAAGTGTGTATAATAAAATTTGTAGAAAATTAAGAGATCTACAACTTTTAATTCAGCATTGTTTTGTACAGTGCCTAGTTTAGCGTGAATGAGCGATTTTCCGTATTTTTAAGTCAAACTGAGGTCGATTTTAATTTTGCGTATTTCACTAATGTTTTTTTAGGTTAGTTTTTTGTTTATTTCTAATATTTTATTACTAATGTTAGGTTTATTGTTAATTATTTGCATTGGCAAGAGAAAGTTGTGTGAGTGTTTCACACCAGATTTTAATTTTTTACAATACATAAGTTAATGGTGACTACATAATGAAACTGTATTTAAAGTTATAAAAGTTAGAAGTTGGGTCACAACATTTTTTTAGTGTGATGTGTTGTAAATTTATTACAAGGAAATTTCCACAAAACAAATTGTTTAATTAGAAACTTTCATTCTTTGTAAATCGTAAGCAATGTCTAACAAGTTAGACCTAAATGTCATTACAAATTTAATTCATTATGAATAAAATAAAAAAAATCTGGTGTGTAACACTCACACAACTTTCTCTTGCCAATGCAAATAATTAACAATAAACCTAACATTAGTAATGAAACATTAGAAATAAACAAAAAACTAACCTCAATAAACATAACCTTATTTTAATCATGAGTGAATGACGCAAAATGAAAATCAAACTCAATTTGGCTTAAAAAAACGGAAAATCACATTTTCACGCTAAACTAGGCTCTGTAGAGAAAAATGCTTTAAATAAAAGTTGTAGATATTTTAATTTTCTATAAATTTAATTATATATACTTTTGTCGTAAAATGCATGCTAAGGCCGAAATCTTAAAAAAATCGATTTTTCACACGTTTTCGTGAGAAAAAAACAGGAAGTCGCTAATTACCGCTAAACTAAGCGTTATACAAAAAAATGTTAAAATAAAAGTTGTAGGATTTTAAATTCTCTACAACTTTTATTATATACAGTTTTGCTCTAAATTGCATATTAAAGCCGTAATCTTAAAAAAACACTTTTTTTACGTAAAAACACACTCACCAAGAATTTCAAGAAACATGGCGCCTACCCTATCTTGTAGAGAATAAAAAACTGAGTGAATGAGGCGATTTTTAAAAAAATTCTTAGGACCAGTTTTTGAGAAAATTGCAAAAAAGTGAAAAATTATACGAATAAACTACTACTTCCGGTTGACCGATTTTGATGTAAATGTTCGTGTCGGGTCCGGTAGTGGTATGTAACTTAAGTTTCAAGTTCGTACGTTGTTCCGTTCTTGAGACATTTTGTATACACACACACACACACACACAGACCAATCGCTAAAAACATGTTTTTTGGGTTCAGGGGGTCTGAAAACGTATAGATCCGGTGAAAACTTGATTTCTTAAAATAGAGATGAAAACAATACTTTCCTTCCTATATATTCATATAGGCAAGAGAAAGTAAAAATCGTTAAGTTAAGGATAGATTTTATTTTTATAAAATGATTCAATCGCACAAAAATATTGTGGTATTTTTCGATTGGAACTAATAATATTCTCCTGGCACTGTAAGAGTTAACATTATGTCATTAATGGTGTAATATTAAGTTATTTTATTTTATTATTTTCTACCCAGTAAGAATATGATTATTAGAAAGCACAGAGAAATAGTGTTCAGTACAAAAGAGTGCGGGGCGTCTAACAGAAACATTCAAAATTGTTACAATTGGTAACACAGGCCCTGATTATTTTTATAAACTAATTACCAAAATTAACATAAAACTAACCTTTTTTTTAAATGATGAAATATTTATTAAAAAAAGAAATAATTTTAGTTCAATATACACACTGGAACACGTTAATAAAACAAAAATCATAGTGGTAAAAAAGCAAAAGCTCTCTGATACAAAACTAACCAAGTTACGAGGGCCGCGCAAGAAGTTAAACTGACCGATGAAAGACGACATGATAGATTGATTGCATCGTCGTAGATTGTCATTTGTTTAAAGTTGGGCGATCACAAACAAGTACCGGGTGAGCATAAAGTCTTGCCCTGATTATAAAAATTTATTGCAGAATAACTGTTTGACATAATAATTTAAATTTGATGCTGTTACATTACATAGGTTAGTGTAATAGTTTTTTTTAAGATTACTTACATTAGTAAACTTCAACGTGTGCCCCCTTGGTAGCTCGGAGAATGTCGAAGCGGTATTCCAGTTCCCAGTTCAGGTGTTTTGTAACATGTGTTCTGTCACAGAACCCACAGCAGCTTGTATCCTAGCCTTCAGTTCGTCAACGTCAGCAACTGGTGTGGCGAAGACTTTATCCTTGATATTGCCCCAGAAAAAAAGTCAAGGGGAGTAATGTCTGGAGAGCGGGGTGGCCAGGGTGTTGGACCATCCCTTCCAATCCACCGATCCGGAAATGTTTCATCCAGGAAATTACGCACTATCAAAGCCCAGTGGGGCGGTGCCCCATCTTGCTGGAAAATTATCCATGGTTGATATTCTTCTAACTGTGGTGCAATGAACTGTTGTAAAACATCTAAGTAAATGTTAGCGTTAATGGTGTTTTCCGTGAAGAAAAACGGCCCGAAAACCTTATTATGCATGATGCCGCACCAAACATTCACATTTTTGCTGTCTCGCTGTAACTGTACAGTAGCATGTGGATTCTCTGATCCGCATATACGGACATTATGCCTATTTACCATTCCACTGACATGAAAGGTGGATTCATCGGTAAAGCATATGCGATTTAAGTAATCGTTAGCGCCATCAATCCTGTCGAGAATCTCAGTTGCGAATTCTGCACGTCTCAGCAAATCATTCGGTTGCAAGGCCTGCACGATTTACACTTTATAAGCATGCAACCTAAGCCTTTTATGAAGAATTTTCACCACACCTGCTTGCGGTATTTGAAGTTCACGTGATGCTTGACGAGTTGATTTAGACGGACTCCGTTGAAACGATTCCCGAACAAGATCAACAGTTGCTTCACTCCCACTAGGCCTGCCACTTCTAGGAAGATCTTCAACGCTGCCTGGTTCTTTAAACCTTTCATACCATCGCTTTATTGATTTAACATCAGGAGGGCTGCGTCCATAAAAAGCCCGAAAATTACACTGAACACTGATGGGCGATTTCGTTTCGTGAAACCAAAGCACACATTGTACTTTCTCCTGCTTCAACGCCGTTTCGCCAGCAACTAACGTGAACTAACAGACCATATCATTGTTGAGGAGCACTAGCGCCATCTGTTGGTCACAAAATCTACTAACAAAGGTTATTGTTAGGTTATACATAGGTGTAACAGCATCAAATTTAAATTATTATGTCAAACAGTTATTCTGCAATAAATGTTTATAATCAGGGCAAGACTTTATGCTCACCCGGTATAAACATGCACACTGCCTCTCCTCAATCAAACTAAGAAAACGGAGGGGACTTTTCTACATCCATACGTACAATTCATTATCTTCTGTTACTCAACAACCCGAATATTCAACAAGGAAAAAACTATTATAAAATTATTTTCTAACATAATCTTTAAAATGTGTACAGTAATAATATTTCATTTAGTTTTTTGTTTTTTAATAAATTTTCATGTTTCTTTTCGCATAATTAAATTTCTTATTTACAAATATAAAGTACGGTATCGTGAAAAATCACTACACGTAACCAGAATTGGTAAACTCATAACTTCCACAAGCCAAAAAAGTACCTAAATTAGCTAAAATTATATGTAACAAATTTTCGCATTTTAAAATTACCTAGTTCTAATTACTATAATGTAATACCTATTTAATTTTACTTTCTCTTTCGCTTAATAACAATATAGGAAGAGAATTATTGTTTTCTTGCCGATTTTTCCAATTCGAAATTGTTTTTATGTTGATTTGATTTGTAAAACTCACACGACATTCTCTTACCAATGTAATACAAAAAACATTACCTAACTTTAATCTTGATTGAATGACGCTTATAAAAAATCAACCACTGTTTGATAATGCCCACTAGCCAAACAAAAATATTATACAGTATAATACCGATTATCCGTGGTAATTGGGGGGATAACTATACCGGATAACCGGAAAACACGGATAATGCAACCCGATTCGGTCGAGACCACTTACGTCATAAACAAAACCACCAGTTACGCGTATGTTTTATTCTACTGATTAATACATTTTAATACTATCGGATATCCGAAATAAATAAACAAATTATATTGAAATAAAAATATTAATATTAATACAGTAAAATCTCTCTATTGCGGAACTCTCTATAGCGGAAATCTCTCTTTAGCGGCATTATTTGCCGACCCCGACCATTTCTTAATAACTACGATAATGTATTTAGCTCTCGTTATAGCGGCACAAAAATCTCTCTACAGCGGCTAAACAATATCTTCAGGATATGGATTTAGACGCCTATGTAGGGGCAGACAATGAATTAGTCACTTCATCACTTAGCTACTTCACTTTGCAGTAATCGAAAATGTCTTAGGCCAAAACAACAAGGAAGAAAGTGAAGATGACGATGAAATGGAAACAGAAATGGTGCCCCTTCAAGTAAACAGGCACTAGACGCTATTATTGTTGTTTCAACGTACTGTCATTGCCAATATGTTAATGAAAATTTACAAGTTTTAAACATTGAAAATGAGATTGAAGAGATGTTTTATGAATTGAAAACGAAACAAAATTTACATATAAAAAATTACATAAATTTAAAAATTTACATAAATTTTTATATTTATTTTACGAAATTAAATGTACTTCACAATCATTGTTTCCTTAATAACGAAAAAATATATACTGTACTGTGTATTTTGTTGTGTTTGTGTAGCCTATGTTTTATGAGATTTTAATTGTATGTATCCTATGTTTATTACTGTTCAGTGAAAAACGAGTTTCAGTGCTAATTAATTTTAGGCTATCTATTACGGTATGTACTGTATAAATGATTATTGAAAAAAGTTCAATACGAAAAGTGAAATTTTTTTGTTAAACATTACTAACACAACATCTAATAAAACCAGTTTGTATCCAAATTTCTTGTTAAGTTAATAATTTACACTTTATGTAGGTAATTAATTTAAATATCTCACTGTATTGAAGTAATCTACTGTATTAAACATTCGTCATAAAGTTATCTATTCAGTAGTTTTCAAAAACTTATTCCATGCACCATTTACATACGTATATAAGTTATTTTGTACAGAAAAATTAGTACTCCAACTTCCCTCCCACCGTTAATTACTCGCTCTCTCTATAACGGAACTCTCTTTATAGCGGCGGTACCTCATGGTCCCTTCAATTCCGCTATAGAGAGATTTTACTGTATTTAATATATTTAAAATAAAATATAAAATCGTACATCGCATAAAGGTCCACCCCAACGTCGTCGCTAATGACCATTGCAGTTGATGCGACGTTAAAGAAATAAAAAAAAAAAAAAAATATTTACTACATAAATTTATATAAGTCTTACCTTAAACTACGTACCAAAAAAAATCTCAAAAATTTGTTATTTTACTTTGTTTCATTTTATGCCGCAATATTTTTTCTTTTATTTTTCTTATATAACCACGAATATGTAAAATGTCCACGTAATCTGTGTCATCCTGATTTTCCATGAAAATTAGTAATGTTTCGGCACCGATTAAAGCTTCTTTGCAACTGATTTTAGGAGCTGGTAACGTGCTCGCCTCTCATCACGCGGTCTTGGGTTCGAATCCCACTCGGGCGTGGAATTTTTTCATAAGTTACAAAAAATTCATTTCATCCTTCACCGTCTGCATTAGCAGCAATTAGCAAAACAGTCGGACGTTAAACAAAAAAATCTGGTGTGAAACACTCACACAACTTTCTCTTGCCAATGCAAATAATTAATAATAAACCTAACATTATTAATAAAATATTAGAAATAAACAAAAACTAACCACAAAAACATAACCTTATTTTAATCATGAGTGAATGACGCAAAATGACAATCGAACTCGGTTTAGCTTAAAAATACGGAAAATCACGCTTTCACGCTAAACTAGGCTCTGTAGAGACAAATGCTTTAAACAAAAGTTGTAGATCTTTTAATTTTCTATAAATTTAATTATATACACTTTTGTCGTAAAATGCATACTAAGACCGAAATGTTAAAAAAAATCGATTTTTCTCACGTTTTCGTGAGAAAAAAAAACAGAAAATCGCAAATTACCGCTAAACTAAGCGTTACACAAAAAAATGTTTGAAATAAAGGTTGTAGAATTTTACATTCTCTACAACTTTTATTATATAACGTTTTGCGCTAAAATGCATATTAAAGCCGCAATCTTAAAAAGAAAATGTTTTTACGTAAAAACAGCCTCAAGCAGAATTTCAGCAAACATGGCGCCTACCCTATATTGTAGAGCATAAAAAATGTAGTAAACCAGTTGATTTTAAAAAAAATCGTAGGACTAGTTTTTAAGAAAATCGCAAAAAAGTGAAAAATTATACGAATAAACTACTACTTCCGGTTGACCGATTTTGATGAAAATGTTCGTGTCGTGTCCGGTAGTGATATGTAACTTAAGTTTCAAGTTTCAAGTTCGTACAATGTTCCGTTTTGAGATATTCTGTTCACATACACACACACACACACACACACACACACACACACACACACAGACCAATCGCTAAAAACAAGTTTTTTAGGTTCAGGGGGTCTGAAAACGTATAGATCCGGTGAAAACTCGATTTGGAAAAATCGACATGAAAACAATACTTTCCTTCCTATATATTCATATAGGCAAGAGAAAGTAAAAAAGAAAAAATTTCTAGTGATCGGACGGTTCATCCAAACCCCGGTTAAACGATCCACGGATAATCGGTACTCTACTGTACATGTAATAAATTTTCGCTTTTTAAAATTGTCTAATTTTAATTACTATAAAATATGTTAACGTGCTTAATTTTTTACTTTTTCTTGCCCTTTTATGAATATACATGGAAGGAAAGTACTGTTTTCATGTCTACTTTTCCAAATAGAAATTGTCTTTTTGTTGATTTGGTGTGAAACACTCACACGACATTCTCTTACCAATATAATTAAAAAACCATTACCTAATATTAACCTTGATTAAATGACGCTAAATAAAAATTAACCTCTGTTCGATAACTTCTACTAGCCAAAAAATTATATTATGTAACAAATTTTCAATTTTCTAAAATTTCCTAGTTCTTATTTCTATAAAATGCTATAAAAGTATAATTTGTTATTTTCATTTTATTTTTATGAACATATACGGAAGGAAAGTATTGTTTTCATGTCGATTTTTCCAAATCGAAATTGGTTTTTGATTTGGTGTGAAACACTTACACGACATTATCTTACCAATGTAAATAATGAACAACATAACCTATCTTCATCATGAGTAGGCTACACAATGTAATAAGAAAAAATCTGGTGTGAAACACTCACACAACTTTCTCTTGCCAATGCAAATAATTAACAATAAACCTAACATTAGCAATAAAACATTAGAAATACACAACAAAAGTAACCTCAATAAACATAACCTCATTTTAATCATGAGTGAAAGACGCAAAATGAAAATCGAACTCAGTTTGGCTTTAAAATACGGAAAATCACTCTTTCACGCTAAACTAGGCTCTGTAGAGAAAAATGCTTTAATTAAAGTTGTAGATCTTTTTATTTACTATAAAATTTATTATATACACTTTTGTCCTAAAATGCATTCTAAGGGCGAAATCTTAAAAAAAATCGATTTTTCACACGTTTTCGTGAGAAAAAAATCAGAAAATCGCTAATTACTGCTAAACTAAGCGTTATACAAAAAAAATGTTTGAATTAAAAGTTGTAGGATTTTAAATTCTCTACAACTTTTATCATAAAAATTTTTGCGCTAAATTGCATTTTAAAGCCGTAATGTTAAAAAAACTGTGTGTTTTACGTAAAAAAAGCCTTACCAAGAATTTCAGCAAACATGGCGCGTACCCTATCTTGTAGAGAATAAAAAATTAAATAAACCAGGCGATTTTTAGAAAAATCGTAGGACCAGTTTTTGAGAAAATCGCAAAAAAGTGAAAAATTACACGAATAAACTACTACTTCCGGTTGACCGATTTTAATGAAAATGTTCGTGTCGAGTCCGGTAGTGGTATGTAGCTTAAGTTTCAAGTTTCAAGTTTGTACGATGTTCCGTTCTTGAGATATTCTGTTTACACGCGCGCGCACACACACACGCGCACTCACATAAACACACACACACACGCCGCACACACACACACACACACACACACACACACACACGCACACACAGACCAATCGCTAAAAACATGTTTGTGTGGGTTCAGGGGGTCTGAAAACGTATAGATCCGGTGAAAACTCGATTTCGAAAAATCGACATGAAAACAATACTTTCCTTCCTATATATTCATATAGGCAAGAGAAAGTAAAAAGTAAGCCTATTGTTTTCATGTCGATTTTAAGAAATCGCATTTTACACTGGATCTACACGTTTTCTGACGTTTAATCATGAGTGAATGACGCTAGATAAAAATCAACATTTGAGTGCTTTAAAAATACTGTAAATCACTACTTGACGCTATACAGTTTTTTACTTTCTCTTGCCTATATGAATATATAGGAAGGAAAGTATTGTTTTCATGTCGATTTTAAAGAAATCGAGTTTTCACCGGATCTATACGTTTTCAGACCTCCTGAACCCACACAAACATGTTTTTAGCGATTGGTCTGTGAGTGTGTGTCTGTGTGTAAACAGAATATCTCAAGAACGGAACATCGTACGAACTTGAAACTTGAAACTTAAGTTACATACCACTACCGGACCCGACACGAATATTTTCATCAAAATCGGTCAACCGGAAGTAGTAGTTTATTCGTGTAATTTTTCACTTTTTTGCGATTTTCTCAAAAACTGGTCCTACGTTTTTTTTTAAATCGCCGTGTTTACTCAATTTTTTATTCTCTACAAGATAGGGTAGGCGCCATGTTTGCTGAAATTCTGCGTGAGGCTGACGTAAAAACATATTCTTTTTAAGATTGCGGCTTTAATATGCATTTTAGCGCAAAACGTTATATAATAAAAGTTGTAGAAAATGTAAAATTCTACAACTTTTATTTCAAACATTTTTTTGTGTAAACGCTTAGTTTAGCGGTAATTAGCAATTTTCTGTTTTTTTTCTCACGAAAACGTGTGAAAAATCTGTTTTGGTAGTTTATTCGTGTAATTTTCCACTTTTTTGCGATTTTCTCAAAAACTGGTCCTACGATTTTTTTAAAAAAACGCCTGGTTTATTCGATTTTTTATTCTCTACAAGATAGGGTAGGCGCCATGTTTGCTGAAATTCTTGGTGAGGCTGTTTTCACGTAAAGAAATAGTTTTTTTAAGATTACGGCTCCATTAAAAATTTTAGCCCAAAAACTTATACATATAATAAAAGTTGTATACAATTTAAAAACCTACAATTTTGATTTCAAACCTTTTTTTGTATAACGCTTAGTTTAGCAGTAATTAGCGATTTTCTGTTTTTTTCTCACGAAAACGTGTGAAAAATCTATTTTTATAAGATTTCGGCCTTAGTATGCATTTTACGACAAAAGTGTATATAATTAATTTTATAGGAAATAAAAAGATCTACAACTTTTTTTTAAAGCATTTTTCTCTACAGAGCCTAGTTTAGTGTGAAAGTGATTTTACGTTTTTTTAAGCCAAACTGAGGTTGATTTTCATTTTGCGTCTTTCACTCATGGTAAAATTAGGTTATATTTATCGAGGATAGTTTTTTTGTTTTTACTACTAATGTTACATTATATTGTTAATTATTTGCATTGGCAAGAGAAAGTTGTGTAAGTGTTTCACACCAGATTTTTCTTTGTGGATTCTTCTTGATTCTTCTGTTTAAAGAAACAAAAATCGAGATTTAGTGAGTGTTATTTACAAAGCAACCTGTATATGAATTTTACATAATGGCCGATAAAAAAGAGAGAACTGGATATAATGATATGTGTACAATTAAGGACAACAGTTCACTTAGCGCTACCGGTGGTAAACTGCAAACGCCCTCCTCAATGAACTTTTACAACTGACAGACAAACAATCATTGTAGTGTCAGTCAAGTTAATTCAACTACTTCATCCAGTCAAATTGACCAATTGTTAAGTGTTTGTTTACGTTCCGGCGATCGATCTCCTCCTTCATCTTCTTCATCTCCTCTTCTCCCTTATTATTCTCCGTCTCCTCCTCCTCCTCCTCCATATTAGTCTCATTCTCCTTTTTTTCTCCGTCTCCTCCTCCTCCTTCATATTCTTCTCCTTCTCCTTCTCCGTCTCCTCCTCCTCCGTCATCTTCTTCTCCTCCTCCTTCCTCCTTCTTCTCCTCCACCGACTCCTCCTCCTTCATCTTCTCCGTCTCCTCTTTCATCTTTTTCTCCACCTCCTCCACCACCTTCCCCCTTCTTATGCTGCTCCTCCTCCTCCTCCTCCTCCTCCACGCCCCCATGTTGGCGATCAGCATGGCTATTTCCACCTTCTTGTAGTTTGGGTGATCATCAGCCGAAAAGCTGGTTTCAATCAGTAGAGGAGGCCTTACTAATATAGTAAGTAAAAGAAGGAGTCACGTGGTTTCCCATTTCCTTATTCACTGTAAACCATCTAGTCTACATTCCACCATGTCAAATTACAATTAAGGCCAAATGGCACGATGGCTTTAACTCAAAATTTCGATTTTTGGTTTTTTTGTGTTTTTCAATTGTTTAAACCTAGATCTACCAAAAAAAAAAAAAACATTTGATTACGTCAAAAAAATAATTTTTTTATGAAAAATACTTAGAAAAAATTACCATGTTACCATGAACGAATATTTTTCACAATTTTATACTGCTCGCTTTAGTGCAAAGAGAATTTAATTTTTTTTAAATGTGTCCATCACTGTTTTTTGCATTCTCAGCTGTTGGTTCAGCTTTCTAAAAAAACTGTTGATGGGAAATTTACTTGTTTTTGTACATTTTGTTTTTGATTTGTGCCTTGTTTCTTGCGTTTCCCCATAAATTTAGACTTTTAACACTAGGTACATTTTTCTCAGAAAAAAATAAACATACCAGGCTGAAATTTTTACCAGTTAAGCATCTTAAGCATCTATGGAGGAGGAGGAGGAGGAGACGGAGAATAATAAGGAGAAGAAGAGATGAAGAAGATGAAGGAGGAGATCGATCGCCGGAACGTAAACAAACACTTAACAATTGGTCAATTTGACTGGATGAAGTAGTTGAATTAACTTGACTGACACTAGATATATATATATATATATATATATATATATACCGACATTTTTACGACTTCCTCAGGTGCTCCAATAAGTAATACGTAAAAAAGTAGAAAACAATTTGTAAGAATTTTATATTATTCGTAATATTAAAAAAAAAAAATGGTATGGTCCAAAGATGAAATTGAAAAAATGCCAGTAGCTCGAGAAGAAACCCGACACCTAGCCTATAGTGTGTAAAGTTTAATTTCCCCTATCTTTTACCAATCCTAAGCAAAATGTACCTAAAAAATGAATGTATCGCAAAAAAGTGAAAAATGACACGAATAAACTACTACTTCGGTTGACCGATTTTGATAAAAATATTTGTGTCGGGTCCAGTAGTGGTATGTAACTTAAGTTTCAAGTTCGTACGATGTTCTGTTCTTGAGATATTTTGTATACACACACACACACACGCGCACGCGCACACACACATACACACACACACGCACGCGCACGCGCGCACACACACACACAGACCAATCGCTAAAAACATGTTTGTGTGGGTTCAGTGGGTCTGAAAACGTATAGATCCGGTGAAAACTCGATATCGAATAATGGACATGAAAACAATACTTTCCTTCCTATATATTCATATAGGCAAAAGAAAGTAAAAATTTCCACCAACAAATAACACGCGTGTGGAAGCGACTGCGTTCCCCAATGGGACGCGTGAGTCGTACCATCTGACACACGTCACAATGTGCACCTAGCCTATAAGGGATGCAACTAGCTGTAGGGTCTATAGTCCAGCCTCCCTCCTCCACCTCCTCCTAGTGTCTGTCAACAAACAAAAGCCACCTACTAGAGGGTGCACGCTACACTCCACCACTTTACAACTATCCTATTCCTCCTCCTATTAAGTTAACTATCTTTTAAATTGTTGTTTAGGTTAACAGCCTGTAGGCTGGTTTGAACCTGTAGAAATTTTACTAAGCAAAAACGAGGAGTGAGGTGGTTTACCATTGCCTTCCCCACTGAGTTGAAAGAGTATGCTTATCAGCATGCCAGGCCCTCTGAAAAACACATATTTTCCACCCTGCAAATGACACCTTCATTTCATTCACCACGGAGTCTGGCTGTTTAATGATATTCATTACTTTGAGAGGAGGAGATAACTGTGATTAGTGTCACCTAACACACCTCTACCTCTTCTCTTATTAAATAAATCAGTCATTTAATTGGCTGACCATGTGATAAGAAACAAACACAACTATTTATTTTAGCCCTGCAACTAACAGATTGGGCGTAAATAATTTGACACTCCATCTGTCTGTTATGGGCAGATTTTTTAAATTATAAGTACTTAAAGTACTAAAAACATCAGTCATGGTATGATGTAGGCCTAACAATTTAATTTAGAAAAATACTTTTAAAACTATTTAGTATTTAAATACTTTTGAAAGTATTTCGTAGTTACTTTTTACTTTCTCTTGCCTATATGAATATATAGGAAGGAAAGTATTGTTTTCATGTCCATTTTAAGAAATCGAGTTTTCACCGGATCTATACGTTTTCAGACCCCCTGAACCCAAAAAACATGTTTTTAGCGATTGGTCTGTGTGTGTGTGTGTGTGTGTGTGTGTCTGTGTGTGAACAGAATATCTCAAGAACGGAACATCGTACGAACTTGAAACTTGAAACTTAAGTTACATACCACTACCGGACCCGACACGAACATTTTCATCAAAATCGGTCAACCGGAAGTAGTAGTTTATTCGTGTCATTTTTCACTTTTTTGCAATTTTCTCAAAAACTGGTCCTACGATTTTTTTTTAAATCGCCTGGTTTACTCAATTTTTTATTCTCTACAAGATAGGGTAGGCGCCATGTTTGCTGAAATTCTGGGTGAGGCTGTTTTTTACGTAAAAACATAGGTTTTTTAAGATTACGGCTTTAATATGAAATTTAGAGCAAAAATGTATATAATAAAAGTTGTAGAGAATTTAAAACCCTACAACTTTTATTTCAAACTTTTTTTGTATAACGCTTAGTTTAGCAGTAATTAGCAATTTTCTGTTTTTTTCTCACGAAAACGTGAGAAAAATCGATTTTTTTAAGACTTCGGCCTTAGTATGCATTTTATAATAAAAGTGTATATAATCAAAATTATAGAAAATTAAAAGATCTGCAACTTTTATTTTGAACATTTTTCTCTACAGAGCCTAGTTTAGCGTGAAAGAGTGATTTCCGTATTTTTAAGCCAAACTGAGGTCGATTGTAATTTTGTGTATTTCGCTAATGTTTTATTGAGGTTAGTTTGTGTGTTTATTTCTAATGTTTTATTTCTAATGTTAGGTTTATTGTTAATTATTTGGATTGGCAAGAGAAAGTTGTGTGAGTGTTTCACACCAGATTTTTAATCAACGTGTACATATTTTGATATAATGCGCATGCTCAGTGACGTCATTATTTGTTTACATTAGGAGCAAACTTAGAGAGGCTAGACTGTACACAAATAATACAACGCGCGCGTGAGAAAGTAAAACAAACGGAATGTTTGATTCCCAAGGCAACTGTATTCACATATCAGAGTGCGTAAACTAAAATATCAATATGTAACTGGTTTCAAACAAAAATAAATATAACAAAATAAAACCAGACCAGTAATGGAACAGCATGCTTATACCTAATACATATTGGTAATACAATTAGTGGCAGTTTACAAGATTTCAAATACCAGCCAGCTAGCTAAGAGGCCTAATTACAAACGGCTACCGGTTTTCGTTTTTAAATTATAGTAGGCCCCTACTGTACAGTAATACCCTTTACACTTGTTATGTTTTCTTTTTTCAACTTTTTTTACTTTCTCTTGCCAACTATATGAATATGCTGTATAGGAAGGAAAGTATTGTTTTCATGTCCATCACAACAAATACAATCTTCACCCGAATATACACCTAAACAGACACCCTCACACCCACACACACAACTGCTTTTTACCTATTCGTCTGTGTGTGTGTGTGTGTGTGTGTGTACAAAATATCTCAAAAACTTAATATCGTACGAACTTGAAACTTACGTTACATACCACTACCGGACCCGACACGAATATTTTCATCAAAATCGGTCAACCGGAAGTAGTAGTGTTATTCGTGTAATTTTTCACTTTTATGCGATTTTCTCAAAAACTGGTCCTACAATTTTTTAAAATCGCCTTATTTACTTAATTTTTTATACTCTACAAGATAATGTAGGCGCCATGTTTGCTGAAATTCTTGGTGAGGCTGTTTTTACGTCAAAAAATCTGGTGTGAAACACTCACACAACTTTCTCTTGCCAATGCAAATAATTAACAATAAGCCTAACATTAGTATTAAAACATTAGAAATAAACAAAAACTAACCTCAAAAACATAACCTTATTTTAATCATGAGTGAATGACGCAAAATGACAATCGAACTCAGTTTGGCTTAAAAATACGGAAAATCACGCTTTCACGCTAAACTAGGCTCTGTAGAGAAAAATGCTCTAAACAAAAGTTGTAGATCTTTTAATTTTCTATAAATTTTAATTATGTACACTTTTGTCGTAAAATGCATACTAAGACCGAAATGTTAAAAAAATCGATTTTTCTCACGTTTTCGTGAGAAAAAAAAACAGAAAATCGCAAATTACCGCTAAACTAAGCGTTATACAAAAAAATGGTTGAAATAAAAGTTGTAGAACTTTACATTCTCTACAACTTTTATTATATAACGTTTTGCGCTAAAATGCATATTGAAGCCGCAATCTTAAAAAGAAAATGTTTTTACGTAAAAACAGCCTCAAGCAGAATTTCCAGCAAACATGGCGCCTACCCTATCTTGTAGAGAATTAAAAATTGAGTAAAATAGGCGATTTTAAAAAAAATCGTAGGACCAGTTTTTGAGAAAATCGCAAAAAACTGAAAAATTATACGAATAAACTACTACTTCCGGTTGACCGATTTTGATGAAAATGGTCGTGTCGCGTCCGGTAGTGGTATGTAACTTAAGTTCCAAGTTTCAAGTTCGTACGATGTTCCGTTCTTGAGATATTCTGTTCACACACAGACACACACACACACACACACACACACACACACACACACACAGACCAATCGCTAAAAACATGTTTTTTTGGGTTCAGGGGGTCTGAAAACGTATAGATCCGGTGAGAAACTCGATTTCGAAAAATCGACATGAAAACAATACTTTCCTTCCTATATATTCATATAGGCAAGAGAAAGTAAAAAGGGTTTTCTTATGATTACGGCTTTAATATGCAATTTTGCGCAAAAATTTATATAATAAAAGTTGTAGAGAATTAAAATTCTACAACTTTTATATCAAACATTATTTTTGTATAACGCTTAGTTTAGCAGTAATTAGCGTTTTTTGTTTATTTCTCACGAAAACGTGTGAAAAATCGATTTGTTTAAGATTTCGGCCTTAGATTGCATTTTACGACAAAAGTGTATGTAATAAAATTTATAGGAAATTAAAAGATGTACAACTTTTATTTTAAGCATTTTTCTCTACAGAGCCTAGTTTAGCGTGAAAGAGTGATTTTCCGTATTTCTAAGCCAAACTTAAGGTCGATTTACATTTTGCGTCTTTCACTCATGATTAAAATTATGTTATGTGTATTGAGGTTCGTTTTTTGTTTATTTCTAATATTTTATTAATAATGTTAGATTTATTATTAATTATTAGCATTGGCAAGAGAAAGTTGTGTGAGTGTTTCACACCAGATTTTTTTTAATGTGAAAGTTAAATCATTTTCTACTTGTTCATTTTTCGGTTTTAAGATCATTTTAATGACGATGAGTTTCAGACGAAATCTGGTCTGAAACACTCACGCGATTTTCTCTTGCCAATGAAGATGACTAACAATATAAGCTACGTTTAATCAGGGTAAACAATGAAAAAGATTAGGTGGGTGGACAAAATAAGTAATTTAGAGGTTCTTAGGCGAGTGCACATATCAGAGTGCGTATGGAAGCATCTTACCAAAAAAAGGGATAGGCTAGTGGGGCATATCCTAAGACATATATCAATAATAGAGGGTAATATTGAGGGAGTGAATTGTAGGGGGTGGCAAAGATTAGAATATATGAAGCAAATTACAAAAGATGTAGGGTGTTACAGGTATATAGATATGAAACGACTTGCATGAGATAGAACAGGGTGAAGAACTGCATCAAAGTCGAGAGACTGATGACAAAAAGAAAACAATGAAAAATCTGGGGTGAAACACTCGCACAACTATCTCTTGCCAATGCAAATAATTACCAAGATAACCTAACAATAGAAATAAAACATTAGAAATAAACAAAAAACTAACCTCAAAAACCATAACCTTATTTTAATCATGAGTGAAACACGCTAAATGAAAATCGACCTCAGTTAGACTTAAAAATACGGAAAATCACTTTCACGCTAAACTAGGCTCTGTAGAGAAAAATTACCAAAATAAAAGTTGTAGATCTTTTAGGATAAATTTGATTAAACACTTTCGTCGTAAAATGCATACCAAGGTCAAAATCTTAGAAAATAGATTTTTTAACAGATTTTCATGAGATTAAAAAACAGAAAATCGCAAATTACCGCTTAACTAAGCGTTATACAACAAAATGTTTGAAATAAAAGTTGTAGGATTTTAAATTCTCTACATTTTGTAAGCTAAAATGCATATTAAAGTCATAATCTTAATAAAAACAATTTTTTTACGTGAAAACAGCCTCACCATGAATTTCAGCAAACATGGCGTCTACCCTATCTTGTAGAACATAAACAATTTAGTAAATGAGGCAATTTTTTTAAAAAATCGTAGGACCCGTTTTTGAGAAAATCGTAAGTGAAAAATTACATAAATAAACTACCACTTCCGGTTGACCGATTTTGATGAAAATGTTCGTGTCGGGTTAGTAGTGGTATATAACTTAAGTTTCAAGATTCAAGTTCGTACGATGTTCCGTTCTCGAGATATTCTGTTCACACACACACACAGACAGACCTAATAAGTAAAAAGCAGTTGTGTGTGTGTGGGTGTGAGGGTGTCTGTTTAGGTGTATGTAGTGGGTGAAGAGTGTATTTGTTAAAATCGACATGAAAACAATACTTTCCTTCCTATATATTCATGAAGAGTGATTCATGAAGTTCTCCCCCCACTTCTACAGCACATTGTACTAGTAAAAATAATGAAAAAATGTTATATAAACATAGGTCCGAAAACGCTTCGTTAGCGAGTTACAGCTAGCGAAAGATTTCGCCTGAATTCCTGGGCAAAGAGTAAAATAAAGCCATACTGAACTTTTGGAAAGGTTAATTAAGTAAGAAATGTCGTGGATTCTTATGTAATTTTACCTGATAAAGCTAATAAAATAGGTTTCAGAACTGTACCTGTAGTAGTTTTTGAGGGATTCACGGTTAAATGCAAAAAATTGGGGCACGAAACAATGTTTTTTTAAGTTTCATGTACAATAACTTTGTTAAATTGGTAATAAATACATAAAATCAACAAACATTAATTGTAGAGAATTTAATTCTGAGAAAATTGATATAATCAAAGTCTAAAATAAAACAGAAATAAGTATCAAAAAATCGATTTTATTCAGTATAATACATTACTATCTGTAAAGAAATACCGTACGGTATTTAGTTAAAATAAAACAAAAACAAAATGTTTGTTCCTTAATGATGAGATAAATTGAGAAAACAAGATGAACTGTTAAATAAATTTGTTTGTAAATAAAAATATCATGTTTTATTACGTTGTATTTTTTTTTTAAATAAAAATTTACATTAAATGTTCGAAAATAAATGAAGCAAACATTTTCCAATTATTGTTTACTAATAATCGAAATGCAGTTTTTTGTTTTATTAATTTCTAAGTTGGTAACGCACGAATAACAGCTGATCAACAATGGTATTCTGTACTGTTACGTTAGAACTGTGTATTAGTGGTGTTTTGCAAGCTACAGCAGGAGATCGGGTTCTGTGAATCGTGTTATTAAATGCAATTTTTTTGTGAGTTATAATTCGATTGTTCATTCAGCGAAAAAATGCCTTACTTATTTACATCAGAGGAATACGCTGATATGGTTTTTATTTTGGGTTACTGTAATGGTAATGCTAGAGCTGCTGTAGTAGAATATGAACTACGTTACCCTAATAGGAGGATTCCAGATACCAAAACAATTTCAGGAACTTTTCGTACTCTTCGGGAAACAGGATCACTACCAAGTACTAGAACCAATTATGAACGAGCTGTCAAACTTGATGATGATATTGTTATTAATGCTGTTCATCGCAGTCCAGGTGTAAGTACACGACGTATTTCTAGGCGGATAGGAGTTTCGCAGTCAACGGTGTGGAGGTCACTAAATCGAAACAAATTTTATCCGTTTCATAAACAAAAGGTTCAACATCTACAGCCAGGGGATGGTCCGCTTCGCTTGGAGTTTTGCAACTTTTTGAATATTAATAATCAACTCTACAAGCGTATTTTGTTTACGGATGAGGCACAATTCACTCGGGATGGTGTCAATAACTTGCACAATGAACACTCATGGGCAGAAGAAAATCCACATGAGGTAGTGGAACAGAACTTTCAACACCGATTTAGCGTCAATGTCTGGTGTGGCCTTTTGCACAATCGGCTGATTGGACCTTTCATATTACCTGGACGCCTAAATGCTGAGTTGTATTTGCATTTCCTTCAAGAAGAGTTGCCGCAGCTGTTAGAGAATGTTCCTTTACGTCTCAGACAAAATTTGTACTTCCAGCATGACGGAGCACCTCCCCACTTTTCACGTGCCGTTTCTGCTTATTTAAATCATCAATTTCCTGGACACTGGATTGGTCGTGGAGGGCCTCACCCTTGGCCACCAAGATCCCCAGATCTATCTCCATTGGATTATTGCATCTGGGGATGGATGAAAGACATTGTATACAAGACAAAAGTGAATTCTCGTGATGAATTAATTGCCCGTATTATGGATTCGGCTGTGCAGATACAGGGAAGCCCTGAAAAATTAAGAAACGCAACAAAAGCAATACACAAACGTGCTGCAAAATGTATTGATAATGATGGCCTCATTTTCGAACATCTATTATAAAAAGGTGCGTACGGTTGGCCCAACCTGATTAATTTTGCTTAAAACTAGTAATGTATTATACTGAATAAAATCGATTTTTTGATACTTATTTCTGTTTTATTTTAGACTTTGATTATATCAATTTTCTCAGAATTAAATTCTCTACAATTAATGTTTGTTGATTTTATGTATTTATTACCAATTTAACAAAGTTATTGTACATGAAACTTAAAAAAACATTGTTTCGTGCCCCAATTTTTTGCATTTAACCGTGAATCCCTCAAAAACTACTACAGGTACAGTTCTGAAACCTATTTTATTAGCTTTATCAGGTAAAATTACATAAGAATCCACGACATTTCTTACTTAATTAACCTTTCCAAAAGTTCAGTATGGCTTTATTTTACTCTTTGCCCAGGAATTCAGGCGAAATCTTTCGCTAGCTGTAACTCGCTAACGAAGCGTTTTCGGACCTATGTTTATATAACATTTTTTCATTATTTTTACTAGTACAATGTGCTGTAGAAGTGGGGGAGAACTTCATGAATCACCCTGTATAGGCATGAGAAAGTAAAAAAAATCTGGTGTGAAACACTCACACAACTTTCTCTTGCTAATGCAAATAATTAATAATAAACTTAACATTATTAATAAAATATTAGAAATAAACAAAAACTAACCTCAAAAACATAAGCTTATTTTAATCATGAGTGAATGACGCAAAATGACAATCGAACTCAGTTTGGCTTAAAAATACGGAAAATCACGCTTTCACGGTAAACTAGGCTCTGTAGAGAAAAATGCTCAAAATAAAAGTTGTAGATCTTTTAATTTTCTATAAATTTAATTATATACACTTTTGTCGTAAAATGCATACTAAGACTGAAATGTTAAAAAAATCGATTTTTCTCACGTTTTCGTGAGAAAAAAAACAGAAAATCGCAAATTACCGCTAAATTAAGCGTTATACAAAAAAATGTTTGAAATAAAAGTTGTAGAATTTTACATTCTCTACAACTTTTATTATATAACGTTTTGCGCTAAAATATATTAACGCTCTTAATAGTTTTGCGCATATTAACGCCGCAATCTTAAAAAGAAAATGTTTTTACGTAAAAACAGCCTCAAGCAGAATTTCAGCAAACATGACGCCTACCCTATATTGTAGAGCATAAAAAATGTAGTAAACCAGTTGATTTTAAAAAAAATCGTAGGACTAGTTTTTGAGAAAATCGCAAAAAAGTGAAAAATTATACGAATAAACTACTACTTCCGGTTGACCGATTTTGATGAAAATGTTCGTGTCGGGTCCGGTAGTGATATGTAACTTAAGTTTCAAGTTTCAAGTTCGTACAATGTTCCGTTCTTGAGATATTCTGTTCACACACACACACACACGCACGCACACACGCACGCGCGCGCGCGCGCGCGCACACACACACACACACACACACACACACACACACACACAGACCAATCGCTAAAAACATGTTTGTGTGGGTTCAGGGAGTCTGAAAACTTTTAGGTCCGGTGAAAACTCGATTTCTTAAAAGTGTACATGAAAACAATACTTTCCTTCCTATATATATTTATATAGGCAAGAGAAAGTAAAAAAAAAATCTGGCGTAAAACACTGACGTGAATTTCTTTTATAAGCTAGGCCAATGTTTTAATCACAAGTAAACAATTCAAAATACGTGCTGAAAGCCCCTAATTGTAATACCTCAAATAATAACTAAATGAGTTATGAAAAAACTTAATCATCGAGTGAATGACCCCAAATTAAAATCCAACATTCAGTACTACACTTAAAAATATGAAAAATCAGTAATTCCCTCTAAACTAACCTCTATAGAGAAAAATGCTTGAAATAAAATTTGTTCATTTTTTAATGTGCCCATAACAGACAGGTAGGGAGTGTCAAATTATTTGCACTCAATCTGTTGGTTGCAGGGCTGAAATAAATAGTTGTATTTCTTATCATCACATGGTCACCCCAATTAAATGATTGAATCATTTAAGAACAACCCACCGGGTTGGTCTAGAGGTAAAGTCGTCGCCAAAATCAGCTGATTTTCATAGACGAAGGCTCCTGGTTGAAATCCTAGTAAAGGTAGTTACTTTTATACGGATTTGAATACTAGACAGTGGTTTTGGGTGTAGTTTGATGGTTGGGGTTCAATTAACCATACTCTGTGAGTGTGTCTATAGAAGACTACACAGTCTCATTTACACGTCATTCACATCATCTTCATCTCATTGGGTCATCTCATTGCTTATTGCTCTCAATTCAACAGATTGCAACGTACACAAATTAGGAATTAAAAAAAAAAAATTGAATAACAGAAGAGGTAGAGGTGTGTGGTGTGTGTGTGTGTGTGTGCGCGCGCGTGTGTGTGTGCGTGTGTTAGGAGGAGGTGAAACTAATCAGTGCAGTTATCATGAAGGAGGCAGAGTGGGCCCCCCACCCTCCACCTCACTCCACCCCTACTCTTACTTCTTTGTAAAACCTCTAGGAAAATCAAACCACCCTACAGCCTACAGGCTCATCACCTAACAACAACTTTAAAATTGTACGATACAATTTAGTGCTAAAACGTTTTCGATGAAATAAAAATCTAGTGTGAAACACTCACACAACTTTCTCTTGCCAATGCAAATAATTAACAATAAACCTTACATTAGAAATAAACAAAAAACTAACCTCAAATATAATAACCTTATTTTTATCACGAGTGAAAGACGCAAAATCACTCTTTCACGGTAAACTAGGCTCTGTAGAGAAAAATGCTCTAAATAAAAGTTGTAGATCTTTTTATTTCCTATAAATTCGATTATTACACTTTTGTCATAAAATGCATTCTAAGGCCGAAATCTTAAAAAAACGATTTCTCACAAGTTTACGTGAGAAAAAAATCAGAAAATCGCTAATTACTGCTAAACTAAGCGTTATACAAAAAAATGTTTGAAATTAAAGGTGTAGATTTTTAAATTCTCTACAACTTTTGTTATATACATTTTTACGCTAAATTGCATATTGAAGCCGCAATTTTTAAAAAACAATTTTTTTACGCGGGAACCGCCTCACCAAGGATGTCAGCAAACATGATGCCTACCCTTTCTTGTAGAGCATAAAAAATTGAGTAAATCAGGCGATTTAAAAAAAATTGTAGGACCAGTTTTTGAGAAAATCACAAAAAAGGGAAAAATTATACGAATAAACTACTACTTCCGGTTTTAATTTCCTATAAATTTTATTATATACACTTTTGTCGTTAAATGCATACTAAGGCCGAAATCTTAAAAATATCAATTTTTCACACGTTTTCGTGAGAAAAAAACAGAAAATCCCTAATTACCGCTAAACTAAGCGTTACACAAAAAAAATGTTTGAAATAAAAGTTGTAGAATTTTACATTCTCTACAATTTTTATTACATAACGTTTTGCGCTAAAATGCTTATTAAAGCCGCAATCTTAATAAGAAAATATTTTTACGTGAAAACAGCCTCACCCAGAATTTCAGCAAACATGGCGCTTATCCTATCTTGTAGAGAATAAAAAATTGAATAAACCAGCCGATTTTTAAAAAAATCGTAGGACCAGTTTTTGAGAAAAATCGCAAAAAAGTGAAAAATTACACAAATAAATTATTACTTCCGGTTGACCGATTTTGATGAAAGTGTTCGTGTTGGGTC
The DNA here is from genome assembly GCA_035578175.1 of Catonia carolina. Taxonomy (NCBI): domain Eukaryota; kingdom Metazoa; phylum Arthropoda; class Insecta; order Hemiptera; family Achilidae; genus Catonia; species Catonia carolina. The sequence goes on along the minus strand of JAQMRL010000036.1, from coordinate 1,405,890 downwards.
CGGTAGTGGTATGTAAATAACTTAAGTTTCAAGTTCGTAGATGTTCCGTTTTTGAGATATTTTGTATACACACACATACAGAGAGACCAATAGGTCTGTCGGCAGTTGTGTGTGTGGGTGTGAGGGTGTCTGTTTAGGTGTATATGGTGGGTGAAGAGTGTATTTGTTAAAATGGAGATGAAAACAATACTTTCCTTCCTATATATTCATACAGGCAAGAGAAAGTAAAAATCTAGTGTAAAACACTCACGTGAATTTCTTTTATAACCTACTGTATGTTTAATCACAAGCAAAGAATTTAAAATAAGAACTGAAACGCCCTAATTAATTGTAATACCTCAAATAATAACCAAATGAGTAATTAAAAAATTTAATCGGTGAATGAATGACGCAAAATTAAAATCCAACCTTCAGTACAACACTTAAAAATACGAAAAATCAGTAATTCCCTCTAAACCAGGCTCTATAGAGAAAAGTGCTTGAAATTAAAGTTGTTAGTTTTTTAATGTGCCCATAACAGACAGGTGGAGTGTCAAATTATTTACACTCAATCTTTCCGTTGCAGGGCTAAAATAAATAGTTGTGTTTCTTATTACATGGTCACCCAATTAAATGACTGAATCATTTAATAAGAGAAGAGGTAGAGGTGTACTGTGACACTAATCACAGTTATCTCCTCCTCTCAAAGTAATGAATTTCATTATACAGTTGGATTGTGTGGTGAATGAAGTGAAGGTGTCATTTACAGAGTGGAAAATATGTGCTTTTCAGAGGGCCTGGCATGCTGATAAGCATACTCTTTCAACTCAATGGGGAAGGCAATTGTAAACCACTTGACTCCTCGGGTTTTAGTTAGTAAAACCTCTACGGGTTCAAACCACCCTACAGGCTGATCACCTAAACAACAACAATTTTAAAATTTGTAGGATACAATTTTAGTGATAAATGTTGAAATAAAAAAAATAAACTAAAAAATTAAACAAACAAAAATGTTAACTGTTGGTGTAATTAATAATGTTATGGTTGGAACGCAATGAAAGGAGGAAGGATCCACGCAACAAAATATGTTAGGTGTTTTTTTTTTTATATAAACATTACCATATATGTGTTGCATACGCATAATGTAGGCTGTCTTACGACCTTGAATTCATTCAATTATTTATTTATTTATTCGCTCAAATTTATTTAGTTCAACCTGGTTTGTGTAGGAAGCCCTTCTTTATCAACAGTAAAAACACAAATGGCAGCACGTTGTCACATTCTTGTAAATCTTGTACTAATGCGGTTAGCATACGGACTAAACAATCTGGCGTGAAACACTCACAAAAGTTTCTCTTGCCAATGCAACTAAAGAACAATATAACCTAACAACAATAGTAATAAACAATAAAAATCTGGTGTGAAACACTCACACAACTTTCTCTTGCCAATGCAAATAATTAATAATAAACCTAACATTAGTAATAAAATATTAGAAATAAACGAAAACTAACCTCAAAAACATAAGCTTATTTTAATCATGAGTGAATGACGCAAAATGACAATCGAACTCAGTTTGGCTTAAAAATACGGAAAATCACGCTTTCACGCTAAACTAGGCTCTGTAGAGAAAAATGCTCTAAACAAAAGTTGTAGATCTTTTAATTTTCTATAAATTTAATTATATACACTTTTGTCGTAAAATGCATACTAAGACCGTAATGTTAAAAAAATCGATTTTTCTCACGTTTTCGTGAGAAAAAAAACAGAAAATCGCAAATTACCGCTAAACTAAGCGTTATACAAAAAAATGGTAGAAATAAAAGTTGTAGAACTTTACATTCTCTACAACTTTTATTATATAACGTTTTGCGCTAAAATGCATATTAAAGGCGCAATCTTAAAAAGAAAATGTTTTTACGTAAAAACAGCCTCAAGCAGAATTTCAGCAAACATGGCGCCTACTCTATATTGTAGAGCATAAAAAATGTAGTAAACCAGTTGATTTTAAAAAAAATCGTAGGACTAGTTTTTGAGAAAATCGCAAAAAAGCGAAAAATTATACGAATAAACTACTATATCCGGTTGACCGATTTCGATGAAAATGTTCGTGTCGGGTCCGGTAGTGATATGTAACTTAAGTTTCAAGTTCGTACGATTATCCGTTCTTGAGATATTCTGTTCACACACACACACACACACAGACCAATCGCTAAAAACATGTTTTTTGGGTTCAGGGGGTCTGAAAACGTATAGATCCGGTGAAAACTCGATTTCCAAAAATCGACATGAAAACAATACTTTCTTTCCTATATATTCATATAGGCAAGAGAAAGTAAAAAACTAACTTCAAAAATGTAACCTTATTTTAATCATGAGTGAATGATGGAAAATGAAAATCAACCTCAGTTTTGCTTAAAAATACGAAAAAATCACTCTTTCACGCTAAACTAGGCTCTGTAGAGAAAAATGCTATAAATAAAAGTTGTACGTCTTTTAATTTTCTATAATTTCGATTATATACACTTTTTTCATAAAACGCGTAGGCCTGCTACGGCCGATTTTTAAAAAAATTCATTTCGTTACAGATTTGAACATAAAAAACCTCTTCTTAAATAAATGTGTTACTTTTTTGAGATTGCAGCGTTTAAGATACATTTTTGGAAATAAGTGGATATAATCAGAGTTGTTGAATATTTAAAAACCTACAAATTTTATTCGAAACACATCTTTGTATAACGCTTAATTTATTGGCAACTAGTGATTTTATAAGTTTTTTTTTCATGAAAACCTGAAAAAAATTGATGTTTTAACATTTCAGCCTTAGTATGCATTTAACGATATAAGTGTATAACAAAATTTATAGTAAATTAAAAGGTCTACAACTTTTATTTAATTATTTACACTCAATCTGTTAGTTGCAAGGCTAAAATAAATAGTTCTGTTTCTTATCGTCACATGGTCAGCCAATTAAATGAGTGAATCATTTAATAAGAGAAGAGGTAGAGGTGTGTTAGGTGACACTAATCACAGTTATCTCCTCTCAAAGTAATGAATATCATAATACAATTGGACCCTGTGGTGAATGAAGTGAAGGTGTCATTTGCAGAGTGGAAAATATGTGCTTTTCAGAAAGCCTGGCATGCTGATAAGCGTACTTTTCCACTGAGTGAGTTGTGGCAATGGTAAACCACCTCACTCCTCTCCTTTTACTTAGTAAAACCTCTACACGTTCAAACCAGCTTACAGGCTCATCACCTAAACAACAAGAAAAATCTGGTGTGAAACACTCACACAACTTTCTTTTGCCAATGCAAATAATTAACAAAAAACCTAACATTAGTAATAAAACATTAGAAATAAATAAAAAACTAACCTCAAAATCATAACCTTAATTTAATCATGAGATAAACACGCAAAATAAAAATCAACCTCAGATTGGCCTAAAAATAGCAAAATCAATCTTTCACGCTCAACTAGGGTCTGTAGAGAAAAATGCTATAAATAAAAGTTGTAGATCTTTTAATTTTCTATAAATTTTATTAAATACACTTTTGTCGTAAAATGCATTCTAAGGCCGAAATCTTAAAAAAATCGATTTTTCACACGTTTTCGTGAGAAAAAAACAGAAAATAGCTAATTACCGCTAAACTAAGCGGTATACAAAAAAATGTTTTAAATAAAAGTTGCAGGTTTTTAAATTCTCTACAACTTTTATTATATAACGTTTTGCGCTAAATTGCATATTAAAACCGTAATCTTAAAAACCTATGTTTTTATGTGAAAACAGCCTCACCCAGAATTTCAGTAAACATGACGCCTATCCTATCTTGTAGAGAATAAAAAATTGAGTAATCCAGGCGATTTTTAAAAAAAAATCGTAGGACCAGTTTTTGAGAAAATTGCAAAAAAGTGAAAAATTACACGAATAAACTACTACTTCCGGTTGACCGATTTTGATGAAAATGTTCGTGTCGGGTCCGGTAGTGGTATGTAACTTAAGTTTCAAGTTTCAAGTTCGAACAATGTTCCGTTCTTGAGATATTCTGTTCACACACAGACACACACACACACAGACCAATCGCTAAAAACATGTTTGTGTGGGTTCAGGGGGTCTGAAAACGTATAGATCCGGTGAAAACTCGATTTCGAAAAATCGACATGAAAACAATACTTTCCTTCCTATATATTCATATAGGCAAGAGAAAGTAAAAAGTTGTGCGAGTGTTTCACACCAAACTTTTTTATTTTAACTGACAAAAGTCTGTTAAAGAAGTGCATGGTCCTCACAGTCCTATAATGAATGAAACAAAACAAAAATTTGCCCCACATTAAGAATGGTTTTTTTTTATAATCCCTAATGTGTGTAGGGCCTACGTTGCAATCTGTTGTCAATTGAGAACAATAAGCAACCCCATGACCTAATGAGATGAGGCTGATGTGTATGACGTGTAAATGAGACTGTGTAGTCTTCTACACACACACTCACTGAGTATGGTTAATTGAACCCCAACCATCAAAGTACACCCACAACCACTGTCTACCATTCAAATCCGTATAAAAGTAACTACCTTTACTAGGTATTTTTTTAAAGTGTTGTGAGGATTTGAATTCCTATAAAAAAATCTAAAAAATTACTTGATCAGTGAAACTTTTTATAGCGTACAAGAATTTCTTTGTTGATAGTAGTGATACATTGTGTGATTGTTATATGTATTTCAGGTGTTATATCTGACGACGTGTCCTATACTCCTCCTGGAGTCTCCAGGGCGAAAAAAAAGAAAAAGATTTGAACCAGGAACCTTCGTCTCCGAAAATGAGCTGTTAAACAGCTGATTTTGACGACGACTTTACCTCTAGACCAACCCGGTGGGTTAAGAAAAATTTGATGATAAAAATGATAGTTATTATTTATATTTGATTATAGGAATGTATGAAAGAATAGAATTAGAGCGGACTGTATTGCGTAATAAAAGGCCAAACAAATGTAATATTAACACGCAACCGAATTTCCTCCTCCTGGCTGTCATTACATTAAACACTACGCAATCGATTGTGATGCAAAATAATTCAACGGTTACGCCGAAATATTTTCATTATAATTTTACTTTCTTACGCTCTAGTTATAGGCTATTAAACAGCGTCTCACTTTTGGCATCTCAAAACCAAAAAAAATCTGGTGTGAAACACTCACACAACTTTATCTTGCCAATGCAAATAATTAACAATAAAACAAACGATAGTAATAAAACATTAGAAATAAACAAAAAACTAACCTCAAAAAAGATAACCTAATTTTAATCATAGTGAAAGACGCAAAATGAAAATCAACCTCAGTTTGGCTTAAATATTCGGAAAATCACTCTTTCATGGTTAACTAGGGTCTGTAGAGAAAAATGCTATAAATAAAAGTTGTAGATCTTTTAATTTCCTATAAATTTTATTATATACACTTTTGTTGTAAAATGCATAATAACGTTTACTATTACCACAACTCAATCAGTTGAAAGAGAATGCTTATTAGCATACCAGGCCCTCTGAAAAGCACCCACTTTCCACCCTGCAAATGACAACTTCACTTCATTCACCTACCACATACCACCTACCACTGCCTCCTCAATTATGAAATACCACATTACTTTGACTAGTATCTTTTACACACCTCTACCTCTTCTGTTGTTAAATGCTTCAGTTGTATAATTGGGTGACCATGTGATGAGAGAGAGAGAGAGAGAGAGACAGAAAGAGAACTATTTTTGTATCCCAGTGTCACCGCCACCCCTTCTAAGAAATCATTTACTGTGTTGCCGGCTTCAATAGTTCTCCCGGCCTTTTGACGGCATAGCGACAAACCTTTCGGCTCCTCACCGACAGAGGCCTTTGTACAAGGCCAAGCCAGTAGCCGCTCTCTACCACAGCGCTCTCGGCGACTATATAAAGACCGCTCCAGTGAGCCGAGATTCAATACTGATCCAGACACAGAGCGATTCACCTCACATGAAGACAGAAGAGGACGAGCCCAGCCAAGACCAGACGCACCATCCCTGGTCTACGCTACCGGTGGCGGACGCTACATTCCCGCACCGGTCACCCTTCGCCGGCTCGGAGAGAGGCGCTATCGGCAGACGGCCTACGCCGACCCGACACTGCTGGGCTCTGGGGGCCACCACTGCCACGCTGCAGTGGGGACCCAACTGCCGCTGAGGGACAGCTAGGCTTGAACCCGGTAGCCGAGCCGTCACTCTTCGGGCTTCGCTTCCACCACGCCGGCTCGCCAGTTCCAAAACAGACAGCAGACAAGACGTCCACCACGGCACACGGCTGCCGGACTCCATTGAAGACTAATCGACGACCCCGCAAGAGAGAAGATGATGCTTCCGCTCGCCGTCCAATCATCGCCCACAGCGGTCCCTCGACCGAGCCTTACGCCCACCGGACCCAAAGAACCAGCCATCGACGCACTACTGCGGCGGAACAAGATGATTCTGGGTTAGGCATGGCATATTTTCATACATTACAGAAAAAATCATTTCATCCTTTACCGTCTGCATTAACAGTAATTGCAGAACAGTCGGACGTTAAAACAAAAAAAAATTATGTCCGCCAGAGGAAAATAAAGCATAATTATTAGAAGATCGCATGACCTTAACATTAAAAAAAAAAATTAAAATCAGGCCATTTATGGAAGTAAAAAAGAAGGAAAAAAACAGACACAACAAAACAATAGATGAACACGGAGGGACATGGATTCACACGTTTCAAGGTAATGAGAATTGATAATGGCGAATAATGGGAAACAAAGGCAGCGCACCACCGGTCAACACAAACAGACCTAACAATAATCTGTGAAACATCATACTTACACACACACACACACACACACACACACACACAATACTGCTCCTTCATACAAACGTTTTCTTTTCACAGTTTCCTCCCAGCTCGCTCCCTGAATTCAACTCAATCTGGTCGACCATCTTTTTCTTTAAACTAAACCTCTATACAAGTAAATTTGCTATAACCAGACGTTATTATTTCAGAATTCTCGATTTTTATATATAGTGCGACACAATCACACGACTCTAACTTGCCAATGTAAATATTAAAACATTAAACCTATGTTTTATTATTCCTAATTTGTGTACGTTGCAATCTGTTCAATTGAGAACAATAAGCAACCCCATCACCCAATGAGACAAGGATGATATGTATGACGTGTAAATGAGGTGTAGTCTTGTACAGACCCAGGCCGACCATTCTTTAGCGAGTATTGTTAATTAAACCCCAACCATCAAAGTACACCTCTAACCACTGTCTAGCATTCAAATCCGTATAAAAGTAACTACCTTTACTAGGATTTCAACCAGAAACCTTCGTCTCCGAAAATCAGCTGTTAAACAGCTGATTTTGGCGACGACTTTACCTCTAGACTAACCCGGTGGGTTCCCTTCATATTAACGTTTTCTTTTCACAGTTTCCTCCCAGCTCGCTCCCTGAATTCAGCTCAATCTGGTCGACGACCATCTTTTTTTTAAACTAAACCTCTATAGTCCAGCCTCTGTTAGTTTGCTCCTAATATAAACGAATAATGACGTCACTGAGCATGCGCATTATGCCAAAATGTATACACGCTGATTAAAAAGTAACAACTAAATACTTTTAAAAGTATTTACAATACAAAATACTTTTATAAGTATTTTTATAAATGAAATTGTTAGGCCTACATCATATAATGACTGATGTTTTTAGTACTTTAAGTAGTTATAATTTAAAATATAGTTAACTTAATAGGAATACGACATCCGTAAAGTCGCTGACTCTAGCGTGCACCCTGTAGTAGGTGGTTTTTGTTTGTTGACAGAAGGAGGAGGAGGAGCAAACTAACAACGGCTCAACTGTATACCACCAGACGTTATTATTTAGAGAATTCACGAATTTTACATCTAGTGTGACACAATCACACGACTCTATCTTGCCAATGTAAATAATAAAACATTAAACCTATGTTTCATTAATGAAGAACAAATTCATTTCGTTACCAAATTAATCAGACAATACTATACTCTATTTATTACTTTCTCTTGCCAACTATATGAATATATATATATGTATATATATATATATATATATATATATATGTATAGGAAGGGAAGTATTGTTTTCATGTCCCACTCAACACCCCTAAACAGACACCCTCTCACACACACACACAACTGCTGACAGACCTATTGGCCTGTGTGTAAACAGAATATCTCAAGAACAGAACATCGTACGAACTTGAAACTTAAGTTACATACCACTACCGGACGCGACACGAACATTTTCATCAAAATCGGTCAAAAGGAAGTAGTAGTTTGTTCGTGTCATTTTTCACTTTTTTGTGATTTTCTCAAAAACTGGTACTACAATTTTTTTTAAATCGCCTTAATTACTTAATTTTTTTATGCTCTACAAGATAGGGTAGGCGCCATGTTTGCTGAAATTCTTCGTGAGGCTGTTTTTGCGTAAAAAAATTGTTTTTTAAGATTGCGGCTTTAATATGCATTTCAGCGCAAAAAGTTATATAATAAAAGTTGTAGAGAATTTAAAATCCTACAACTTTTATTTCTAACAACTTTTTTGTATAACGCTTAGTTTAGCGGTAATTAGTGGTTTTCTGCTTTTTTCTCACGAAAACGTTTGAAAAATCTATTTTTTTTTTAAGATTACGGCCTTATGCATTTTACGACAAAAGTGTTTATAATCAAATTTATACGAAATTTAAAAGATCTACAACTTTTATTTAGAGTATTTTTCTCTACAGAGCCTAGTTTAGCGTGAAAGAGTGATTTTCTGTATTTTTAAACCACACTGAGGTTGATTTTCATTTTGCGTTTTTCACTCATGATTAAAATTAGATTATGTTTATTGAGGTTAGTTTTTTGTTTATTTCTAACGTTTTATTGCTAATGTCAGGTTTATTGTTAATATTTACATTGGCAAGAGAAAGTTGTGTGAGTGTTTGACACCAGATTTTTTTTTAAACTAAACCTCTGTCACCGGATGGCGACGTTAAGTGGCAACCTTATTCATTTGGTGGCCCTTTAAAGGGCCGTTTAAGCGGTGATCGTCTGTCGTAGTCGTCGTGGCGGTCGGAGGCTGAGCGACACGGCGTGTCGTCGTCCAGCGGAGACGTCATCTTCTCCCCTCGCAGTAGTGCGTCGATGGCTGCTTCGTCGGGTCCGGTGGGCGTAAGGCTCGATCGAGGGACCGCTGTGGGCATCGCTCGCGTCAGCGGGTGATGACGGTCCGGTCGACGGCTTACGGTGACGGGACGGCGAGCGGAAGCATCATCTTCTCTCTTGCGGGGTCGTCGATTAGTTCTCGCTGGAGTCCGGCAGCCGGGTGCCGTGGTGGACGTCTTGTCGTTGTCTGGATCGGAAGCGACGAGCCGGCGTGGTGGAAGCGGAGCCCGAAGAGTGACGGCTCGGCTACCGGGTTCAGGCCTAGCCTTCCCTCAGCGGCAGTTGGGTCTCCACTGCGCGCGGCAGTGGTGGCCCCCAGAGCCCCGCAGTGTCGGGTCGGCGTAGGCCGTCTGCCGATAGCGCCTCTCTCCGAGCCGGCGAAGGGTGACCGGTGCGGGAATGTAGCGTCCGCCGCCGGTAGCGTAGACCAGGGATGGTGCTTCTGGGCTCGTCCTCTTCTGTCTTGATGTGAAGCTGTCGGTGTCTTGATTAGAATTGAATTCTGCTCAGTGCAGCGCTCTTTATACAGCTGCCGGGAGCGCTGTGGCAGAGAGCGGCGACTGGCTTGGCCTTGATGACAAAGGCAGCCGGAAGGTTTGTCGGGCGCCGCTACAGGGCTTTGTCGCTTCGCCGCTAAAGAGCCCATCGCGCCGACAAAGGCCGGCAGAAGTAGAAGGGGTGGCGGTGACACCTCTATACGTGCAAATTTGCTATCACCAATCGTTATTATGTCAGAACCCCCGAATTGAATTTATCTGGTATGACACACTCTTACGAATTTATCTTGCCAATTTAAGGTGAGACTGTACGATGGTTTTAACTGAAAATTTCGAATTTCGGTTCGTTTTTGTTTTTCAACAGTTCAGACCGAAATCAACCACAAAAACATTAAAATTACGTGATAAAAATTATTTTAATGAAAATATTAAGTTTTTAGTAGGTAACTGGTGATTTTGGGAGACGAAGGTTCCTGGTTGAAATGCTAGTGAAGGTAGTTACTTTTATTTGGATTTGAATGGTAGACAGTGGTTGTGGGTGTAGTTAGATGGTAACCATACTCTGTGAGTGTGTGTGTGTGTGTAGAAGACTACACCAACTCATTTACACCTCCTTCATACACATCATCCTCATCTCATTGCTTATTGTTCTCAATTAAACAGATTGCAACGTACACATATTAGGGGTTACAAAAAAAAAACATAATTATTCGTAACCTGAAAATGATTTCGTCAGTATTTCAAAAAATACACAGCCGGCGGTGATCTTTATCCAGTTTATAGAGAATCGGTTTAACGGAAGCCGGTTAAGAGATGATATCAATTTTTTTTTTTTTTTTTTTTTTGGTTTAACGTCCTGCGGACTGTTCTGCAATTACTGCTAATGCAGACGATGAAAGATGAAAAATGATTTTTTGTACCGTATGAAAATATGTTGTTGTTTAGGCCAACAGCCTCCTGATTGGCTGGTTTTGAACGTGTAGAGGTTTTACTAAGTAAAATGAGGAGTGAGGGTGGTTTACCGTTGCCACAACTCCACTAAGTGGAAAAGTATGCTTATCAGCATGGCCGGACCCTCTGAAAAGCACATATTTTCCACTCTGCAAATGACACCTTCACTTCATTCACCACAGGGTCCAACTGTATAATGAAATTCATTACTTTCAGAGGAGGAGATAACTGTGATTAGTGTCACAGTACACCTCTACCTCTTCTCTTATTAAATGATTCAGTCATTTAATTGGCTGACCATGTGATAAGAAACACAACTATTTATTTTAGCCCTGAAACTAACAGATTGAGAGTAATAATTTGACTCTCCACCTGTCGTCTGTTATGGGCAGGTATGAAAATATACCGTGTGTCTGAATGGGATTTGAACCCAAGACCGCATGATGAGAGGCGAGCACGTTACCAACTACGCCAATGCGGCCAGCAGAGGTAATATTAAACAATCTGAATTGTGTATAATATAGAGGATTACTGTGATACGTGACTATCACGTAGTTCCCTCACTTTTTATACAGGTAACAAAAAACACCCTAACGGAATAAAAAATAACGTCTCGACCATCTGTCGTCGTTTCCGGCAGGTTGTTGAATTCTTACAATTTTTTTCTCTTTTATAAAAACTACCCCAACTTCTAATAGGATAGGAAACAACCACTTTATAAAATAATAACAAACGTAATAAAGCAATTCAACTCTGTTCATAAAACAGCAGCTAAATCCAAACTTACTTTTGTTTTTTACTTTCTCTTGCCTATTTGAATATATAGGAAGGAAAGTATTGTTTTTCATGTCGATTTTTAGAAATCGAGTTTTCACCGGATCTATACGTTTTCAGACCCCATGAACCCAAAAAAAAACATGTTTTTAGCGATTGGTCTGTGTGTGTGTGAACAGAATATCACAAGAACGGAACATCGTACGAACTTGAAACTTGAGTTACATTACTACTACCGGACCCGACACGAACATTTTCATCAAAAATCGGTCAACAGGAATTAGTAGTTTATTCGTGTCATTTTTCAATTTTTTGCGATTTTCTCAAAAACTGGTTCTACGAATTTTTTTTAAATCGCCTGGTTTTCTTAATGTTTTATGCTCTACAAAATAAAGTAGGCGCCATGTTTGCTGAAATTCTTGGTGAGGCCTGTTTTCCACGTAAAAGACAATGTTTTTTTAAGATTACGGCTTAAATGTGCATTTAAGCGCAAAAATTTATGTTATAAAAAATGTAGAGAATTTAAAATCCTACAACTTTTATTTTAAGCATTTTTTTTGTATAACGCTTAGTTTAGCGGTAATTAGCGATTTTCTGTTTTTTCTCTCGAAAAACGTGTGAAAAGTCTATTTTTTATGAATTCAGTAGGGCTATTAGTATGCATTTTACGACAAAAAATGTATATAATAAAATTTATAGGAAATTAAAAGATCTACGACTTTTATTTAGAGCATTTTTCTCTACAGGGCCTAGTTTAGCGTGAAAGAGTGATTTTCCGTATTTGAAAGCCAAACTGAGGTTGATTTTCATTTTGCGTCTTTCACTCATGATTAAAATTAGGTTATGTTTATTGAGGTTAGTTTTTTTGTATATTTCTAATATTTCATTAATAATGTTAGGTTTATTGTTAATTATTTGCACTGGCAAGAGAAAGTTGTGTGTGTTTCACACCAGATTTTTTTTCTTCCTTTTTTTCAGCCTTCCCAAGCATTTCAGCAGACATGGCGCCTACCCTATCATGTAAACCATAAAAAATGTAGTAAATTACACGATTTTCAAAAATTGCAAAAAGTGAAAAAATGACACGAATAAACTACTACTTCCGGTAGACCGATTTTGATGAAAATGTTCGTGTCGTGTCTTTTAGTAGTTTTCTAACTTGTTTCAAGTTTCAATTTCGTATGATATTCTGTTTTTAAAATATCTTGTTCACACCCAGGACCAATCTCTAAACACATGGTTTTTAGATTGAAGGCCTGAAAACGTGTATAGGACACAGTGAAACTCGATTTCTCAAAATCGACATGCAAACAATAATACTAATAATAATAATAATGAACTTTATTTTCATATTTTTCCTTTCTCTTGCATATATGAATATAATATAGGAAGGAAAGTATTGTTTTCATGTCGATTTTAACAAATACACTCTTCACCCACCATATACACTTAAACAGACCCCCTCACACCCACACACACAACTGCTTTTTTACCTATTGGTCTGTGTGTATGAACAGAATATGTCAAGAACGGAACAACGTACGAACTTGAAACTTAATTTACATACCACTACCGGACCCGACACGAACATTTCCATCAAAATCGGTCTACCGGAAGTAGTAGTATAGTCGTGTCATTTTTCACTTTTTTTGCTCTTTAAAAAATATTTAATATAAAAACGAGTCCTATGATTTTTTTTTAAATCGCTTGGTTTACTCATTTTTTATTTTCTACAAAATAGGGTAGGCGCCATGTTTGCTGAAATTCTTGGTCAGGCTGTTTTCACGTAAAAACATAGTTTTTTTAAGATTACGGCTTTAATATGCATTTTAGCACAAAAATTTATACAATAGAAGTTGGAGAGAATTTAAAATTCTACAACTTTTATTCAAAATATGTTTTTTATATATCGTTTAGTTTAGCGGTATTTAGCAATTTTTTGTTTTTTTTTCACGAAACCGTGTGAAAATCTTTTTTTTAGATTTTGGTCTTAGTATCATTTTACGACAAAAGTGTACATAATCAAATTTATACGAAAATTAAAAGATCTACAACTTTTATTTCAAGCATTTTTCTCTAGAGAGCCTAGTTTAGCGTGAAAGAGTGATTATCCGTATTTTTAAGCCAAAATGAGGTCGAGTTTCATTTTGCGTCTTTCACTTATGATTAATATAAGGTTATATTTTTAGAGGTTAGTTTTGTTGTTTATTTCTAATGTTTTATTATTAATGTTAGGTTATATTGTTAATTATTTGCATTGGCAAGAGAAAGTTGTTGTGAGTGTTTCACACCAGATTTTTTTCTATTTGATTCAAGTGATCCAATAAATTGTAAAAAGCAAAAAAAGTTGTAGGGGAAGTTGGGGCATAGCCGGACATGGGGTATTCCCGGACAGGCGGTAAATTTCGACTTGTAAGGTTGACATGTCTGAAATGCCGTTACAGTTCCCTTCCGGTGCTGTTCTGTTTGTGAATAGAGTGAAACGTGTTTTGTGTTCGTTAGTTTAGTGAAAACTACATTTTACAATTTTGTCTAGAATTTTTACTTAGTTTTCCGACTTGTATACTAGGTAAGTTTTATGGTTCATTATTTATAACAAAATTATGGTTAAAATCGCTCATTTATTAGCTTTAATATTAGTATAGACTCTAAAATATCTTTCCTCAGATAACATCGCAATTTAAAAAAAATCAAAATGGGCGTCCCTTGGGGTATTGGCGGACAGCCGATAAGAACTGTGTTGGGGTAATGTCGGACATGCATACTTTTGTCCGGGAATGCCCCAATCTAATTATGGTTTGTTATTTTCAGAACTATGGTCCGGAACTACGTTCCTAAAACTAACAGAAACACATGGGAGACATCGAACTTGAATCGAGCGCTTGATGCTATTAGAAAAAAATGAAATGACGATCAGACAAGCTTCCATGGAGTTTTCTATTCCTAAAAGCACCCTTCACGATCGGTTGAAACCGCACAGTTTCAAGGAACCTTCGTCAGGTAAAAAAAACCACCTTTAACAAAGAAATGGAAATGGCATTTAGGGATCACATTTTAAAAATGAGCTATACTTTTCATGGACTCACGACAAAAGAAGTGCGGCGAATCTCATATGAGCACGCAGAATATTTGCAGCTAGACCATCCATTTAACGGGGAAAAAAAACAGCTGGATGGGATTGGTTTTATTCTTTTTTAAATAGACACCCTGATTTGAAACAAAGGAAACCAGAGGCTACAAGTCTACACAGACTTGTATAGGGTTTCAATAAAATAGAAGTTCATAATTTTTTTGAAAATCTTGGATCGGTTTATGAATGCCATGACATAGTTCCATCAAAAAATCTACAACATGGATGAGACGGCTCTGCCAACTGTTCCAAACCTCTTAAAAGTGATAGCGCAAAAAGGTACAAAGCGACTTGGGAAAGTGGTGAGTGCAGAGCGTGGAACAACGACAACCCTAGTGGGCATGTGTGAGTGCCACTGGACACTACATTCCTCCATTTTTCATATACGGTAAAAAAAATAAGAAATGATGTTTTTAATCAATGGAGCACCAGGTGGATCAGCGTATGCAGTTTCCGAATCTGGAAGGACTAATGAAGAACTATTTGTTGAATGGTTGAAACATTTTTAAATTAAATTCAGGAGCAATGACTGACAACAAAAACTCTCCTGATTCTTGATAACCACACAAGTCATTGCAGTCTCGCAACCTGGAATTTTTGCAGAGAAAATGGTATTATCATGGTTTCATTACCACCTCATTGTTCGCACAGGATGCAACCGTTAGATTTAACTGTATTTGGACCAATGAAAAAAGCCTACTATGAACAGTGTGACAACTTCCTGAAGACACATCAAAGAGCAATATCTGTGTTTGACGTTGCTGCAATCTTTTGTGTAGCATGGGAAAGAACAACTAACATACAAAACGCTGTAAATGGATTCAAGGCTGCTGGTGTGTGGCCCTTCAATGCTCAGAAGTTTGAGAATGAATGGGAGTCAGCTTTACAGCTATGCGACGCAGAAACGGAAGAAGTTAACAAAGGAAATGAAAATGGAAAAGAAACCTTCACTGCTTCGACAGTTCAACGTATTTCCTCTCCAACAGTTTCCCTGCTAGAATATGTTTAAATAACTTAAATTTTAATGATTATTCAATTTTCCAGTTCATAGAAGTGTGAAACTTAGCGATTAAGGCTTGTCCGGCAATGCCCCCACAGCTGTCCGCCTTTACCCCAATAACTTGGGGAAGACCGGACACGTAACGATTTTTTAAAACGCTCACAATTTTCTAAAATATAATGTTTTCTGCTTCTTATAGTTTTAAATGACTTCAGAATGAATCAAAGAATGTAGCTATTTGAAACATGATGAATTTACTTTTAACAGAATGGTACGTTACACAAAAATAAAAAACCGTCCGGCATTACCCCAACTTCCCCTATTTATTAGTATTAATTTGCGAGGTATATGGTGCGGTTTACCACACCATTTGTCGTACTGTATGTGATTAAATGAATGTTTAACTAACGGGTGATTCAAAAAGAGCGCCGGTTTTTAAACGGCTGGTAAATTTTTGTTTATCGGTTGGCAACATTGTTAGACCTCATTTCTATTTCGGAGAACATTCCGATTGACGATTCAGTTGTAGTTTCTCTTGTTCGCAGTGTAGTAGTCTCGCAGTCTGTGTCTAACCATGGAGAAGTTTACTATTGCGCAACGAGTGTTAATCGTCAAAACATTTTACCAGAGTGGAGAGAGTTATGCGGCTACTGTCAGGCGACTTCGCGGTACTCTAGGACGTAATGAAGCGCCGAATGAATCAACAGTTCGCAGGCTCATGAAAAAGTTTATTGAGACGGGTTCAACAGTCGACCTTAAAAGTTCTGGACGTCGTCGTTCTGGCCGAACTGAGCAGAACGTTGCGTTGGTTCGTGACAGTGTGGCTGTTAGCCCAGCAAAATCAATACGTCGCCGTTCTCAACAATTGGGTTTACGATGTTCTTCTGTACGGAGAATTCTTCGGTACGATCTCCAATATCACCCGTATAAAATTCAGTTGACGCAACATTTGAAAGTGGCAGACCACCAGAAGAGACGACAGTTTGTTGACTGGGTATTGAGAAAACGGCAGGATGATGACACCTTCGCAAACAAAATTGACGCCTTGTGACTTTCATCTTTGGGGTCATCTGAAGTCATTGGTGTATGCCAATAAACCCCGAAACATCAATGACTTGAAGGAGGAAATTCGACGGGTTATCGGGCAAATGGAAGTCGAAACTTGTCGTGCAGTAATATCCAATTTCATGGACAGAGTTGATGCGTGCCAGCGCAGTAGAGGAGGACACATGCATGACGTCATTTTTCATACATGAAATCGGAAGGTAAGATGGACTTGTTGATGTATTTATTTTCAGTTTTTCAATAAAATAAATCTCTTAATTTGATATATCAAAACCGGCGCTCTTTTTGAATCACCCGATACTACTGCGTTTAGAATACAATAGGAATGGGAAGGCTAACTGATCCCCCCCCCCCCCCCCGCCTACCATTCGCTAGGCTTCTTCGTGTTACAACTAAAACTAAACGAATAAACTTTTTAGTGACACACCTGAGTGACGTCACTAGTCTAGTCACAGGAAGTAACTAAACTAAACAGATGGTGTCTTTACACCTTAATACTTACTGCTTTTTTCATTTAACTCTTCCTACACATTGTGAAAACGTTATTACATAGTTTTAAAAACACAAAGAAAACGGAACGGACCTAGTTTTCAAATATTATCAATTAACCGTTTCAGTGCAGAAACAAACAGTAATTAAAATCTGGTGTGAAACACTCACATAACTTTCTCTTGCCAGTGCAAATAATAAACAATAAACCTAACATTAGTAATAAAACATTAGAAATAAATAAAAAACTAACCTCAACAAACATAAACTTATTTTAATCATGAGTGAAAGACGCAAAATGAAAATCGGCCTCAGTTTGGCTTAAAAATACGGAAAATCACTCTTTCACACTAAAGTACTCTCTGTAGAGAAAAATGCTTCAAATAAAAATTAGATCTTTTAATTTCCTATAAATTCGATTACATACACTTTTGTCATGAAATGCATACTAAGGCCGAAATCTTAAAAAAATCGATTTTTCACACGTTTTCGTGAGAAAAAATAGATAATCGGTAATTGCCGCTAAACTAAGGGTTATACAAAACAATGTTAAAAATAAAAGTTGTAGAATTTTAAATTGTTTACATTTTTTATTAAATAAATTTTTGCGCTATATTACATATTAAAGCCGTAATCTTAAAAAAAGTATTTTTTACGAAAAAACACCCCCACCAAAAATTTCAGGAAACATGGCGCCTACCCTATTTTGCAGAGAATAAAAAATTGAGTAAACCAGGCGATTTTTAAAATATCGTAGGACCAGTTTTTGAGAAAATCGCAAAAAAGTGAAAAAATACACGAATAAACTACTACTTCCGGTTGACCGATTTTGATGAAAATGTTGGTGTCGGGTCCGGTAGTGGTATGTAACTTAAGTTTCAAGTTCATACGATGTTCCGTTCTTGAAATATTCTGTTCACACCCACACACACACACACACACACACACACACACACACACACACACAGACACAGACACACACACAGACCAATCGCTAAAAACATGTTTGTGTGGGTTCAGGGGGTCTGAAAACTTATAGATCCGGTGAAAACTCGATTTCTTTAAAATGGACATGACAACAATACTTTCCTTCCTATATATTCATATAGGCAAGAGAAAGTAAAAAGTTTCATGTTAAACCCGGGCGTATACTGGAGGCACAGGCCGTTCGAGATGGACAAGAGCAGGGCTGGGCAGGGCAGGCAGATATTTTTCTTTTCTCTTGCCTATATATATGAGTATAATATAGGAAGGAAAGTATTGTTTTCATGTCTATCACAACAAATACACTCTTCACCCGAATATACACGAAAAACAGACACCCTCACACCCTCACACCCACACACACAACTGCTGACAGACCTATTGCTCTGTCTGCGTGTGTGTGAACAGAATATCTCAAGAACGGAACCTCGTATGAACTTGAAACTTAACTTACATACCACTAGAGGACCCGACCAAAATATTTTCATCAAAATCGGTCAACCGGAAGTAGTAGTTTATTTGTGTAATTTTTCACTTTTTTGCGATTTTCTCAAAAACTGGTCCTACGATTTTTTTACAAATCGCCTGGTTTACTAAATTTTTTATTCTCTACAAAATAGGGTAGGCGCCATGTTTCCTGAAATTCTTGGTAAGGTTGTTTTCACGTAAAAACGTTGTTTTTTTAAGATTACGGCTTTAATATGCATTTTAGCGTAAAATGTAATTTAAGTAGTAAAGAATTTAAAAACCTACGACTTTTATTTTAAACATTTTTTTATAACGCTTAGTTTAGCTGTAATTAGCTTTTTTTTTATCTCACGAAAACGTGTAACAAACCGATTTTTTAAGATTTCAGCTTTAGTAGTACCTATACATTTTACGACAAAAGTGTATGTAATCAAATTTATAGGAAATTATAAGATCCACAAATGTTATTTAAAGAATTTTTCTTTACAGAGCTTAGTTTAGCGTGAAAGAGTGATTTTCCGTATTATTAAGCCAAACTGAGGTTGATTTTCATTTTGTATCATTCACTCATGATTAAAATATAGTTATTTATGTGTTTTGAGGTTAGTTTTTTGTTTACTTTAAATATTTTATTACTAATACTAGATTATATTGTTCATTTTTTGCATTGGCAAGAGAAAGTTGTGTGAGTGTTTCACACCAGATTTTTTTGTACAATGTGAACGCCCCTCCGATTTCCATTTTTTCCCCCATTTCTACGCTGCACAAATGAACGGAACTATTAAATGATAAACAGTTCGATTATTTTCGAACGAAAAGTATCGAAACATATTGTGTAGTAATTGAAAATCGACTAATTATATCGAATGTAATAAAAGCGCGCGAACATTAATTACCCGCCAATTAAACCGAAAAAATATGAAACAGGAATGGCTTCCACTTAACAATGGAGAGTACCTTTTTTAAATAAATAAATATAGTACAGGAACAAATACGAAAATCGTTTTAAAACATATTGCCACAAATAAAGGACCTGTCAAAACACTTTTTTTCTTTTTTTTAAGGTCATCAGCCGATAGGCTGGTTTGAACGTGTAGAGGTTTTACTAAGTAAAACGAGGAGTGTGGTGGTTTACCATTGCCACAACTCACTCAGTGGAAAAGTATGCTTATCAGCATGTTGGGCCCAGTGAAAAGCACATATTTTCCACTCTGCAAATGACACCTTCACTTCATTCACCACACAATCCAACTGTATTATGAAATTTATTACTTTGAGAGGAGGAGATAACTGTGATTAGTGTCACAATACACCTCTACCTCTTCTCTTATTAAATGATTCACTCATTTAATTGGCTGACCATGTGATGATAAGAAACACAACTATTTATTTTAGCCCTGCAATGAACACATTGAGTGTAAATAATTTGACACTCCACCTGTCTGTTATGGGCAGTCAAAACCCTTAATAACAATATATTCTCAACACAGTTTCAAAAATTAACTCAAAGCAATTTCTGCAAGAAATGAAATATACCTTTATATTTTATAATATTAATAAATTCTTTAATATCCGTTGAAATCAATCTCTGATTTAACTGTCAAACTGGATTCAATTAACTTGTTCAAGTGTACATGTTAGTTTGTGGTTTAATAAATTAAACTAAAAGAAGGAAAAGTAAAAAGAAGGTAAAAATTAACAGTTTAAATTAAAAGTAGGTATAAAATGAATTGTTTGAATATGTCCGGTCATAAATAGTAAAAATGAGCACTGGAAATTATTGGGAATAATTTATGGAATAAGTTTTAGTGTAACTTTTAATTTTGTTCTAATCAAGGTTTTCCTACAGATTAGCTTGCCCACTCCAAGAAAATGTCTGATCAGTCTCCTATAATATGCGTTCTATGCAGTAGTATAACCCCCAACTTAACTTAATTTAACTTAACTTAACTTGACTTAACTTGGTTAACTTGGTTAACCAAGTTTTTTAACTTAAGTTTTTAACTTAACTAAGTTAAGTTAAAAACTTAAGTTAAAACTTAAAAATTAAACCTTAAAAGTTAAGTTAAAACTTAAGTTAAAACTTAAAAATTAAACCTTAAAAGTTAAGTTAAAACTTAAAAATTAAACCTTAAAAGTTAAGTTAAAACTTAAGTTAAAACTTAAAAATTAAAACTTAAAAGTTAAGTTAAAACTTTAAGTTTAAGTTTTTTAACTTAACTTGGTTAAGTTCCAAATAAACTGAATTTCAATAATCTCAGTCCTAATTATCCTTCCAATAAACTTTTGAATTAAAAATTCACGATTAACCATAATTAAAAAAATAATAGAAAATAAAATTACAGAAGAATTTAACAACGTCACACATCACACCCACTGTCAACTAAAAATTGTTTGACTTGTCATGTACAGTTTATTTTATAATTATTCAAGACAATAAATCTTATTTATTTATTTACATACGTAAATGTTTTGTTAAACTTAATTAATTAGACATAAAAGGGAACTAATTAGGAGTTGCTTTCCCCGACAAAAGCTTTCCCAGAAGGCTAAAGAGAATACTTGCAACAGAGATTTGTTATTACCCTAATAAAAAATTAATAAATAAAATTCAGAAGGCACTGATTAATATAAATAAAATTAATACACACTGATTCAGAATTCAATTACTAAAAGAAAAAACAATCATTTATTTGTATCATTATCACGTTCAGCATATTTTTACTTTCTCTTGCCTATATGAATATATAGGAAGGAAAGTATTGTTTTCATGTCGATTTTAAGAAATCGAGTTTTCACCGGATCTATACGTTTTCAGACCCCCTGAACCCAAAAAACATGTTTTTAGCGATTGGTCTGTGTGTGTGTGAGTGTGAACAGAATATCTCAAGAACGGAACATTGTACGAACTTGAAACTTAAGTTACATACCACTACCGGACCCGACACCAACATTTTCATCAAAATCGGTCAACCGGAAGTAGTAGTAACTTAGTTTATTCCTATAATTTTTCACTTTTTTGCGATTTTATTTTTAATCATGAGTGAATGACGCAAAATGACAATCGAACTCAGTTTGGCTTAAAAATACGGAAAATCACGCTTTCACGCTAAACTAGGCTCTGTAGAGAAAAATGCTCTAATTAAAAGTTGTAGATCTTTTAATTTTCTATAAATTTGATTATATACACTTTTGTCGTAAAATGCATACTAAGACCGAAATGTTAAAAAAATCGATTTTTCTCACGTTTTCGTGAGAAAAAAAAAAGAAAATCGCAAATTACCGCTAAACTAAGCGTTATACAAAAAAATGTTTGAAACAGTGTGTTGTAGGTTTTTAAATTCTCTACAACTTTTATTATATAAGTTTTTGCGCTGAAATTTATATTAAAGCCGTAATCTTAAAAAAACAACGTTTTTACGTGAAAACAGCCTCACCGAGAATTTCAGCAAACATGGCGCCTACCCTATCTTGTAGAGAATAAAAAATTGAGTAAAATAGGCGATTTTAAAAAAAATCGTAGGACCAGTTTTTGAGAAAATCGCAAAAAACTGAAAAATTATACGAATAAACTACTACTTCCGGTTGACCGATTTTGATGAAAATGTTCGTGTCGCGTCCGGTAGTGGTATGTAACTTAAGTTTCAAGTTTCAAGTTCGTACGATGTTCCGTTCTTGAGATATTCTGTTCACACACAGACACACAGACCAATCGCTAAAAACATGTTTTTTGGGTTCAGGGGGTCTGAAAAAACGTATAGATCCGGTGAAAACTCGATTTCTTAAAATCGACATGAAAACAATACTTTCCTTCCTATATATTCATATAGGCAAGAGAAAGTAAAAAAGTAACAAACCTATGTTAACGAGCTTTACACCGTCTTCCGAGATAGATTTCAAAGCAGCTGCCGCATTTTCTAAACACTGGTGTTGGTTGGCAGGTCTTTTAATCCAAGGTGGTTTTATTTGTCTATTTTGAAGTACTTTTATCAAAGCACAAAGTTTTGTACCGTCTTGAAAATCTTTACTTAAATCTATCACTCCCATTCCTCCTACACTTCTAAGATGTTCATTCAACCAATTTTTAAAAGAAAAAACAGAAAATCGCAAATTACCGCTAAACTAAACGTTATACAAAAAAATGTTTACAATAAAAGTTGTAGAATTTTAAATGCTCTACAACTTTTATTTTATAAATTTTTGCTCTAAAATTTACATTAAAGCCGTAATCTTAAAAAAATATGTTTTTACGTAAAAACACCCTCACCAAGAATTTCACCAAACATGGCGCCTACCCTATCTTGTAGAGAATAAAAAATTTAGTAAATCAGGCGATTTTTAAAAAAATCGTAGGACCAGTTTTTGAGAAAATTGCAAAAAAGTGAAAAATTACACGAATAAACTACTAATTTCGGTTGACCGATTTTTATGAAAATGTTCGTGTCGGGTCTGTCAGTGGTATGTAACTTAAGTTTCAAGTTTCAAGTTCGTACAATGTTCCGTTCTTGAGATATTCTGTTCACACACACACAGACCAATCGCTAAAAACATGTTTTTTTTTGGGTTCAGGGGGTCTGAAAACGTATAGATCCGGTGAAAACTGTACATGTTAACAATACTTTCTTTCCTATATATTCATATAGACAAGAAAAAGTAAAAAAATGTGTTTTTGAATACAAAACTAAATAAATAATAGAATGAAATATAAAATATGATAACCTATGGTAACCAACTTGACACAGTCTTTTGAGATAGATTTCACACACACACACAGATCAATAGCTAAAAACATTTTGGATTCAGGGGGCCAAAAAACGTGTAGATCCGTTGAAGAGTGTATTTGTTAAAATCGACACGAAAACAATACTTTCCTTCCAAAAACAATCATTATCACGTTCAGCATATTTTTGTTGTAATTCTTTATAAACTAAATAAATTCTAGATTGAAATATAAAATGTTACTAACCTATGTTAACGAGCTTTACACCGTCTTCCGAGATAGATTTCAAAGCAGCTGCCGCATTTTCTAAACACTGGTGTTGGTTGGCAGGTCTTTTAATCCAAGGTGGTTTAATTTGTCTATTTTGAAGTACTTCAATCAAAGCACAAAGTTTTGTACCGTCTTGAAAATCTTTACTTAAATCTATCACTTCCATTCCAACACTTCTAAGATGTTCGTTCACCCCAATTTTTAAAAGTATGAGCTTGTATATCAACCCATAATGCTTCGTGCCCTTTTATTTGCATACCATGGGCGGCGTGCCCTTCAGGACTTCTAGCCACTAAACCCACTTGACTACTTCGTGACATTGTAACTATTATTATTTCAACTAAATATTAACTTCATTATAAATATATTATAATTCGCACAACACTGAACGTAACAACACTTTAACACAATATTAACTAACACACGAAAACACTTTGTACTGTTGTAGTAAACACAAGACTATTAAACGAATGGTTGGCCTTCTAACAACTGACTGACTGCTTACATGTTTGCCAACATAACAAAGCAAATATATTGTATAAATACAACCTGTTGCTTTAGTAATGTTCTATAGATTCGTAACTAAATATAAGAGAATTTAATGCCATGTCTGAAGTTCACATACATTATTTTATTGATTATTTTGTTACGAGAATTTCGGGTTCAATGTGTTATTTTGCATTTGCTAATAATTACTCTTAGAAGTTAAAAAGGTACTTACGTATTATGCGGAGGCCACTATTGTGCTGTGATTTTTCTTACCAGGTTCAAAAAATGACTACATATTTATAAAAAATCTGGTGTGAAACACTCGCACAACTTTCTCTTGCCAATGCAAATAATTAACAATAAACCTAACATTATTAATAAAATATTAGAAATAAACAAAAAACTAACCTCAATATACATAACCTTATTTTAATCATGAGTGAAAGACGCAAAATGAAAATCAACCTCAGTTTAGCTTAAAAATACGGAAAATCACTCTTCCACGCTAAACTAGGCTCTGTAGAGAAAAATGCTCTAAATAAAAGTTGTAGATCTCTTAATTTTCTATAAATTTTATTTTATACACTTTTGTCGTAAAGTGCATAACTAAGGCCGAAATCTTTAAAAAATCGATTTTTCACACGTTTTCGTGAGAAAAAACAGAAAATCGCTAATTACCGCTAAACTAAGCGTTATACAGAAAAATGCTTGAAATAAAAGTTGTAGGTTTTTAAATTTTCTGCAACTTTTATTATATACATTTTTGCGCTATAATACATATTAAAGCCGTAATCTTAAAAAAACACTTTTTTTACGCAAAAACAGCCTCACCGAGAATTTCAGCAAACATGGCGCCTACCTTGTAGCGAATAAAAAATTTAGTAAACCAGGCGATTTTCAAAAAAATCGTAGGACCAGTTTTTGAGAAAATCACAAAAAAGTGAAAAATTATACGAATAAACTACTACTTCCGGTTGACCGATTTTGATGAAAATGTTCGTGTCGGGTCTGGTAGTGGTATGTAACTTAAGTTTCAAGTTTCAAGTTCGTACGATGTTCCGTTCTTGAGATATTCTGTTCACACACAGACACACACACAGACCAATCGCTAAAAACATGTTTTTTGGGTTCAGGGGGTTTGAAAACGTATATTTCCGGTGAAAACTCGGTTTCAAAAAATCGACATGAAAACAATACTTTCCTTCCTATATATTCATATAGGCAAGAGAAAGTAAAAATGAATAAACCCACCGGGTTGGTCTAGAGGTAAAGTCGTCGCCAAAATCAGCTGATTTTCGGAGACCAAGGTTACTGGTTCAAATCCTAGTAAAGGTACAGTTGAGCCGTTGTTAGTTTGCTCCTCCTTCTGTCAACAAACAAAAGCCACCTACTACAGGGTGCACGCTACACTCCACCACTTTACGGATGTCGTATTCCTATTAAGTTAACTATTTTTTAAATTATAAGTACTTAAAGTACTTAAAATATCAGTCATGATATTATGTAGGCCTAACAATTTCATTTAAAAAAATACCTTTAAAAGTATTTTGTATTGTAAATACTTTTGAAAGTATTTTGTTGTTACTTTTAATCAGCGTGTACACATTTTGATATAATGCGCATGCTCAGTGACGTCATTATTTGTTTAGATTAGGAGCAAACTAACAGAGGCTGGACTGTACCTAAATAAAAGAATTTAACGCCGTGTCTGAAGTTCACATACATTATTACTTTCTCTTGCCAATATGAATATATAGGAAGGAAAGTATTGTTTTCATGTCGATTTTTCGAAACCGAGTTTTCACCGGATCTATACGTTTTCAAACCCCCTGAACCCCAAAAACATGTTTTTAGCGATTGGTCTGTGTGTGTGTATACAAAATATCTCAAGAACGGAACATCCTACGAACTTGAAACTTAAAACTTAAGTTACATACCACTACCGGATTCGATAAGAACATTTTCAAAATCGGTCAAACTGAGATAGTAGTTTATTCGTGTAATTTTTTCACTTTTTTGCGATTTTCTCAAAAACTGGTCCTAAGATTTTTTTTAAAATCGCCTCATTTACTCAATTTTTTATTCTCTACAAGATAGGGTAGGCGTCATGTTTGCTGAAATTCAGGGTGAGGCTGTTTTCACGTAAAAACAAAGTTTTTTTAAGATTACGGCTTTAATATCCAATATAGAGCAAAAATTTATATAGTAAAAGTTGTAGAGAGTTTAAAATTCTACAACTTTTATTTCAAACATTTTTTTTGTATGACGCTTAGTTTAGCGGTAATTTGCGATTTTCTGTTTTTTTCTCACGAAAACGTGAGAAAAATCGATTTTTTTTAACATTTCGGCCTTAGTATGCATTTTACGACAAAAGTGTTTATAATAAAATTTTTAGAAAATTAAAAGATCTACAACTTTTATTTAGAGCATTTTTCTCTACAGAACCTTGTTTAGAGAGAAAGAGTGATTTTCCGTATTTCTAAGCCAAACTGAGGTTGATTTTCATTTTGCGTCTTTCACTCATGATTAAAATTAGGTTATGTTTATTGAGGTTAGTTTTTTGTTTATTTCTTATGTTTTATTACTAATGTTAGGTTTATTGTTAATTATTTGCACTGGCAGGAGAAAGTTGTGTGAGTGTTTCACACCAGATTTTTTTATTGATTATTTTGTTACGAGAATTCGGGTTCAATGTGTTATTTTGCATTTGCTAATAATTACGCTTAGAAGTTAAAAATCAAGTAATCGTCTTAATAAACAACTTTTATCCACTGAGAAAATTAAAAGTTATTTAAGAAATTGATTTAAATTTCTAGTTTTACAGTATTGTAAATAATAAAACTTTTATTTTGTATTAATACAATTTTTATTTTAAGTTATATAGATTTTAAAACTTTATTTAATCTACAGTTAAACACACAACTTTTCACAATAATGTAAAAAATGTAAAATAACCTGTTTAATAATGAATAAACAGTTTAAAATTAAACATGTAACTTAATTTTAATCGTCAGTGAATTACGCTATTAAAGTAATTCTCAGTTGGATTTTAATGGACGAAAGAAATTTGGAAAACAAACAGTGATTTTGAAAATGGTAGAAATAAAAATAATTGCAGGTTTGAATTTTCCATTACTTAGATTATAAAATAGCCTAGTTTCCCTCTAAAATTTTATTCTAAGGCGGCAATCTTTAAAAAATTCAATTTTTTACAAATTTTGATGAAAAAGAAAACAGAAAATCACTAATTTCCGCAAAACCAAGGGTTGTACAAAAACAAAAAAAAAAGTTTGAAATAAAAGTTGTAGTTTTTTTTAAAATGTTCTATAACTTTGAATATACACACTTTTGCTCTAAAATTAAGGTTGCAGTGTTAACAAACACCATTTTTCCTATAATACCACAGCCTCCCCAATAATTTCAGCAGACATGGCGCCTACCCTACCTTGTAGAGCATAAAAATGTAGTGAATGAGGTGATTTTTACTTTCTTTTGCCTATATGAATAAGGAAGGAAAGTATTGTTTTCATGTCAATTTTAACAAATACACTTCACCCGAATATACACCTAAACAGACCCCCTCACACCCACACACACAACATGTTTTTAGCGATTGGTCTGTGTGTGTGTGTGTATACAAAATATCTTAACAACGGAACATCGTACGAACTTGAAACTTGAAACTTAAGTCACATACCACTACAGGACCCGACACGAACATTTTCATCAAAATCGGTCAACCGAAAGTAGTAGTTTATTCGTGTAATTTTTCACTTTTTGCGATTTTCTCAAAAATGGCTCCTACGATGTTGTTTTGAAATCGTCTCATTTACTACATTTTTAAACGCTTTTATTTAACTTACTCTTGGATCCATCAAATCTTGCAACGTAAAATTTTAATACTTCTACCGTATCAATATGAATCAAACTTTGCACACTTGTTTATCTTCGATGACAATACGCTGTGGAGGTGTTTGTAAAAAAATTTTTTTTTTAAATTTAAAAAAAAAATTTAAAAAAACGCTTTTATTTAACAATTACTTAAAACAATTAACTAAAAAGAAAAAAAGAAAAAAAATTTACAAAAAAATCACAGAAAAAAAAATTACACAAAAATCAAAAAAAAAAATTAAAAAAAAAAATTTTAAGAAACGCTATTATTTAACAATTAATCAAAAAATGAACTAAAAAGAAAAAAAGAAAAAAATTTACAAAAGAAAAATCACAAGACATTACAGTTAAAAATAAAAGCGTGGCGCATTAATATATATAATATTTATTGTAAAATATTCGTTGTAAAATATTATATACATTAATGCGCCACGCTTTTATTTTTACTGTAATGTAACTGTGTGTGTGTGTGTATACAAAATATCTCAAGAACGGAACATCGTACGAACTTGAAACTTAAGTCACATACCACTACAGGACCCGACACGAACATTTTCATCAAAATCGGTCATATTTTAACAAACAAGCAGGTGTATTCCGATATGAGGAATAGAAATCTGGTGGAGGGGGACTGGATGAACCGAGAGAGATGGCAGATGGGATGCGAGAAGCGGCTGGAGCTGTAGATCAAACTCACTTATACATATACGTCTGTGATTTTTTTTTGTAAATTTTTTGATATTTTTCTTTTTAGTTAATTTTTTTGATTAATTGTTAAATAATAGCGTTTCTTAAAAATTTTTTTTTTGTAATTTTTTTTTCTGTGATTTTTTTGTAAATTTTTTTTGTAAATTTTTTTTATTTTTTTTTATTTTTCAGGACACGGTAGGCGCCATGTCTGCTGAAATTCTTGGGGAGGCGTGATCTCGTGGAAAAAAATAGTTTTTCTAAGATTCCGGCCTTAAGATACATTTTAGGGCACAAGAATATAACATAATAAAATTAAGTTGTAGAGAATTCCAAATCCTACAACTTTTATTTCAAACATTTATTTTGTATAGCGCTCAATTTAGCGGTAATTAGCGTTTTTCTGTTTTTTTTCTCACAAAACGTGTGAAAAATCAATTTTTTTAAAGATTTCGGCCTTAGTATGCATTTTACGACAAAAGTGTATATAATCAAATTTATAGGAAATTAAAATATGATCTACAACTTTTATAATAAGCTTTTTTCTCTACAGAGCCTAGTTTAGCCCGAAAGAGTAATTTTACATTTTATTAAGCCAAACCAAGGTCGATTTTCGTTTTGCATCAATCACTCATGATTAAAATAAGGTTTCATGTTTTTTTTGAGGTTAGTTTTATTACTAATTTTAGGTTTATTGTTAATTATTTGCATTGGCAAGAAAATGTTGTATGAGTGTTTCATACCATATTCCCTTTTTACTTGCTCTTGCCTATATGAATGTATAGGAAGGAAAGTATTGTTTTCATGTCCATTTTTCGAAATCGAGTTTTCACCGGATCTATACGTTTTCAGACACCCTGAACCCAAAAACATGTTTTTAGCGACTGGTCTGTGTGTGTGTATACAAAATATCTCAAGAACGGAACATTGTACGAGCTTGAAACTTAAAACTTAAGTTACATACCACTACCGGACCCGACACGAACATTTTCATCAAATTCGGTCAATCGGAAGTAGTAGTTTATTCGTGTAATTTTTCACTTTTTTGCGATTTTCTCAAAAACTGGTCCTACTTTTTTTTTTAAAAAATGGCCTTATATACTCAATTTGTTTGTTCTCTACAAGATAGGGTAGGCGCCATTTGTGCTGAAATTCTTGGTGAGGCTGTTTCCGCGTAAAAAAATTGTTTTTTTTTAAAGATTGCGGCTTTAATACGCATTTCAGCTCGAAATGTATATAATAAAAAATGTAGAACATTTGAAGTCCTACAACTTTTAATTCAAACATTTTTTTGTATAACGCTTAGTTTAGTGGTAATTAGCGATTTTCTGTTTTTTTTCACGAAAACGTGTGAAAAATCGATATTTTTTTAGATTTCGGCCTTAGAATGCATTTTACGACAAAAGTGTATATAATCAAATTTATAGGAAATTAAAAGATCTACAACTTTAATTAAAGCATTTTTCTCTACAGAGCGTAGTTGAGCGTGAAAGATTGATTTTCCGTATTTTTAGGCCAAACTGAGGTTGATTTTCATTTTGCGTGTTTCTCTCATGATTGAAATAAGGTTATGTTTTTGAGGTTAGTTTTTTGGTTATTTCTTATACTTTATTAATAATGTTAGGTTTCTTGTTAATTATTTGCATTGGAAAGAGCATGTCGTATGAGTGTTTCATACCATATTTTCTTTTTTATTGTACAAGTGGCAACACTGATTGTAAGTGAAAGCTTATATTTTGATAGGTCGTGTAGGTGTCTTTCGTTTCTACTGCTTCAGTTTTAAACCGATTGGAAGTCTAACAACAGTACTATTGTGTTATAAATTACTTAATTTCCTAATCGCAAATTAATTCAGTGTGGGTTTAATAAATTGGAATGCATCCTACAAAATCAAAACCGGCCATCTGTGATACAATTGTTAACGTACTAGACTTTAAAGTACAAGGTCATAGGTTTGATTTCCGGCTAGATTCTAGAATTTTTTATTTATTTATTTTTTTTAATTCCTAATATGTGTACGTTCTGCCCATAACAGACAGGTAGAGTGTCAAATTATTTACACTCAATCTGTTAGTTGCAGGGCTAAAATAAATAGCTTTGTTTCTTATCATCACATGGTCACCCAATTAAATGACTGAATCATTTAATAAGAGAAGAGGTAGAGGTGTGTTAGGTGACACTAATCACAGTTATCTCCTCCTCTCAAAGTAATGAATTTCATTATACAGTTGGATTGTGTGGTGAATGAAGTGAAAGTGTCATTTGCAGAGCGGAAAATATGTACTTTTCAGAGGGCCCGGCATGCTGATAAGCGTACTTTTCCACTGAGTGAGTTGTGGCAATTGTAAACCACCTTACTCCTCCCTCTTACTTAGTAAAACCTCTACACGTTCAAACCAGCCTACAGGCTGATCACCTAAACAACAACATGTGTACGTTGCAATCCTATCAATTGAGAACAATAAGCAACCCAATGATCTAATGAGATGAGGATGATGTGTATGACGTGTAAATGAGGTGTAGTCTTGTACAGACTCAGGTCGACCATTCCTGAGAGAGAATGGTTAATTGAACCCCAACCATCAAAGTACACCCACAACCACTGTCTACCATTGAAATCCGTATAAAAGTAACTACCTTTACTAGGATTTCAACCAGGAACCTTGGTCTCCGAAAATCAGCTGATTTTGGCGACGACTTTACCTCTAGACCAACCCCCGGTGGGTTTTAATTTCTTAATCGCAAATTAATTCAGTGTGGGCTAAATAAATTGGAATGAATCCTACAACATCAAAACCGGCCTTCTGTGTTTCAAAATTGTTAACGTACTAGACTTTAAATTAGAAGGTCATAGGTTTGATTTCCGGCTAGATTCTAGAAATTTGAACTAGTTAAAATCCATTCTGTAACCTACCTAAAATTCAGCTGTTCTTAGTTTGCTCCTACTGTCAACAAACAAAAGCCAGCTACTACACGGTGCACGCTAGAGTCCACGACTTCATGGATGTCATACTCCTATTAAGTTAACTATGTTTTAAATTATAACTACTTAAAGTACTAAAAACATCAGTCATGATATGATGTACGCCTAACAATTTCATTTAGAAAAATACTTTTAAAAGTATTTTGTTGTTACATTTTAATTAGCGTGTACTCTTTCTACTTTCTCTTGCCTATATGATTATATAGGAAGGAAAGTATTGTTTTCATGTCGATTTTTAGAAATCGAGTTTTCACCGGATCTATACGTTTTCAGACCCCCTGAACTCACACAAACTTATTTTTAGCGATTGGTCTGTGTGTGTGTATACAAAATATCTCAAGAACGGAACATCCTACGAACTTGAAACTTAAAACTTAAGTTACATACCACTACCGGACCCGACAAGAACATTTTCATCAAAATCGGTCAAACTGAAGTAGTAGTTTATTCGTGTAATTTTTCACTTTTTTGCGATTTTCTCAAAAACTGGTCCTACGATTTTTTTAAATCGCCTCATTTTTCTCAATTTTTTATTCTCTACAAGATAGGGTAGGCGTCATGTTTGCTGAAATTCAGGGTGAGGCTGTTTTCACGTAAAAACAAAGTTTTTTTAAGATTACGGCTTTAATATGTAATTTAGAGCAAAAATTTATATAGTAAAAGTTGTAGAGAATTTAAAATTCTACAACTTTTATTTCAAACATTTTTTTGTATAACGCTTAGTTTAGCGGTAATTTGCGATTTTCTGTTTTTTTCTCACGAAAACGTGAGAAAAATCGATTTTTTTAACATTTCGGCCTTAGTATTCATTTTACGACAAAAGTGTATATAATTAAATTTATAGAAAATTAAAAGATCTACAACTATTAATTAGAGCATTTTTCTCTACAGAGCCTAGTTTTGTGTGAAAGAGTGATTTTCCGTATTTTTAAGCCAAACTGAGGTTGATTTTCATTTTGCGTCTTTCACTCATGATTAAAATTAGGTTATGTTTATTGAGGTTAGTTTTTTGTTTATTTCTAATGTTTTATTACTAACGTTAGGTTTATTGTTAATTATTTGCACTGGCAAGAGAAAGTTGTGTAAGTGTTTCACACCAGATTTTTTTATTTAGCGATTGGTCTGTGTGTGTGACCAACCACTAGTAAATCACGTGACCTTTTCTCCCTTACTAGCGTGTTGGGATTGGGCCTTTATGGCTTGAAACGACCGTTATTCCTAATATGTGTACGTTGCAATCTGTTCATCAATTGAGAACAATAAGCAACCCCATGACCCAATGAGATGAGGATGATGTGTATGACGCGTAAATGAGACTGTGTAGTCTTCCACAGACACACACACTCACAGAGTATGGTTAATTAAACCCCAACCATCTTACTACACCCACAACCACTGTCTACCATTCAAATCCGTATAATATAAGGATATATGTATCAGACGAACTAATGTTCCATAGCCGAGCGAGTGAGAGGGATTTTTTTTTTTTTTTTTTTTTTTAACGTCCGACTGTTCTGCAATTACTGCTAATGCAGACGGTGAAGGATGAAATGATTTTTTTTGTAACGTATGAAAATATGCCGTGCCTGAATGGGATTCGAACCCAAGACCGCATGATGAGAGGGAGATATGTGTGGCATAACTAGCATGCGCCCAAAGGTCTTTACCCAAATGTGAAAACATACTACAGTCGTTATCTTGGTTGTTAGTTGACTGCATGGATAAACGCTTGCTCACAACAAAGAGTAAAATTAAAGACAATGTTATTGGGTAGGCGCGTATGGCTTGTGCAAGTGAGAGCGTTATGCATTCTCTCACTCCCACGGCTAGGGGATTTCAATTCATCTGAATACTGTACACCCACAACCTCTGTCTAGTATTCAAATCCATACAATATAAATTAACTACCTTTTCTACGATTTCAACCACCAACCTTTATCTCCGAAAATCAGCTGTTGACTCGCTGCAACGACTTTACCTTTAGACCACCAACCTGGTGGATGAAATTCACTTATGTTTTATTTTATTTTTTAAAATTTATTTATTTAACGTCGCATCAACTACAACGGTCATTAGCGACGACGTTCGGCTGTCACTATTGTACTGTACAATGGAGGATGAAATGATTTTTTGTAACGTACCTACAAAAATATGCTGTGCCTGATTGGGATTCGAACCCAGGACCGCATGATGAGAGGTGAGTATTCATGTATTTATTTCAATCATTGACAAGGGGAACACAAGAAAAACTAACAATGTTTAAAAAATACATATTTTTTATTATAATAAATTATTTTATTCAACAAACAGCAGAAAATAGAAAACTTTCGCTCCTCCACGTGGTGTGGTTGGGTAATCTGAATATAGATGGGATAAGACCGGATGAACTACTGTATGAATCTAAGCTTTGTGCAGCCACAGGTTGAAGCGGACAGACAAAGTACCAGACTGGTGTTATGTCATAACACTCTATAGTCTGTCTACGCTAAGAGTACTCCGACGTAGGCAACCACCAATACAAGTGATGAGCATGCGCATTCATTAAAAATACCCACACCATGCATCATCAACAAACAACAATTCCATTAGACACTAATTTATTCACTCTCAGCTTAATATTATAATGAAAACACGCTCAATTCATCTGTTAGAAAATGTTTCATAAATCGAACATTAGTTTAGCATTAATAACTAAAACTTTTACTATTGTTACTCTTACATTGTTATTTTTCGTCACATTATTTACTATTTTTTTTTATTTATTTTTTTTATTCCTAATTTGTGTACGTTGCAATCTGTTGTCAATTGAGAACAATAAGCAACCCCATCACCCAATCAGATGAGGATGATGTGTATGACGTGTAAATGAGGTGGTGTAGTCTTATACAGACACACACACTCACTGAGTATGGTTAATTGAACCCCAACCATCAAACTACACCCACAACCACTGTCTACCATTCAAATCCATATAAAAGTAACTAACTACCTTTACTAAGATTTGAACCAGGAACCTTCGTCTCCAAAAATCAGCTGTTAAACAGCTGATTTTGGCGACGACTTTACCTCAGACCAACTTGATGGATTTACGATTATTATATTATTATTTATGATTAGTAGGTTTTTATTATAGACTCAGTTTTATTTTTGGTCACAAGTAATAGCCTATAACAGACTAATGCGCTTGAATTATAACAGGACAGTAAACAATTCCAGCGATTCGTTGTTTATCATTTCAGATTGTTTATATAGTATCATTTAAATAATAAATAATGTCTGTGACTAGTTTAATACAACTGTTTGCACTTGCCCGTGTTTAACTCATTTTTTGTGTCATAAGTTATCTTTTGGTATTGCATTGGTTCGTTTCGATTTTCTTCATAGACTGAAGTTGTAAAGTTTTTTAAGCTGTGTTTTGTTAACATGCGTGATAGTGAATGTGTTGAGTTTTTGAAAAATAAAAGGGGCAACCATTAAAAAGTAGACAAAAATTGTTTTGTTAAATGTAATGGTTAAAATAATTAATTAATTAGGGAGTCTCTTTATGAAACTACAATAATTACAAGTAATCAGAACAGTATAATTGAAAACGCTTATAGGATTATGTTTATTTTAGCTGGATGGAACATAGTGCAAGATAATTGTCAGGCGGAGAGGTAGATACGCACTAAATAGAGTAAAACTTTTGTTTACAACGTACAGGCGCTTGCCTCACGTGGAGTACTCTAAGCCGGGTACACACCTACAGGTATAACTGACAGGTCTACCCGACCCGTCACAGGCAAACTGTCATGTCAAACTTAAATGCAGGGGCATCCACACGTACAGTCTACCGTCCATCAGTTGGTTCAAAAATGTCGACAGATAACACTATTGCTGTGTTTGCGGGAGTTACTTCTTAGTGTGTTGATTTTTTTTAACACTGTTTCTCTGGTGGCACTCGGTTCAATTCCTTTCAGAGTTTCTAATAGTTTTGCGTAAGCAGCTTCTTTTCGGGGGCGATTACTATATTCTGCGCTCTTTACGTTCCATATAAATGGCTCACAACGATAAATTTCGATGAAATCTTCCATGACTTCTTTCTTCCTAGATTCCATTATCTGACTATCGAAAAACCGGGCAACCGCAATATACACCACACAAAAACTACTAAAATTAAAATAATGAACTATATAATATAAAAACTACGCGATATAAAACTACACAAAACAAATCAAATCGCAAAACAAAATTGAAACAAAGCAAATCACAAGCAGTAAAAAATGTATTTACGCCGCAAGAGAGCACTATTCGTTCAGCACGAGCATGGACAACTGACAGTTAGCATGAAATGCGTACACAATAGCAGGTCGACCGGCAAGTGAACCGTGCGCCTGCCGAATTTTCAGAAGGGTGACAGGCGACCTGACAGTTGCAAAAACTGACAGTTATTGTTCATCTACATTGCACGTTTGACATGACAGTTTGCCTGCGACGGGTAGACCTGTCAGTTATACCTGTAGGTGTGTACCCGGCTTTAGGGTAATCGCATGGTGAAGAGGGAGAGGTCGAGGTAGAGGTATAGGCAGAGGGAGTGTCGCTCAGTGAAAAGGGTTACCGCGCTGCTTTCTCACATGATTTGAGGGCAGTCTTTCTCCGTCTAGCGTAACCTCTAATTACAACCTGCATACATTCTAGACGCACTTCACTCACTGTGTTGCAAGGAGAGAGGTTGTTAGGATAGTTAATCTTTTTTACAATGTTAAACGACAGTAGTGAAGATAGTGATGACATGTCAACAGCGTGTAAATGGTGGCTGATTGGCACTTTAAGTAATCGTGAGTTCAGTATTCATCCCATAAATCAAGTGCGACAAGATCTGGGAGAATATCACTACCTTTTTTTGCAACTTAATAAGGAATACCCAGACAAATTCCAAGAATACATGAGGATGACTCATGAAATATTTTCATACATTTCCGACAACATATCACCAAAGTTGGAAAACTTTACAAAATACTGCAACCTTCATATCACCTATGGCCTTGAACGGACCAATCACAGAGAAGCCGCTTGATACACCGCTCCAAAAGACAAACTATTTTGTCTTGAAAAGCGGGCGGGCGGGCGGGCAAGACCTCCTGGAGGGCCGCGAGCTACACCTCTACCTCGATCTCTTCACTATGCGCGCGCTCATAACACGCAATGTATTTATGTTACCTAGAGGTACTGTCACCTCCACCTCCACCTCTTCCTCTTCACCATGCGATTACCCTTACAGTAGATAGACTATACGATCCTGGGAATAGACGTTGTAAAGTAAACTTGACTGTTAATCATTAACAACACTGGAAGACATCCTTAGATGTTGTAATCGTTCATTAGAGATTAGAGTTTGTATTTCGGCTTGCAATTCTAAAGCCAGTTCTAACGGCATTTTTTGTAACTGAACAGCGATACTGTTACCGAAAGCGATGAATTCATTCGTCGCATTCAAACGGTTCGTATAATGTACAGTCCAGCCTCTCTTAGTTTGCTCCTAATGTAAACAAATAATGACATCACTGAGCATGCGCATTATATAAAAATGTGTACACGCTCATTAAAAAGTAACAACAAAATACTTTCAAAAGTATTTAAATACAAAATACTTTTAAAAGTATTTTTATAAATGAAATTTTTAGGCGTACATCATATCATGACTGATGTTTTTAGTACTTTAAGTGCTTATAATTTAAAAAAATAGTTAACTTAATAGTAGTATGACATGCATAAAGTGGGAGACTCTAGTGTGCACCCTGTAGTAGGTGGCTTTGGTTTGTTGACACTAGGAGCAAACTAAGAACGGCTCAACTGTAGCTCTGTTTGAAATGTCACCTACGCACAAGTAGGTCCTACTAGAAAACTAGAATCCCGGGCAGGGGCGGTTTCAGGGAAGGGGCCATGGGGTCCATGGCCCCCCCCCCGAAATACTAGGAAAACTTAGTTTAATATTTTCTATAAGCTATTATTTCTAACAAAACTGAATCCCAATACTCGTACCTATCAATTAACAATAATTATTTTAGTATAAAAATGAGTCAATTAGAAAGTATCTATTTTTAAATAGTATTAAGATAACAATCAGTGTCAGTAGTGAAAAGCCACTCGCATCCAGTCAGCGCCTTGAAAATTTCTCAATGAATTAAAATTGTGGTTACAGAAATACAGCATAAAGAGGAATTTTTAATGACTTAATAACAAAATATGTATTACAAATTATGTAGTAAGAGCTACATAAAAACAAGATAGCCCCCCCCCGAAAATCAGCCCTGGAACCGCCCCTGATCCTGGGAATAGACGTTTAACTTAAACTTTTCAGTTATTCATTAACTACACGAGAAGACATCCTTGATGTTGTAATCGTTTATTAGAGATTAGAGTTTGTACTTCGGCTTGCAATTCTAAAGCCAGTTCTAAAGGCATTCGTTGTAACTGAACGGCGATACTGTTACCGAAAGCAATGAATTCATTCTGGTTCGTATAATGTAACTGATTTTTTAAAATACTCACAAAATCGTTTTCGGAAAATCATTCTTTCACACTAAACTACTCTCTGTAGAGAAAAATGCTCTAAATAAAAGTTGTAGATCTTTTAATTTTCTATAAATTTTATTATATAAACTTTTATCATAAAATGAATACTAAAATAAATCTTTATAATGCATCCTGCAGTTTTAAATATTTCTATTTCATGTAATGAATTAATACAATAATTTCACTAACCTTCCTTTTAAACTGCGTCACCTTTATTTCAATTTTCACTTACACGTGTTTCGGTGGATCCACCATCATCAGAGTAAATAACATATAATTGAAACTAAAAACAGTTTAGTTTTGTTTTTAGTTTCAATTATATGTTATTTACTCTGATGATGGTGGATCCACCGAAACACGTGTAAGTGAAAATTGAAATAAAGGTGACGCAGTTTAAAAGGAAGGTTAGTGAAATTATTGTATTAATTCATTACATGAAATAGAAATGAATACTAAGGCCGAAATTTTACAAAAAAATCGATTTTTCATAAGTTTTCGTGAGAAAAAAACAGAAAATCGCTAATTACCGCTAAACTAAGCGTTATACAAAAAAAATGTTTGAAATAAAAGTTGTAGGATTTTGAATTCTCTACATTTTTTATTATATAAATTTTTGCGCTATAATACATATTAAAGCTGTAATCTTAAAAAAAAACACTTTTTTTACGTAAAAACACCCTCACCATGAATTTCAGCAAACATGGCGCCTATCCTATCTTGTAGAGCATTAAAAATTGAGTAAATGAGGCGATTTAAAAAAAATCGTAGTACCAGTTTTTGAGAAAATCGCAAAAAAGTGAAAAATTACACGAATAAACTAATACTACTTCCGGTTAACCAAATTTGATGAAAATGTTCTTGTCGGGTCCTGTAGTGGTATGTAACTTAAGTTTAAAGTTTCAAGTACTTACAATGATCTGTTCTTGAGATATTTTGTATACACACACACAGACCAATCGCTAAAAAACAAGTTTTTTGGGTTCAGGGGGTCTGAAAACGTGTAGATCCGGTGAAAACTCGATTTGTTAAAATCGACATGAAAACGATACTTTCCTTCCTACATATATGTTTTATAAATCGAACATTAGTTTACCGTTAATAACTAAAACTTTTACTATTGTTACTCTTACATTGTTATTTTTCATTACATAAACTTTACTGTTAATCATTAACAACACTAGAAGACATCCTTAGATGTTGTAATCGTTTGTTAGAGATTAGAGTTTGTATTTCGGCTTGCAATTCTAAAGCGAGTTCTAACGGCATTCTTTGTAACTGCACGGCGACACTGTTACCGAAAGCAATAAATTCATTCTGGTTCGTATAATGTAACTGATTTTTTAAAATGCTGACAAAATCATTTTCGGATGTTGATTTATTACGTTTTTTAAAAGCGGATGATGATTTTTTTAACAACGGTATGCTGCTACTAGTATCGTCTGAATTATTATTCGGTGATAAATTAAATTGTTCTTCGTTATGATACGTTGCGATTTGTGATTTCATTTGATGTGATGATAAATCGGTTGTGATTTGTTCGTTACAAATATCAGTGTCATCGTATTCAAAATCGGCGTACGTTAGATCACAATCTGAACTTCCTCCGGCGAGAACTTCCTGCAAAGAAAAGAAAATTTACAACTCAAGTGTTTAGGACTATATAAATTTTATGTTTGGTTCAATTCATCAATTTATTTTTGTGTTCTATTCTAAGATCTGCCCATAACAGACAGGTGGAGTGTCAAATTATTTACACTCAATCTGTTCGTTGCAGGGCTAAAATAAATAGTTCTGTTTATTATCACTTGGTCAGCCAATTTAATGTTTTTTTTTTTTTTTTTTTTTTTTTTTTTTTTGTTTAACGTCTGACTGTTTTGCAAATTGCTGCTAATGCAGACGGTGAAGGATGAAATGAATTTTTGTAACGTATGAAAAAATGCCATGCCCGAGTGGGATTCGAACCCAAGACCGCGTGATGAGAGGCGAGCACGTTACCAACATCGCCACCGCGGCCGGCAAATGACTGCATCATTTAAGAAGAGAAGAGGTAGAGGTGTACTGTGACACTAATCACAGTTATCTCCTCTGAAAGTAATGAATTTCATTATACAGCCAGACCCTGTGGTGAATGAAGTGAAGGTGTCATTTACAGAGTGGAAAATATGTGCTTTTCAGAGGGGCCGGCATGCTGATAAGTGTACTTTTCCACTGAGTGAGTTGTGGCAATTGTAAACCACCTCACTGCTTCTCTTACTTAGTAAAACCTCTAGAGGTTCAAACCAGCCTTTCGGCTGATGACCTTAACAACAACATTCTAAGATATCATTTATCGGTCTCAACCAATGAGGGTTAATTTCTACCTGCACATACAAACAGTTTTATACTGAACTGGACGCAGTCGTCCGCTAACTTGCAACGCAAAAGAACCAGTCCTGAGAGAGTATGGTTAATTGAACCCAGAGAGCTGGTATCTTACTCTGGGCAGTCTTACACTTTTCCGCTTTCGCCCTAGTATTGGGGATTAATCCGCGACCGCTAATTTGTTTTCTTTATATTACTTAAATTTATTTCTGTATTAAATTCACGCATCGCTACGTATTTACGCGCTGGAGACACTCCAGGAAACCGACCACGCTAAATACAGTCCACTTATTCTTGATCTTCGGCAGCTCAACACTCATCGGAAAGCCACTGGTACCAGCTGGTAAGTCGCAGGACTTCCAAGGTGAGTGGAATAAAAATTTTATTTATCGACAGTAAGCTGCTATACGCTCCGGCACTCACCCTACCATCAAGTTTACAACTTTTTAACAGGTTCAACTGGTATGAATTTTTTTATCCCTCAGTTTGTCAAACGCTCATAACATGTAGATGGAGCGTTAAATTATTTGCACTCAATCTGCTAGTTCCAGGGCTACAAAATAGATCTGTGTCTAATCACGTGGTTAACCCACCGGGTTGGTCCAGAGGTAAAGTCGTCGCCAAAATCAGCTGTTTAACAGCTGATTTTCGGAGACGAAGGTTCCTGGTTCAAATCCTAGTAAAGGTATTTACTTTTATATGGATTTGAATGCTAGACAATGGTTACCGATGTACTTTGATGGTTGGGGTTCAATTAACCATACTCTCTCAGGAATTGTCGGCCTGCGTCTGTACAAGACTACACCTCATTTACACGTCACATTTTTCGTCAGATTTTCGGAGACGAAGGTTCCTGGTTCAAATCCTAGTAAAGGTAGTTACTTTTATACTGATTTGAATGCTAGACAGTGGCACCGGTGTACTTTTGATGGTTTGGGTTCAATTAACCATACTCTCTCAGGAATGGTCGACCTGAGTCTGTACAAGACTACACAGTCTCACGACTGCTTTCATTTCAGTACAACTAACACAACAACTTACACTATACCCAGAGTATATACAGTATATCGTGGAACCTTTTGTTGGTTAACTATTAACTTTTGTGAATATAACAGTTTGTTATCGTAAACAGAAATATTAGTTTCTTAAAAACATGGGCAGACTATTCATTGTGCTGAATGAAAATCTAATATGCAGTGTAATAAAACGCTGTGAAGTTACACAGCTCTCTGGGTATAGCTTATACTACACCCAGAGCACAGCCTATAGGCTACATTATATCGCGGAACGTTTTTTAGGTTAATGGTACGAATATAACAGTTTGTTACCGTAAACAGAAATGTTAGTTTCTCAAAAATGTGGGCAGACTATTCACAGTGCTGAATGAGGTCTAATACGCAGTTTAATAAAATGCTGAGAAGTTGAAGAAGCTAAACAAAAATGCCTTTCCCTGCCTCTTGATAAAAGCCATAAGGAAGCGAGCGGCTAACTACTGTGATGTTTCTCTTTCCACAATTCAAAAGACAAAGAAGCAAATTAAGGACGTGAAGAAGCTACTCTTCAACAGTTTAGCTGACACCTGGTAAAAAAAAAGGAAACGTTTAGGTAGATACTAGTGAGACTGATAATGAAAACGCCGGTGACAGCAATAGTAAAGAAGGTGATTCATTCGTAGAGAATTTTGTTCCAATGGAATAAGGTAGCTGGTAATTACAGTAAATCAAACATTTCTTGTCATGTAATTAATCTATAGGCAATATTACAGGTCATATTTATTTCTTATAGGG
The DNA here is from genome assembly GCA_035578175.1 of Catonia carolina. Taxonomy (NCBI): domain Eukaryota; kingdom Metazoa; phylum Arthropoda; class Insecta; order Hemiptera; family Achilidae; genus Catonia; species Catonia carolina. The sequence goes on along the minus strand of JAQMRL010000036.1, from coordinate 1,363,586 downwards.
TTTACCAAGAAAATATTTTCTCAGAACAAACCACAGCTTACAAAATATATGTAGTAACTGCTCGGTAGTGAAATGTACAAGTAGTTTCTCACTGTTGAGGTTGGCAGCACTGCAAATATATCATTTCCCTTCCTCATAGCCCATCCATACGCAAAAGGCAATCTCGTGACTTCAGTATCTTTACCTATTCTAGCATGGGTAATATGAATAGGGGGGTTTTTAAAATTGAAAAGAAAGCTATTAGGTGTATGGTGGGAGCTAACCAGCTAACCTCATCCACACACCACTATTTAACCAGCTTATAATTGCTTACAGTTCCCTCTCTCTGAATTATGTATTTAGAGACCAAAGCTTAAAGCTTATGGTCATTAGCAAAAAAAACATTGGAGGGGCAGAACTGTACATCAATCAGACAAGAATTGAAAGAGTCCCACAATACACCTACTTGGGAACGGTGATCAATGAGTCATGGGACAATTCCCAGGAGATCCGATGCCGTATTGAAAAAGCCAAAAGTGCTTTCTTAACAATGGGTTCAGTGTTTAAGAGCCGTGACCTCACCCTAAATACAAAGCTAAGACTCCTCAAATGTTATGTATATTCAGTGCTTCTGTATGGTGTAGAATCATGGACCCTAAAGGAGGACACAATATCGAGGCTCCATGCATTTGAGTTATGGCTGTACAGAAGGATCCTGAGGATACCATGGACCGATAGGGTTACCAACCAAGAGGTACTAAGGAGGATGAATACAACCCCAGAACTGGTCAACCTCATCAAATGTCGAAAGCTGGAATATTTAGGTCACATAATGCGCAATCAAGGCAGGTATGAACTATTGCAGAGCATATTACAAGGGAAAATAGAAGGCAGGAGAGCCCCAGGACGAAGAAGAATTTCCTGGTTGGCTAACCTTAGAGTGTGGTTCAGAAAGACCTCCACCCAATTATTCAGGAGCGCAACCAACAAAGTAATAATAGCCAGAATGATCGCCAACGTTCGGAACGGACAGGCACCCTAAGAAGAAGAAATTATGTATGTTAGGCAAAATAATTGCATGCATAATTTCAATGTTCATAATCATAACAGACGGAGAAACAGAAATAATTATTATGTGGCTAATCACTCCACAAAATTGTTTCAACAAAAACATACTTATACAGGAAGAAAATTCTTGAATAAATTACCCCAATTTTTAAAATGTTTTAATAATTTCCATTCCTTTAAGGGAGGAGTCTACTCAGTTTTATCACTAAAAATTAAAAAAAAAATCAAAAAAATATTTTTTATGTTGATTATAAAACTTCAGAATTTTCTTAATCCAGCTGTATATTTTGTTTTTATGTACGATAACTAGCTAGAAATTTGTAAAACATTATTTTACATAATCGGTGTTAAGTGTAAGTGTAATTGTAAGTGAAACTTTACATTCAATTTTCTCGGCATTTAGAGTATTTCAGGTTTTCTTCATGATAAAACAAGTCACAGTTTTATACAAGTGACTGAAGATGTATCATCTTCTGTAAATTTTAAATAAATGAAAATAATTTTTAGTTTCAATTTTTCATTTACTCTGATGATAGTGGATCCACCGAAACACGTGTAAGTAGGAATAAAATAAAGGTGACGCAGTTTAAAAAGAAGGTTAATGAAATTATTATATTAATTCATTATATGAAATAGAAATATTTCAAACTGCAGGATGCATTATAAAGATTTATTTTTGAATGAAGAATTTCTTTGTTGATAGTAGTGATACATTGTGTGATTGTTATATGTATTTCAGGTGTTATATCTGACGACATGTCCTATACTCCTCCTGGAGCTGTTTAACAGCTGATTTTTGGAGATGAAGTTTCCTGGTTGAAATCCTAGTGAAGGTAGTTACTTTTATACGGATTTGAAGGGTAGACAGTGGTTGTGGGTGTACTTTGATGGTTGGGGTTCAATTAACCAATACCCATGGTGATGGGGTTGCTTATTGTTCTGAATTGAACAGATTGCAACGTACACATATTAAGAATTACAAAAAAAAGAAAAAAAGATCAGGTTATTATAAAGAATACAATTCTTCAGCTACAAATAAAATGGTGCTAGCAAAAATAAAATAAGGATTGTCGTTTTTGTAACCATCTTTTACTCCAATTTAATCTCTTTCTCCTTTGGTTTGTTAATGTTAATGACAGCCCAATTGTTATGATACTGAAGCCACAAGATTGCCTTTTGCGTATGTATGGCCTGTGATGAAAGGAAATGATATATTTGCAGTGCTGCCAACCTCAACAGTGAGACACTACTCGTACATTTCACTACCAAAAAGGTTTCTACAAACATTTTGTAAGCTGTGGTTTATTCTGAGAAAATGTTTTCTTCATAAACCTTATAAGAAATAAATATGACCTGTAATATTGCCTATAAGTAGCTTAATTACATGATTAGAAATGTTTTATTTACTGTAATTACGAATGAATCACCTTCTTTAGGCCTACTATTGCTGTCACCGGCGTTTTCATTATCAGTCTCTCTAGTTTCTTCCTAACCACTTTTTTTTTACCAGTTGTCAACAAAAATTGAAGAATAGTTTCTTCACGTCCTTAATTTCCTTCTTTATTTTTCGAATTGTGAAAAGAAAAACATCACAGTAATTAGCTGCTCGCTCACGGTTTTTGTTAAGAGGCACGGATAGGCATTTTTGTTTAGCTTCAACTTCATAACGTATTATTACATTGCATATTAGATTTTGTTCAATACTGTGAATAATTCGACCATGTTATTGAGAAACCGACATTTCTGTAACTAACAGTTAACCTAGAAAACGTTCCACGATATACTATATATGCTCTGGGTATGGTATAAGTTGTTGAGTTTGTCGTACTGAAATCATAGCAGTCAGGCATGCGCACTGATGCTGTTCCCCCTTTACCACTCGTTGCAAACAAGGGCATACTCGTGACTCAACTGGCAATACACTAGATTGTCGTCCATTACTGAACTGACAATGTAAACGAGGCCTAACAACAGAAAAGGTAAAGGTGTAAAACACACTATACCACATGTAATATCAATAGAAGCTTGCACTGTACACGTTCCTTCTTATTCAGAGCAGTGAACATAGGTACAGTCATAAAAGTATTTGTATCATTCACTCGTAATTGAAATTAGGTTACGTTTGTTTGTTTATTTCTAATGTTAGGTTATATTGTTCATTATTTGCATTGGCAAGAGAAAGGCTTGTGTGCGCGTGCATTTCACACCAGATTTTTAATTTTAAAATAATGTGGCCTCAGGAAAATGTGTGGCAGTCAGGCTGTGGGACATGAGTAACATTTATGTTTTTTTTTTTGCGCCCTGGAGACTCCAGGAGGAGTATAGTACATGTCAGCTATAACATCTGAAATACATATAAGAATCACATAATGTATCACTACTATCAACAAAGGAATTCTTGTACGCTATAAAAAGTTTCACCGATTAAGTAATTTTTCAGATTCATTTTAAAGAAATTTTAATCCTCACAACATTTTAAAAATTGGGGTAATTTATTCATGAATTTTCTCCCTGCATAAGTAGGTTTTTGTTCAAACAATTTTGTGGAGTGATTAGCCACATAATAATCATTCCTGTTTCTCGTGTTATGATTGTGAACATTGAAAATCTGCATAAAATTATTTTGCCTAACATAGATAATCATCTGAAAAATGTAGAGAGAGGGAACTGTAAGCAATTTAAGTTGCTTGTTAAATAGTGGTGTGGATGAGGTTAGCTGGTTAGCTCCCACCATACACCTAATAGCTTTCTTTTGAATTTTAAAAACACTATTCATATTACCCCATACTAAGATACCATAACGGATATGAGACAGAATGAGGCCATGATCAGCTGCCATTAGTAATTTTTTATCATTTAATCTGGCAGTTTGTTTTAGTGCAAATACCCCAGATGATATTTTACTACAATCTTGATTGGTATAAAAGTGCCAAGACAAAGATCTATCTAGAGATACTCCCAGGAACTTCACTGTTTCTACATGCTCTAAACTATTATTATGAATTAATTTCTAATGTTAGGTTATATTGTTCATTAATTGCATTGGTAAGAGAAAGTCGTGTGTGTGCGTTTCACACCAGATTTTTACTTTCTCTTGCCTATATGAATATAATTATAGGAAGGAAAGTATTGTTTTCATTGCTATTTTAAGAAAACGAGTTTTCACCGGATCTATACGTTTTCAGACCCCCTGAACCCACACAAACATGTTTTTAGCGATTGGTCTGTGTGTGTGTGTGTGTGTGTGTGTGTGTGTGTGTGTGTGTATACAAAATATCTCAAGAACGGAACATCGTACGGACTTGAAACTTCAAACTTAAGTTACATACCACTACCGGACCTGATACGAACATTTTCATCAAAATCGGTCAACCGGATGTAGTAGTTTATTCGTGTAATCTTTCACTTTTTTGCGATTTTCTCAAAAACTAGTCCTACGGTTTTTTTAAAAATCGCCTGGATTACTAAATTTTTTATTCTCTACAAGATAGGGTAGGCGTCATGTTTGCTGAAATTCTCGGTGAGGCTGTTTTCACGTAAAGAAATTGTTTTTTTAAGATTACGGCTTCATTATAAATTTTAGCGCAAAAACTTATAGGATAAAAGTTGTAGAGAATTTAAAAACCTACAACTCTTATTTCAAACATTTTTTTGTATAACGCTTAGTTTAGCAGTAATTAGCGATTTTCTGTTTTTTTCTCTCACTAAAACGTGTGAAAAATCGATTTTTTAAAGATTTCTGCCTTAAATTTCATGCATTGTATGACAAAAGTGTATATAATCGAATTTATAGAAAATTAAAAAAATCTACTAATTTTATTTAGAGCATTTTTTTCTACAGAGCCTAGTTTCGCTTGAAAGAGTGATTTTCCATATTTTTAAGCTGAACAGGTCGATTTTCATTTTCCGTCTTTCACTCATGATTAAAATACGGTTCTGTTTATTGAGGTTAGTTATTTGTTTATTTCTAATGTTGTATTACTAATGTCAGGTTATATTGTTTAAATTATTTGCACTGGCAAGAGAAAGTCATGTGCGCGTTTCACACCAGATTTTTAATTTTAAAATAATGTGGCCTAAGGAAAATGTGTGTTGGTCAGGCTGTGAGACATAAGTTTCAACATTTATGAGGTACTCATGGTATAATCAATTAGTGACGAATTACAAAATAATTTTACTTACAAAGCTAGATTCTGATGAGCTTTCACTTGAAGATTTAAAAAATTTATCAGCAGAATTGAACCAAATTATATCAGATGTATAAACATTTCCATCTTTCAATGAATTCTTAACTTTATTAACTTCTTGATTATATGTATATTTAATATTTTTAATTATTCTACTTAATATATTTAAATCTTGAATATTAGTAGAAATCATTAAAGATTCTTTAGCATCGTTCCGTATTTGTTTATTTCTAAAATCTGGATCGACCTTATTCCATAAACAAGGAAACTTTTCATACTCAATTAAAAACGCAAAAATATCAAAATTAGATTCGATATCCTCCATTTTTATTACTCAAATCGTATATACAAATTAATTAATAATAAAATAAAATAAAAAAATATTTAGATACATACGAAATATTTGAGATTAATTAACCATGTAATTAATATTCTATAATCTTTGTTTATTTAGATTTGAAGTTTTGTTTGTTTATTACATTAGTTAATGAAACTACCACTAGATGGCGTCACTATTCAATCGATTTTTCTTATTCATCGAATATTAATGAATAGAGAGGGAATTGAGATAGGACAAATGCAACACTGTTTGTCAACTACTAGTTATTACGGGGTACGATGATAGAGTGTGTTGGCGTCGCTTTAAAATTGAATCCTTGGCATCATACAGAGCGAGACGAAGGTTCCTGGTTCAAATCCTAGTAAAGGTAGTTACTTAAGTACGGATTTGAATACTAGACAGTGGTTACCGGTGTACTTTGATGGTTGGGGTTTAATTAACCATCAAAGTACACCGGTTACCACTGGGGTTTAATTAACCATAATCTCTCAGCCGGCCGCATTGGCGTAGTTGGTAACGTGCTCGCCTCTCATCATGCGGTCTTGGGTTCGAATCCCATTCAGGCATGGCATATTTTCATACGTTACAAAAAATCATTTCAACCTTCACCGTCTGCATTAGCAGTAATTGCAGAACAATCGGACGTTAAACAAAAAAAAAAAATACACTCTCTGGAATGGTCGGCCTGAGTCTGTAGAAGACTACACAGTCTCATTTACACGTCATACACATCATCCTCATCTCATTGGGTCATGGGGTTGCTTATTGTTCTCAATTGACAACAGATTGCAACGTACACATGTTAGAAATTTAAAAAAAAAGTAACAAAATTTCATATATCATTAATTATAATTAATCTCAACCCACTGTTTCATGACCCACGGTAATCGGCAATAACCAAACTGTTGATGCGACTTTAAAAAAATTAGTTACCAAAAATTTCAATTATAAAACAAAAAGTAAAATGAAATAAAAAAGAAATATTCTACAATTGAGCCTTTGTTAGTTTGCTCCTACTGTCAACAAACAAAAGCCACCTACTACAGGGTGCACGCTAGAGTCCACCAATTTACGGATCTCGTATTCTTATTAAGTTAACTATTTTTTAAATTATAACTACTTAAAGTACTACAAACATCAGTCATGGTATGATGTAGGCCTAACAATTTTTATTTAGAAAAATACTTTTAAAAGTATTTTGTATTTCAATACCTTTGAAAGTATTTTGTTGTTACTTTTTAATCAGCGTGTACACATTTTGATATAATGCGCATGCTCAGTGACATCATTATTTGTTTACATTAGGAGCAAATTAAGAGAGGCTGGACTGTAGAATATTTCTTTTTTATTTCATTTTACTTTTTAACCCACCGAGTTGGTCTAGAGGTAAAGTCGTCGCAAAAATCAGCTGTTTAACAGGTGATTTTCGGAGACGAAGTTCCTGGTTAAAGGTAGTTACTTTTATACGGATTTGAATACTAGACAGTGGTAACCGGTGTAACTTTGGTGGTTGGGGTACACGCTGATTAAAAAGTAACAATAAAATACTTTCGAAAGTATTTAAATACAAAATACTTTTAAAAGTATTTTTCTAAATGAAATTGTTAGTCCTACATCATATCATGACTGATGTTTTTAGTACTATAAGTAGTTATAATTTAAAACATAGTTAACTTAATAGGAATACGACATCCGTAAAGTCGCAGACTCTAGCGTGCACCCTGTAGTAGCTGGCTTCGGTTTGTTGACAGTAGGAGCAAACTAAGAACAGCTGAACTGTATTTATTCCAAGTGTTTTTGTATAGTACGGCAGCACGATCGACTAAAGTAGTCGGTTATATCAAGACCGACTACAATACTCAGACCTCAATACAGAAAACAAAATGGCGGCAATCGTAGGGCAAGTTTAGTTTATCAAGAACATTATAGGTTATGGAAACCAAATAATGTTAAATTGCATCACACGCTAATTAGCTTTAAATAAAAAACCGAAATTTTAAATTTACATTTTAAAGGCAAGTAATTGCAATAATTCTTAACAAAATAGATAATTTGACTTGAATTATCTTCATCTGGTGGATATTTACTGGCTGCTAAACTTCAACAATTTGTTTTTTCACCTTTTCCCCGACTTCTTGATTTGACACTTCACACACTTTTTTTTGTTTTGGTTCTCTAATTTCTTAGCGATTTCTTTCGAAACATTTTTTTTAATTTAACAATTTTACATAGTTATAAAAATATTGGACAGTACTTAAACACTTTTTTTGATTACTTTCCTTAAAAGAGTTCCACACTTGCACCTATCACCAAAATTACTAATAGAATCTTCACTTAACTGAATGCCTAAACACATTGAACCATCTCTTTGATTTTGTAAACAATTAACACTATTAGTTCACATAACCACAGCACAAAACAAGTTTAACTGCAAATTAAATAAAACCGGAATCGTAATAAACACACAGATTACTAAGAGCTACGAATACTACACACAATTTATAAACCTACAAACTACACAACAATATCATATAAATACTCTTATAATGAAGTTGAACTGTACTAAATGCTAACCTCTATCACACTAAAAACCCTATAACATATAATCTAATAACCCTATTACAGATGACACTATACAGAACTTATAAACTTTAAAACTACACTAAAATATCATAGAAATACTCTCATACCAAGTTGAACTGTTAATGCTAACCTCAACCACACTGATAACCCTATTACAGATGACACTATACAGAACTTATAAACTTTAAAACTACACTAAAATATCATAGAAATACTCTCATATCAAGTTGAACTGTTAATGCTAACCTCAACCACACTGAAAACCCTAAAAATAACCCTATTACAGATGTCACTATACAGAACTTATAAACTTTAAAACTACACTAAAATATCATATAAATACTCTCATACCGAGTTGAACTGTAAATGCTAACCTCAACCACACTGAAAACCCTAAAAATAACCCTATAACATATAATTTAATAACCCTATTTCAGATGACACTATACAGAACTTATAAACTTTAAAACTACACTAAATTAACATAGAAATACTCTCATACCAAGTGAACTGTAAATGCTAACCTCAACCACACTGAAAACCCAAAACTAACCCTTTAACATATAACCTAATAACCCTATTACACTGATAACACTAAACACAACTTATAAACCTTAAAACTACACTAAAATACCGTATAAATACTCCGATAATGAAGCTGAACTATATTAAGCGCTTAACTCAACCACACTGAAAACCAGTAAAAACACGTGTAATTCAAAATTATGAAGCCCTACGATTGTCGCCATTTTGTCCACTATCGATACATGCATTGAGGTCTGAGTATTGTAGTCGGTCTTGGTTATATACGTAACCTGTGATTCATAGTATTAAACCAAGACCGACTACAATACTCAGACCTCAATGCATGTATCGATAGTGGACAAAATGGCGACAATCGTAGGGCTTCATAATTTTGAATTACACGTGTTTTTACTGGTTTTCAGTGTGGTTGAGTTAAGCGCTTAATATAGTTCAGCTTCATTATCGGAGTATTTATACGGTATTTTAGTGTAGTTTTAAGGTTTATAAGTTGTGTTTAGTGTTATCAGTGTAATAGGGTTATTAGGTTATATGTTAAAGGGTTAGTTTTGGGTTTTCAGTGTGGTTGAGGTTAGCATTTACAGTTCACTTGGTATGAGAGTATTTCTATGTTAATTTAGTGTAGTTTTAAAGTTTATAAGTTCTGTATAGTGTCATCTGAAATAGGGTTATTAAATTATATGTTATAGGGTTATTTTTAGGGTTTTCAGTGTGGTTGAGGTTAGCATTTACAGTTCAACTCGGTATGAGAGTATTTATATGATATTTTAGTGTAGTTTTAAAGTTTATAAGTTCTGTATAGTGACATCTGTAATAGGGTTATTTTTAGGGTTTTCAGTGTGGTTGAGGTTAGCATTAACAGTTCAACTTGATATGAGAGTATTTCTATGATATTTTAGTGTAGTTTTAAAGTTTATAAGTTCTGTATAGTGTCATCTGTAATAGGGTTATCAGTGTGGTTGAGGTTAGCATTAACAGTTCAACTTGGTATGAGAGTATTTCTATGATATTTTAGTGTAGTTTTAAAGTTTATAAGTTCTGTATAGTGTCATCTGTAATAGGGTTATTAGATTATATGTTATAGGGTTTTTAGTGTGATAGAGGTTAGCATTTAGTACAGTTCAACTTCATTATAAGAGTATTTATATGATATTGTTGTGTAGTTTGTAGGTTTATAAATTGTGTGTAGTATTCGTAGCTCTTAGTAATCTGTGTGTTTATTACGATTCCGGTTTTATTTAATTTGCAGTTAAACTTGTTTTGTGCTGTGGTTATGTGAACTAATAGTGTTAATTGTTTACAAAATCAAAGAGATGGTTCAATGTGTTTAGGCATTCAGTTAAGTGAAGATTCTATTAGTAATTTTGGTGATAGGTGCAAGTGTGGAACTCTTTTAAGGAAAGTAATCAAAAAAAGTGTTTAAGTACTGTCCAATATTTTTATAACTATGTAAAATTGTTAAATTAAAAAAAATGTTTCGAAAGAAATCGCTAAGAAATTAGAGAACCAAAACAAAAAAAAGTGTGTGAAGTGTCAAATCAAGAAGTCGGGGAAAAGGTGAAAAAACAAATTGTTGAAGTTTAGCAGCCAGTAAATATCCACCAGATGAAGATAATTCAAGTCAAATTATCTATTTTGTTAAGAATTATTGCAATTACTTGCCTTTAAAATGTAAATTTAAAATTTCGGTTTTTTATTTAAAGCTAATTAGCGTGTGATGCAATTTAACATTATTTGGTTTCCATAACCTATAATGTTCTTGATAAACTAAACTTGCCCTACGATTGCCGCCATTTTGTTTTCTGTATTGAGGTCTGAGTATTGTAGTCGGTCTTGATTAAACTCTCCGCGCTGTTAAAGTAGTCGTTTCAATACTAGTCGATTAGTCAATACAACCGACTAGTCGACTATTCAGGGAACTATCGAATAAACGACTAGTTTACTAATCGATTACCCCAACACTACTTCCATTGCAATTTTTTTAGGTTGTTTGTTACCGTTTTATGCATATATGTTTCCTCTATGGAATGGAAAAGTGTGTGACAAAACATTATCTTAATTGTTGACAACCGTGTTTAAATAGTTATCATTAGTGGGGTGTGTGATAAGAGTTTAATACTGTAATTTTGATAATATAATATGACTGATAAAGAGGCTATGCGTTTATCCGTAAGTATTTTTAACGATGTCATCGTCTACTCTGTGGATTGTATAAATTTTACAACTCATAAAAAAATGTAGATAAGAATGTTTATCTACTTTTAAAAGTATTGCTATCAGTTAAAACATTATTTATTTCTTAAATAATTGAAATATTTTTTTTCTAATACCGGAGTTAACCTAATAATTATGGAGTTTTTTCGTTCATTTAAAGGTTATACTTTTAATGAAAGAGAAGTATGAATTTAAAACGTTTTTTATTAATTTTTTAAATATTAATTATTTTTAGTATTTAAAAATATTCAGTTTCAATTAATTGGTTTAAAACTACTGTGATAAAGGGAGATAAATATTTTAAATTTGAAAAATATTTGTTACAAAATTGAAACTAATTTGATTAATTTTAAAAAATTCATTTGATATCTATTTTTGATAAAATAAAATTTTAGTACTACTTGTTCCTACAAAATATTTTAAGAAAATGTTTATATAATTGTGTCTTGTGTAGTTTTTATGAAGAATTTTATTGTAAGAAGATTTGTAAATACTAACTTGACCAAAAACTGTTTGGTGTAAGTTTACCAACTTAAAGTAGGAGTTATTTTGAGGTTAGGATATTTTTGAATGGCAATCCAATATTGTTGTATTATAAAATTAGTTGTAAAAGTAATTAAAAAAATTCATTGAAATGAAATCGTCTATACAGGGTGATTTACGAAGATATGCAGAAACTTTGGGAGCTCATTGTACATGTAAAAATAATAAAAAAAGTTCATATAAATATGGGTCCAGAAATTTATCGTTACCAAGTTATGGCTAGCGAAAGATTTCGCCTGGATTTCAGCTCACCAGGTGAAATGAGGTCTCCCTGAAATTCTGGTAACGTACCAGGGAGTAATTACCAGTAATTTTAAATTTAGTTGAAAATTTTCTAATTATTTATTTTTTACTTTCTCTTGCCTATATGAATATATAGGAAGGAAAGTATTGTTTTCATGTCGATTTTTCGAAATCGAGTTTTCATCGGATCTACATGTTTTCAGACCCCCTGAACCACAAAAAAACATGTTTTTAGCGATAAGTCTGTCTGTGTCTGTGTGTGTGTATACAAAATATCTCAAGAACGGAACATCGTAAGAACTTGAAACTTAAGTTACATACCACTACCGGACCCGACACGAACATTTTCATCAAAATCGGTCAGCCGGAAGTAGTAGTTTATTCGTATAATTTTTCACTTTTTTTGCGATTTTCTCAAAAACTGGTCCTACAATTTTTTTTTAAATCGCCTCATTTACTACATTTTTTATGCTCTACAAGATAGGGTAGGCGCCATGTCTGCTGAAATTCTTGGTGAGGCTGTTTTCACGTAAAAAAATTGTTTTTTTAATTTTGCAACGTTAATATGCATTTTAGCGCAAAATAGAATATGGCAAAAGTTGTAGAGAATTTAAAATCCTACAAGTTTTATTTCAAACATTTTTTTGTATAACGCTTAGTTTAGCAGTAATTAGTGATTTTCTGTTTTTTTTTTTCACAAAAACGTGTGAAAAATCTATTTTTTAATTATTTCGGCCTTAGGATGCATTTTATGACAAAAGCGTTTATAATTGAATTTATAGAAAATTAAAAGATCTACAACTTTTATTTAGTACATTTTTTTCTACAGAACCTAGTTTAGTGTGAAAGAGTGATTTCCCGTATTTTTAAGCCAAACTGAGGTTGATTTTCACTTAACGCCTTTCACTCATGATTAAAATAAGGTTATGTTTCTTGAGGTTAGTTTTTTGTTTATTTCTAATGTTAGGTTTATTGTTAATTATTTGCATTGGCAAGAGAAAGTTGTGCGAGCGTTTCACACCAGATTTTTTTTTAAGAATGTTTTTACTATTGTGTCCTATATAAGGTTGTGTTACATTCCTTATCTATACTATTTTAAATTTAGTTGAAAATTTTCTAACTATTTATTTTTATATCTTTTTCAGCGAGAGGAAATAGCTCGTCAGTTTCAATTACCAGAGCGAAAGTCAAAAATCGCTACTTTATTAAAGCAAGATGGTCAAGCGTATTGTGTGTGCAGATCATCTGATTCTTCAAGGTTTATGATGTGAGTTACAATCATTGTAAAGTTTAATTTGTGTGTGTGTGTGTGTGTGTGTAAAGAAAATATCTCAACAATGGAACATCATATGTTTAATTAAGTTGAAATTCGGAACTTACTAGTAATGCAATATACAGGGTGATTCAAAACTATTTGGCAATCTCTTGGGATCTCATTCTATAGCTAAAAATAAGAAAAAAAGTTCATATAAACATATACCTGAAGACGCTTAGTTATTGAGTTACGGCTAGTGAAAAATTTCACCTAGAACTCTGTACCCTCGGTGAAGTAAGGCCTTATAAAAATGTTAAACGTAGTTACAAAGATACAAATACGGTTGTTTCTTATGTTTTTTTAACCTGAAAAATTTAATAAAATTGGTTCCAGAGCTGTAAATGCAATACTTACAGCTGATACAGCTGTAACTCCCAGCCTAAATATTAGTTAATATTTTATGCAGTTAAGAATGTGCGTTTTATGTGCGTCTGTTTTCATTTTAAATAAAGCGAAATTTCAATATCTATTTTTCATTTTTTTCCTGAGTAATTCACATGAATCTTTTCAGAATTACATTTTCTACAAGTTTATTTAAGAAAAAATACACCTTTATTTAACATTTATGGAAGTAATGTTACGTTAAACACAAGAATGTGTTATTTCTTTGCACCAATTCTTGTGTTTTATGTAAGATATCTGTGAAAGTATTGCATTTACAGCTCTGGAACCAATTTTATTAAATTTTTCAGATTAAAAAACATAAGAAACAATCGTATTTGTATCTTTGTAACTACGTTTAACATTTTTATACGGCCTTACTTCACAAGGGTACAGAGTTGTAGGTGAAATTTTTCGCTAGCCGTAATTCGCTAACTAAGCGTTTTCAGGTATATGTTTATATGAACTTTTTTTCTTATTTTTAGCTATAGAATGAGATCCCAAGAGATTGCCGAATAGTTTTGAATCACTTTATATGTTGATTATCATCAGCAAGAGTGAGACTGGAGTATGCAGGGGATGGAAGTGGTACTATATGTGCTCTCCTAAATACATCATAGCACAGACAGCTCTAACCATGACATCATGTTCTAGTTTCACTCTTACATTGATTTATCATGTTTACAACTACAGTGGAACCTCTCTAATTCGTCTCGTTCGGGACCGAAGGAGTGACGAATTACAGAAAGTGACGAATTATGGAATTTGCTATGAACGGTTAATAAATAACATACTCGTACGTATATTAGTTCCATAAAAGTCGAATTACATAAATGAAACTTACATTAACGATAAACACAATAAGTAATTCCAAGTCCTGTAACTACAGTAAATTTGTATTAGTCTACGTATCTAGTTTTATACTAGTTCAGAAATTCTGTATATGGTTGTACTACTTACATTTTCTAATTTTTAGAACGCAAAACACAGTACACGTTACCGAATATAAAATTACAATCGAAAAAGTATACATTTGCAAAATCGATGAAGCGAATCTTTAACTATGTATCACTTAACACTACAAAAAAATCACATTAAAATTTAGAAAACGTTACTTAATTACACTAATATGTATGTATGTATGTATGTATGTAAAATGCCAAATTTATTTCTTGAAAAAGTGGGTTATCTTCTTTTCTACCAACGAGTTCTTTTCTTTTTCCACAGCCAACTGGCGAATTTGTCGTATTACAATTAATTTTGATAACTCTGCTTCTTTCTGTCTCTCATACCATTCAATGCACTTTGTCAGCATTCCTTCTATTTCTCGATTTGTACCAATATTTTCAGGGCTTGAAACATATTCTTCGTTGCTATCTTCCTCAACAGGTGAATCTTTGTTTTGAACGTAGGGCACAATTTCTTTGTCACTTAAAATTTCATACTCAAGTTCGTTAGCATCTTGCTCTATCCATTCAACTAATTCCTCGTCGGTAATATTTTTAGTCACAGGTATACTCTGGCACACTTCTTTTAATTCTGATAAGACATTGTTTGTTTCATTGTAAGAACGAATGCTACTAGTTTCTTCTCGGTCAGCCCACAGATTGTTCCAACAAGACTTAAGTGTTGTTTTCGAAATGTTATGCCATGCTTGTGATATGTTATATATAGCATCCTTTGATTGTATACTTTTTCCAAAATTCTTGAACCTGCGTTTCATTTTCGAAAAATATCAAACTCTGCAGAAATATTTTCCTATAATGAACTGGGGAGGGCTGACGAATTATAGAAGGTGATGAATTAGAGAGTGACGAATTAGAGAGGTTTTACTGTATTTCATTTTATAAACATCCCATCGTATTATTTATTGATTGTAAATAATAAACATTCATTCTCATTAAGCCATAATACTAGAGGCTAAGCTATATTTATTATGCTTTTTGGTAATCACCAGTAAACTGAATTACTGCTCCACTCTCACATTATTTGTAGTGATGATGGACTAGTTAGTCCATGCGTGGAGTAATACTAGTTTTATGGTGATTTCAAAATGTTATTCTATTTTTACGGTTGTAATATTTCATTATTTTCAGTAAAGTTATGTTAAAATGAATTGTAGGCTAAGTCAGTTTGTTAATAATTGAGTGTTTTTGGTTTTTTAGTGGTTGTGATAGCTGCGAAGAATGGTACCACGGTGACTGTATTGGTCTAACGGAGCGCGAAGCGAAATATATTCGACAGTATTTTTGTGTGGTACGTACTCACCAGTGGCTTGTTTTATTTCTCTTCCCCTATATCCAGGTGTGGCTATTAAATAACGAGACTGATGGTGTAAAAAATTTTATTTTCATTTTTTAAACATAATCACTTATTATTCCCCATTACAGACAGGTGGAGTGTCAAGTTACGACGGTTAACCAGAAAATAATCTCCGTTTTGAAATAAAAAGTAAACGAGTGAAGATACAAAAACTTTATTATATACATATTAAAACTACAGTTTTTCTCTATTTTTCAACATAGTCGCCAAACAGATTCAAGTACAGGCCTTCAAAGTTATGTAAGCGTATGCGCAGTGGACGGATTTGGTTGAGGTACGATGAAGGGAGAAATAATGGTGTGAGTGGAGGGGGCAGTAGAGGGTGGAATGCATAACGCACCGTAGGTTTATATGGTCTAGGCGCCTACGGCAGCCTCTTTTTCCTAAAAAAAGCGACCTCCAACATGGTGGAAGGGTTGACGTTTCCTTGAGGGATTTTCACTAATGTCCACCGACCACAGACAATAAGACAAAATAGTCAACCGTTCTAGCTACGATCTGTTCTCTGCGACAGCTTCAGTAGAATGAGACAATTCACGAACGTATGTCATCCCTTCTACAGCCGGCAGTATTCTCCCCACTCACTTTTCATTTCTGCGTGAACTACGCTTACAAAACATTGACAGATTGTACTTGTTGTACCTTGGAACAGTCTGAAATACCCTCTGCATAAAAATCTGCCGCCTGTGAATGTAGCCAACCATTCACGGCGTTTTGAAGCTGTTCGTCATTGGCAAACCGCTGAGATGCAAGCCACCGCTTCATGTTCGGGAACAGGTGAAAGTCACTAGGAGCCAAGTCCGGGCTGTATGACGGTTGATTGAAAACGTCCCATTTAAACTTCGCCAAAAGTTCATATGTTCTTCGAGCTGTATGAGGGCGAGAAAACAAATGAACTTTTGGCCAAGTTTAAATGGGACGTTTTCAATCAACCCCCATACAGCCCGGACTTGGCTCCTAGTGACTTTCACCTGTTCCCGAACATGAAGCGGTGGCTTGCATCTCAGCGGTTCGCCAATGACGAACAGCTTCAAAACGCCGTGAATGGTTGGCTACAGTCACAGGCGGCAGATTTTTATGCAGAAGGTATTTCAAAGACTGTTCCAAGGTACGACAAGTACTTGAATCTGTTTGGCGACTATGTCGAAAAATAGAGAAAAACTGTAGTTTTAATATGTATATAATAAAGTTTTTGTATCTTCACTCGTTTATTTTTTATTTTAAAACGGAGGTTATTTTCTGGATAACCCTCGTACTACAAAAAAAAACTGTAAAAAATGGATTTGTTAAGATTTCGGCTTTAGTATGTATTTAACAACAAAAGTGTTTATAATCAAATTTATAGGAAGTTAAAAGATCAACAACTTTTATTTTAAGCATTTGTCTCTATAAGAGCCTAGTTTAGCGTGAAAGAGTGATTTTTCATATTATTAAGCCAAACTGAGGTTGGTTTACATTTTGCATTATTCACTCATGATTAAATGTAGGTTAGCTTTTTTGTTTATTTCTAATGTATTATTACTAATATACTTTTCACGATTGATGAGCTCTGCTGTCTGTTGCACATGTTTAAACCAATCAGAGCGTTTGCCACCGTTGTCAGATTGTACCTGACAAACATTACGCGTGCATGCGTATAAGAGCCGCAATAGTTCACTCTCGTCTTGCATCTCGCATACTGAACACATCGATTATAGAGCGCGTTAAAATCCAATACTTTATAATATAATCAGCTGATTGTATGTTCATTCATTCATTTACAACAAGGGCGTTCAGGCTTCTTCAGCCCCTCCTCACCGCGACCAAAAAGATCTTTTGTGATTGCCCCTATTCCTAATTTATGCAAGGCCCGCACTTTCGATAAAGCGCAGGGTCTGCCTAGGATCTAGTGCACTTACCTGAGCAGGTGTAAACACATCCCCACCCAACAGTGCTATACTTTTGCAGCCAACCACTATGCAACTGCAAAAATATAAATGTGCGACCCACTGAGGCGCCTTACAATACACCTCTCCGCACAGACCTTAATGGCCCATATTTCATCTTGGAAGATAGTCATGTTACACCCAAGGGCCAGGGAACTCATTCCCCCGGCCCCCCAGGCCCCCAATCCCACTCTTCCGCTCATCACAGGGCCGTCAATATACCAAAAGGTAGCCCCTTCCGGCATCACCGGCCGTCCCTCCGCCCACTCCTGACGATCAAAAATTTCCATCCTCAGTGTGTCGGAGAAGTTGTATGCTCTGTTCATACGGTCCCAAGGACCACCTACCACACCCATCCCTTCAATCACCTTGAAGATCTCAGTGTGGCCCATCTCCACTGATAGGACCCCGATCCCGTCCTCCAGCCTCAAGGCAGTTCCTATCGCCTCTCCCTTCACTTGCACGTGAATAGGAGGCAAATCAAACATCGCCTCCATAGCGGCCGTTGGACCAGTGCACATTGCACCACATATCCCTAGGCAGGCCAGTCTCTATAGCTCCTCAGCCGATCCTGCGCCGTCCTAGATCTGTTGTTGGCCACCATACAACATCTTCGTACGTGACCATTGGCAGAATGATGCCCACACAAGCCCATTCCACCATACGAGGCCCAAGCCCCGGAGTCCTCCCCAGCAGACTCTCACATATCCATAAGGCCTTTATAGCCTTCACCACAGTCCTGGACATGTGGCCTTTCCAGGTTAGGCCACTATCCATGACAACCCCCAGATACTCTAACTCAGGGGAGTAGTTTAAATCCACTCCTTCCAGAGTCAAAGCATCCATAGCTGTTTTTCATGATTTCAAATGAAATGGGTACCATCTGGTCCCCACGTGCAGCTAGGGAAATAATAGGTCCGCCCCTGCATAGCCCCGCGTACAGAGGTAAGGCACAATACTGTAGGAGGAGCCAGGTATCCTACAGGCACCGTTAGACACTGATTAAATGCCCCAGTGCCATCCACCCTTCGGCACGGTACGACTGACACCACTTGGGTTGGGCAAAAGCTACAGTAGGAGAAGTTGCCTCTAGCACGGATAGAAAAAGTGCTAGATGCCAGGGACAAGGATTAGGATAGACAGACAGAAGCCCAGCATCTCAGCTCACCTCGGCGAGACCAGAGCATGGCTGAACAGTAGCCATTATATGCCGAGGAGTTTCCAGAGGCACGGGCACGAAAAACTGCTACAGAAAGTAAGGGAGCAGGTGTGCTCTCTTGGACGTGATGCTTCGGCACATGCAAGCCAGCCGACCACTGACTTGCTTCGCCTCCTTGTATGTTCATAGGTTATAATTATTATTGAAAGACCACAAAAATGGCTGACGAAATATTTAACAGAGCTACACTTGAGCAAGTATTGGTGTAGTTGGTGGCAAGTGATTGGCTAGCTATAAAGTGGGTGGGGGACAATGCATACGTTCAGAGCTCACCACCCTTGAAAATTAGTACAGGTCATTTGTTCTAGCTAGAAGCTTTCCCTCCAACGCTCTGTGTCGCTGAGCTGTACTGTTTAGTGGTGGGGGAAGCACCTCGAAGGGAAGTGATCAGTCTCTCTCTCTCTCTATAGTGCTAGCAGCGTTAACAGCCTTAAGTGTACTATAAATTCTAAAAACATTGACTGTATGTTGTAATTTTATCTTTTTCTTATTCTATTCCCTTCAACTCGTGCATTCGGTAGTACGCCTACTGTTTTATGTACGTATTGTTTTCACTCTTTTACTGTTTCGTTTTTTGTTTATATTAATTTTTCACGTAACGGACCAATTTTACTGACCGATGTGCAAAATCGTGTAGCCATAGCTATGGGGATTTCGCGTGGTACAGTTCAAAGAATTTTGAAAGAAAAAAGAAAAAAGACCCTGATACACTAATCAGAACACCAAATAAGAAAAGAATGAGAAGTAAAGTGAAGAGTGAAGTGGACGATTTTGATAAGTATGTTGTGAGAAGAACAATATATGATTTTCATAAAACAAACGCTGAATGGCCAACTTTGAATTTGTTACTCCCCGTTTTGCGGGAGGAAATTAATTTCAATGGAAGTAAATGGTCGCTGTTGAAAATTATTAAAGATATGGGATTCAGATGGAGAAAGAGGCAAAAGACAAGAGAAAATATAAAGTTTTTAACTAGTTTTTAGTCTAGCGTAGTAGTTGTAACAGAGTAATATACAGTTAGAAAAAGAGGGAATGATGATTAAGTGAGAAGGAGACAACAGTGACCCCATTGAAACTATCGCTACTCTACCTACTCGCCCTCCTCTTACAAGCTTCTTCCAAAAACAAATCTACTATATAATGTTAGGTTATAATTGTGCATTATTTACATCGCCAAGAGAAAGTTGTTTGAGGGCTTTACACCACCAAATTGTTTGGGTTTTGTTTGTGTTTTTCAGCGATGTCAAGAAGAAGATCCTACTTTAGAAACGGTATTCAAACCGGGCGTAAAACCGGAACTGGAAGCGAAATTTTGCTCCGAAGCTAAAACGAAACGTAAAAGGGAACGATTAGCTGACATCACGGCGAGTGCTCATGGTAATTTATCTTTTTAAATCTTTACTGTTTCTTAATCAATCTATTTGCCCATAACAGACAGGTGGAGTGTCAAATTATTTACACTCAATCTGTTAGTTGCAGGGCTAAAATAAATAGTTGTGTTTGTTATCGTCACATGGTCAGCCAATTAAATGACTGAATCATTTAAGAACAGAAGAGGTAGAGGTGTACTGTGACACTAATCACAATTATCTCCTCTGAAAGTAATGAATTTCATTATACAGTTGGACCCTGTGGTGAATGAAGTGAACGTGTCATTTGCAGAGTGGAAAATATGTGCTTTTCAGAGGGCCCACCAATGCTGTTAAGCGTACTTTTCCATTCAGTGAGTTGTGGCAATTGTAAACCACCTCACTCCTCGTTTTACTTAGCAAAACCTTTACACGTTCAAACCAGCCAGCCTACAGGCTCATCACCTAAACAACAACAATCAATCTGTAATTTTTTACTTTCTCTTGCCTGTTGTTTAGGTGATGAGCCTGTAGGCTGGTTTGAACCTGTAGAGGTTTTACAAAGTAAAATGAGGAGTGAGGTGGTTTACTATTGTGTTTCTTCTTCACTCAGTGGAAAAGTATGCTTATCAGCATGCCGGGCCCTCTCAAAAACGCATATTTTCCACTCTGCAAATGACACCTTCACTTCATTCACCACAGTTCTCTTGCCTATATGAATATATAGGAAGGAAAGTATTGTTTTCATGTCGATTTTAACAAATACACTCTTCACCCGAATATACACCTAAACAGACCCCCTCACACCCACACAACAATATGTTTTTCGCGATTGGTCTCTGTGTGTGTGTGTGTGTGTGTGTGTGTGTGTGTGAACAGAATATCTCAAGAACGGAACATCGTACGAACTTGAAACTTGAAACTTTTGTTACATACCACTACCAGACCCGACACGAACATTTTCATCAAAATCGGTCAACCGGAAGTAGTAGTTTATTCGTGTAATTTTTCACTTTTTTGCAATTTTCTCACAAACTGGCCTACGATTTTTTTTTAAATCGCCTGGTTTACTCATTTTTTTTTATGCTCAACAAGATACAGTAGGCGTCATGTTTGCTGAAATTCTTGGTGAGGCTGTTTTTATGCAAAAAAAATTGTTTTTTTAAGATTGCGGCTTTATTATGAATTTTACTGCAAAAATGTATATAATAAAAGTTGTAGAAAATTAAAAATTCTACAACTTTTATTTCAAACATTTTTTTGTATAATGCTTAGTTTAGCGGTAATTAGCGATTTTCTGTTTTTTTCTCACGAAAACGTGTGAAAAATCTATTTTTTAAAGATTTCGGCCTTAGTATGCATTTTACGACAAAAGTGTATATAATTAAATTTATAGGAAATTAAAAGATGTACAACTTGTATTTAGAGCATTTTTCTCTACAGAGCCTAGTTTAGCGTGAAATAGTGATTTTCCGTGTTTTTAAGCCAAACTGAACTCTATTTTCATTTTGCATCTTTCACTCATGATTAAAATTAGGTTATGTTTATTGAGGTTAGTTTTTTGTTTATTTCTAATGTTTTATTAATAATGTTAGTTTTATTAATTATTTGCATTGGCAAGAGAAAGTCGTGTGAGTGTTTCACACCAGATTTTTTACTTTAACTTGCCTGTTGTTTAGGTGATGAGCCTGTAGGCTGTAGGCTGGTTTGAACGTGTAGAGGTTTTACTAAGTAAAACAAAGAGTGAGGTGGTTTACCATTACCAACACACATTGATTGGAAAAGTATGCTTATCAGCATGCCGGGCCCTCTCAAGAAAGCATATTTTCCACTCTGTGAATGACACCTTCACTTCATTCACCACAGTTCTCTTGCCTATGTGAATATATATAGGAAGGAAAGTATTGTTTTCATGTCGATTTTAACAAATACACTCTTCACCCACCATACACCCAAACAGACACCCTCACACCCACACACACAACTGCTTTTTACCGATTGGTCTGTGTGTGAACAGAATATCTTGTGAACGGAACATTGTACGAACTTGAAACTTAGAACTTAAGTTACATATCACTACTGACCCGACACGAATATTTTCATCAAAATTGGTCAACCGGAAGTAGTAGTTCATTCGTGTAATTTTTCACTTGTTTGCGATCTTCCCAAAAACTGGTCCTACGATTTTTTTAAAAATTCACCTGGTTTTCTAAATTTTTTATGCTCTACAAGATATGGTAGACGTCATGTTTGCTGAAATTCTTGGTGAAGTTGTAGAAAATTAAAAATTCTACAACTTTTATTTCAAACATTTTTTTGTATAACGCTTAATTTAGCGGTAATTAGCGATTTTCTGTTTTTTTCTCACGAAAACGTGTGAAAAATCAATTTTTTAAAGATTTCGTCCTTAGTATGCATTTTACGACAAAAATGTATATAATTAAATTTATAGGAAATTAAAAGATCTACAACTTGTATTTAGAGCATTTTTCTCTACAGAGCCTCTACATTTTTCTCTACAGAGTTTAGCGTGAAAGAGTAATTTTCCGTATTTTTTAGCCGAACTGAGGTTGATTTTCATTTTGCTTCTTTTATTATATGATTAAAATTAGGTTATGTTTATTGAGGTTAGTTTCGTTGTTTATTTCTAATGTTTTATTACTAAAGTTAGGTTGTATTGTTTAAATTATTTGCATTGGCAAGAGAAAGTCGTGTGAGTGTTTCACACCAGATTTTTTACTTTAACTTGCCTGTTGTTTAGGTGATGAGCCTGTAGGCTGTAGGCTGGTTTGAACGTGTAGAGGTTTTACTAAGTAAAACAAAGAGTGAGGTGGTTTACCATTACCAACACACATTGAGTGGAAAAGTATGCTTATCAGCATGCCGGGCCCTCTCAAAAAAGCATATTTTCCACTCTGTGAATGACACCACTTCATTCACCACAGTTCTCTTGCCTATATGAATATATAGGAAGGAAAGTATTGTTTTCATGTCGATTTTAACAAATACACTCTTCACCCGAATA
This sequence comes from Catonia carolina, assembly GCA_035578175.1. Lineage (NCBI taxonomy): Eukaryota > Metazoa > Arthropoda > Insecta > Hemiptera > Achilidae > Catonia > Catonia carolina. The sequence goes on along the minus strand of JAQMRL010000036.1, from coordinate 1,340,350 downwards.
TACACCTAAACAGACACCCTCACACCCACACACACAACTGCTTTTTACCGATTGGTCTGTGTGTGAACAGAATATCTTGTGAACGGAACATTGTACGAACTTGAAACTTAGAACTTAAGTTACATATCACTACTGACCGGACACGAACATTTTCATCAAAATTGGTCAACCGGAAGTAGTAGTTTAGTTTATTCGTGTAATTTTTCACTTGTTTGCGATCTTCTCAAAAACTGGTCCTACGATTTTTTTTTAAATTCATCTGGTTTACTAAATTTTTTATGCTCTACAAGATATGGTAGACGTCATGTTTGCTGAAATTCTTGGTGAAGTTGTAGAAAATTAAAAATTCTACAACTTTTATTTCAAACATTTTTTTGTATAACGCTTAATTTAGCGGTAATTAGAGATTTTCTGTTTTTTTTTTCATGAAAACGTGTGAAAAATCAATTTTTTAAAGATTTCGGCCTTAGTATGCATTTTACGACAAAAATGTATATAATTAAATGTATAGGAAATTAAAAGATCTACAAATTGTATTTAGAGCATTTTTCTCTACAGAGCCTCTACATTTTTCTCTACAGAGTTTAGCGTGAAAGAGTAATTTTCCGTATTTTTTAGCCGAACTGAGGTTGATTTTCATTTTGCGTCTTTTATTATATGATTAAAATTAGGTAATTAAAAACTGGTCCTACGATTTTTTTAAAAATTCACCTGGTTTACTAAATTTTTTATGCTCTACAAGGTAGAGTAGGCGCCATTTTTGGTTACTTTCAAATTGAGTAAAGTTTTGAGTAGTTCATTAAGGCCAAGACACTACTGTACCCATTCAACCACAATACAATACTAATTGACTGTTTGCAGCAAAGGTGATGTAGGCAAAATAAACAGTAGGCTTACTAGTAGGAGGCTACCGCTCCAAGGAAAATACTCATGTCTGCAGTGTTGAGTGACACTATTTATTATTTATTATTTATTATTGTTATAATGAAGTGGCGAAAATAAAATCAGCTGGTCAAATAAAATCAGCTTCTCATAAACAGCTGACTGGTTAAATATAAAAACGAAGGTTCCCATTGTTGGGACGCGGCCGCGGTTTGAATGGCTGACGTGTTAGTGGTCTAAATTGTACGGGATTCTTCGTTACGGTGAAGTTTGTTATTTTGTCAGCAGACATTGTTATTTAATGTTTAATTTGGTAAGGGATATTGTCTATTTTATTTTATCGTTTATTAATTGTGTAAACTGTATTATTTTCAATGTTTAATAACTTATTTTCATAAACTCATGTTCATTGTTGTCGTTTGTAAAGGTTAGTTTTTAGTTCTTGTCAAATAATTGTGTTAAATAACTATATGTGAATTAATTAAATAAAAGTTTACAATTTTACTTTACTATAACGAGTTGTAACATTATTTTTATTACAGTTATTTGTAGAAAAATTACATTTAAAATATTGAGTAGTTTTTGACGTTTTGGATAACCCGAACGTGCAGTTGTGGATCGCTTGTTCCACTGCACAAACGAAACTACTGACCTATGCGTCAGTGGCATGCGATTACTGCATGGAGTAATCGCATGCGACGATCGCACAAACAAAACCGCACCTTTATTTAACTTTCAATGAAGTAGGGGTTGATAATAGAAAATAATCAGATGTTTTTTTAAAAAATGGTCAAGCAACTTTTTTATTTTATTGAGTGATGATGCCTACATAAGCCTTGGGCTTGTGCATAGGTAATGATAGGTGGTGATTTACAGATGAACAAAATGCCAGACCTGACCGGGAATCGAACCCGGGACCCTGGTATAGTAGCCAGTTGCGCTGACCACTACACCACGGGCCGGCCTAATTCAATATTTTCTGGCGACATGAAATCTAAGTCTTTAATAAAATAAATGTGGTTGTATTTTTTGTAGAATCATTACACGTACGTTTTATTTTTTAGCTAGTTCACATCCCAAGTGGAAACAGAGTGGACGCCACAGTAATGTTGCGAAAGGATCTTGTGGACAATGCACGAATTGTTTCCGCACGAGGGATTGCGGTGAATGCCGTGCCTGTCGTTCAGGGCGATCCAAAGAGATGTGCCTTAATAGACAGTGCTTAAAATTTATGGTGAGTTTTTTTTTTCTATCTATCACGATTTCACTGGAATTTTAATTCACAGATGTAAATAATTGTTTTATTAACTTAAAAATCTGGTGTGAAACACTCACACAACTTTCTCTTGCCTATGCAAATAATTAATAATAAACCTAACATTATTAATAAAATATTAGAAATAAACAAAAACTAACCTCAAAAACATAACCTTATTTTAATCGTGAGTGAATGACGCAAAATGAAAATCGAACTCAATTTGGCTTAAAAAAACGGAAAATCGCTCATTCACGCTAAACTAGGCACTGCACAAAAAAATGCTTAAAATAAAAGTTGTAGATCTCTTGATTTCCTATAAATTTTATTTTATACACTTTTGTCGTAAAATGCATACTAAGGCCGAAATCTTAAAAAAATAGATTTTTCTCACGTTTTCGTGAGAAAAAACAAAAAAATTGCAAATTACCGCTAAACTAAGCGTTATACAAAAAAATGTTTGAAATAAAAGTTGTAGAATTTTACATTCTCTACAACTTTTATTATATAACATTTTGCGCTAAAATGCATATTAAAGCCGCAATCTTAAAAAAAAAATGTTTTTACGTAAAAACAGCCTCACGCAGAATTTCAGCACACATGACGCCTACCCTATCTTGTAGAGAATAAAAAATTTAGTAAACCAGGCGATTTTTAAAAAAATCGTAGGACCAGTTTTTGAGAAAATCACAAAAAAGTGAAAAATTACACGAATAAACTACTATTTCCGGTTGACCGATTTTGATGAAAATGTTCGTGTCGGGTCCGGTAGTGGTATGTAACTTAAGTTTCAAGTTTCAAGTTCGTACGATGTTCCGTTCTTGAGATATTTTGTATACACACACACACACACACACACACAGACCAATCGCTAAAAACATGTTTGTGTGGGTTCAGGGGGTCTGAAAACGTATAGATCCGGTGAAAACTCGATATGTTAAAATGGACATGAAAACAATACGTTCCTTCCTATATATTCATATAGGCAAGAGAAAGTAAAAATAATTTACTAATTGTTCAAATTAATGAAAAATAAAAATAAATTGTGACACTTATTGTGCGTTTTCAAGCTTCCGTGTAGTTGTAGGGTGAAGGGTACGGGGGTGAGGTTCAGGGTTGTTATAAATGATGGACCCAATTTAATAAATTCATATTTATTTAAGTACAAATGCAAAATGAACAATTCACATACCAATGGAAAGAGGAGGAAGTTTCAAAGTTTTTTTTACTTTCCCTTGCCTATATGAATATATAGGAAGGAAAGTATTGTTTTCATGTCCATTTTAACATATCGAGTTTTCACCGGATCTATACGTTTTCAGACCCCCTGAACCCACACAAACATGTTTTTAGCGATTGGTCTGTGTGTGTGAGTGTGTGTGTGTGTGTGTGTGTGTGTGTGTGTGTGTGTGTGAACAGAATATCTCAAGAACGGAACATCGTACAAACTTGAAACTTGAAACTTAAGTTACATACCACTACCCGACCCGACACGAACATTTTCATCAAAATCGGTCAACCGGAAGTAGTAGTTTATTCGTATAATTTTTCACTTTTGTGCGATTTTCTCAAAAACTGGTCCTACGATTTTTTTAAAAATCGCCTTATTTACTCAATTTTTTATTCTCTAAAAGATAGGGTAGGCGCCATGTTTGCTGAAATTCTTGGTGAGGGTGTTTTTATGTAAAAAAAGTGTTTTTTTAAGATTACGGCTTTAATATTAATTGTAGAGCTAAAATGTATATAATAAAAGTTGTAGAGAATTTGAAAACCTACAACTTTTATTTCAAGCATTTTGTTTGTATAGTTTAGCGGTAATTAGCAATTTTCTGTTTTTTCTCACGAAAACGTGTGAAAAATCAATTTTTTTTTAAGATTTCGGCCTTAGTATGCACTTTACAACAAAAGTGTATATAATAAAATTTATAGAAAATTAAGAGATCTACAACTTTTATTTAGAGAATTTTTCTCTACAAAGCCTAGTTAAGCGTGAAAGTGTGATTTTCCGTTTTTTTTTTTTAAGCCAAATTGAGTTTGATTTTCATTTTGCGTCATTCACTCACGGTTAAAATAAGGTTATGTTTTTGAGGTTAGTTTTTGTTTATTTCTAATATTTTATTAATAATGTTAGGTTTATTATTAATTATTTGCATTGGCAAGAGAAAGTTGTGTGAGTGTTTCACATCAGATTTTTTTACAAATGTTCGATGTGTCCTTATGCAGCATGGCAAACATCTAAACGATATCCAAACTCGTCCCACACATGTGCAAGCGTATCTTCCGTTACTGAGTGCACCGCAACAGTGATACGGTTCTGCAAGCCGGCCAGAGTTGTTGGTAGAGGCGGGATGAAAACTCTCTCCGTAACGTAACCCCAAAAGAAATAGTCACATGGGGCGAGGTCAGGAGATCTCGGTGGCCAGAAGTTTAGAGCCAGGTCTTGATTTCCTCTCAGCCGATCCAGCGCTGAGGAAAGGTTTCTCCAACTACAGCCGCCCACTTGCGCGCATGTACAGGTTAAGAATGTGTAAAAAAACTTTGAAACTTCCTCCTCTTTCCATTGGTATGTGAATTGTTCATTTTGTGTTAACGCCAGTATGTGCTGACAAAATAAATCATATTGTTCCCGCCGCTCTAATTCTTTCAGTCTGCCAACACTTCCTCTGACATCATTAATTACGTATTTCTCCCCTCCACCTAACTCATTTCCTTCCTGCAATTACACACTGTTGTTTCTGCATGCGTCGTGTGTGGGTGTGCTCGCCTCTTCGTCTGCCTCATGGCGTCGGGTACGCTACCCGTACTTACAAGTTTTCGTCTGCTACCTGTTGTTGCGTCTCATGTTTAAAGTTCTATTTATTGCTCGTGTCTATCGTGTGAACTGTTACTGTGATTACTCATGTACTTTTGTTGTGAAATAATCGCTTATTTGCAGCTATCGTTTAGCGTCTATTCGTTTAAGTCCACGCGGCGTGCTCAAGTGTGTGTCTTCAAGTTAAACCCAGGTGAGTGTAACCTTTACATTGCGTATGTAGTTCAATAGTGTGTGATTTTCATTGTATGTCGATTCCTTATGTTTCTTACTTCCTAACCATTTTGTCAGTCACCTTACATTGTTTAAATTATCGCATATACTATCTCAGTCGTTTCGCCGTGATTGCTGGCGCCGTTATAAGCAATCTGGTCCTCTGGTATTCTATCGTTTGTTGCTTCTATTGGTTTTACGTTAAAGGGTTGTCTGGCGTGGACAATCAATTAATGTATTTCATAAGTTCCGTGCCCTGTACTAAACATTCGTTACTTCGGAATCTTTAAATCAAGGTATTCCTACGTTGGTTGCCTTAACATTTTGCATTTGTACTTAAATAAATATGAATTTATTAAATTGGGTCCATCATTTATAATAACGCTGTATAATGAATGAGTGATGCATGCTGGGAGAACAATTATTCTTACTCTTGATACAAAACATTCATTTTCAAACTTTCCGTATTTAACATATTTGTTTGTATTTATTAAATTTATTACTTTCTCTTGCTTATATGAATATATAGGAAGAAAAGTATTGTTTTCATGTCGATTTGAAGAAACTGAGTTTTCTCCAGATCTATACGTTTTCAGACCCCCTGAACCCACACAAACATGTTTTTAGTGATTGGTATGTGTGTGTGAACAGAATAGAATATCTCAAGAACGAAACATCGTACGAACTTGAAACTTGAAACTTAAGTTACATACCACTACCGGACCCGACACCAACATTTTCATCAAAATCGGTCAACCGGAAGTAGTAGTTTATTCGTGTAATTTTTCATTTTTTTGCGATATTCTCAAAAACTGGTCCTACAATATTTTTTTAAAATCGCCTGGTTTACTAAAATTTTTATGCTCTACAAGATAGGGTAGGCGCCATGTTTGCTGAAATTCTTGGTGAGGGTGTTTTCACGTAAAAACGTTGTTTTTTTAAGATTACGGCTTTAATATGCAATTTAGCGCAAAAATGTATATAAAATAATTTGTAGAAAACTTAAAATTCTACAACTTTTATTTCAAACATTTTTTGGTATAACTCTTAGTTTAGCAGTAATTAGCAATTTTCTGGTTTTTTCTCACGAAAACGTGTGAAAAATCAATTTTTTTTAAGTGTGCATTTTAGGACAAAAGTGTATATAATCAAATTTATAGGCAATTGAAAGATCTACAACTTTTATTGAGAGCATTTTTCTCTACAAAGCCTAGTTTAGCGCATAAGAATGATTTTCCGTATTTTAAGCCTAACTGAGGTAGATTGTCATTTTGTGTCCTTCACTCATGATTAAATTTAGGTTATGTTTATTGAGGTTAGTTTTTTGTTTATTTCTAAAGTTTTATTACTAATGGTAGGTTATGTTGGTCTTTATTTGAATTTTTTTTTTTTTTTTTTTTTTTTTGGTTTAACGTCCGACTGTTCTGCAATTACTGCTAATGCAGACGGTGAATGATGAAATGATTTTTTGTAACGTATGAAAAAATGCCGTGCCTGAATGGGATTTGAATTGGCAAGAGAAAGTTGTGTGAGTGTTTCACACCAGATTTTTTTATGTACTTGTTTTGATATAAATTGGTAAGTTAAATATTATGAATCCGTCCAAGTTAATAACCCGGTAGGTATTTGTTAAATTAATGCGTCGGATGATAAGAATATGTTTTTAGTCTAGTTAGTAGATGCTACCACTACAAATGCCATGAGCTGTTAATTACTACTAACACTCATTCATTCTTTCACTACTATAACAACGCACTCACTGCATTCCACAACAACTACACGGAGCTAGGATTCAAGCAATTCCTAAGGTTCAGTTTAATTATAGAATATTTGTAATTTTTCATGAAAAATTCAATTTACTGCAGAAACGCTCATATCAAAATTAGATAGAAAGTTATGCTATTTGTTCAAGGGTGATGAGTTCTGGATGTTTGCATTGCTCCCTACCCACTTTATAGCTAGCCAATCACTTGCCACCAACTACACTGCAATACTTGCTCCTCTTGTAGCTCTTTTAAATATTTCATCGGCCATTTTCTTGGTCTTTCAATAATAATTATAATTTATGAACATACAATCAGCTGATTATATTATAAAGTATTGCATGTTAACGCGTTCTATAATCGATGTGTTCAGTACGAGATGCAAGACACTACTGTGAACTATTGCGGCTGTTATACGCATGCGCGCGTAATGTTTGTCAGGTACAATCTGACAACGCTGGCAAACGCTTTCTGATCGGGCTAAACGTGTGGTAACCCACCGGGTTGGTCTAGAGGTAAAGTCGTCACCAGAATCAGCTGTTTAAACAGCTGATTCTGGTGACGAAGGTTCCTGGTTGAAATCCTAGTAAAGGTAGTTACTTTTATTTGGATTTGAATGGTAGACAGTGGTTGTGGGTGTAGTTAGATGGTTGGGGTTTAATTAACCATACTCTCTCAGGAATGGTCGGCCTGGGTCTGTAGAAGACTACACAGTCTCATTTACACGTCATACACATCATCCTCATCTCATTGGGTCATGGGGTTGCTTATTGTTCTCAATTGAACAGATTGCAACGTACACAAATTAGGAAATAAAGAAAAAAAAGTGTGTGGAACCGCAGAGCTCAACAACCATGAAAAGCATAGTAATGTGGTATGTTTTATCAGATTTTTTTTTATTTTTCTTGTAGGAAAATAAAATGTACGTGCCGCCGAAAGAAAAAAAGAGCCAGTCGACTACTAAAACGACGAATAAATCATCGAACGCGCGCCGGAAACGTAAAGATTCCGAATCGGACGGCGAGAAACAACCAGAACAAACTGCGAAACAATGTAACGGACCCGGTTGCGTTAACGCCGCACGGCCGAAAAGTAAATACTGTTCGGACGATTGCGGTATACGATTGGCCAGTAATCGGATTTATCAAGTTTTACCGCAACGGATTCAGGAATGGGCTTTGTCGCCTTGTATTGCCGAGGATATGAACAAAAGAGAATTGGAATCTGTAAGGCGTCAGCAGTTTGAAGTTCGTTTAATACTACAAGAATTGGACAAACGGCACCGTGTAAGTGATATTTCAGTCTCTCATTTTGCTTGTTTTTTTTTACTTTGTCTTGCCCTGTATGAATATACTGGGTGTCCATTAAGTCTGGAAACGACTGAATTACAGAAAAGTGAGCGTGACTAGGTGACCAGAATGACTTTAATTGCTTGTTGCACCAAAAAAACTATTCTAGGTGATATTTGAAATTTTTGTCCGCCATCTTGGATCCGCCATATTGGATTTAACTTTCTTAATTTAAATAGGATGATTGTCATATGATACATGATTTCGATCTAAAATTTCAAAGTAAATTCAATGGCGAAAACCGGAAATCGATATCTTTTTTCGTTTTTGAGATATTACCATTCAACTATCCAGATCGGGGCAGAACGGCCATTTCTCCCTCTTCCGTCTTTGAGCCTACATAGACAATTTAGGTAGCAAGTGAACGACTAAACATAAGATTATTGAAAATAATAAGTTTTTTAATATCTCCACTCGTTCATAAATAGGAAATTATTGTCATTAAGAAATACAGAAAACAATTTAATGGCTGATTTATTGCATTATAAAACTACAGTATTTAATTTGTTACCAGTTAGCCTAATACTTATTGTTATTTTTGTAAATGTTAGTGTTTATAAGGAACTAACTGTGAAAATGAGTTACATAATTGAAAATAAAATTACCAAATGTTTCTTGACTCAGAGTAGTTGTTCAAAGTGGCCTCCTCTTACTTATTGACAATATGATGTACGTGCGTAAAAACTAGATACAGCATTACGAATGAATTCCCTTGGGATTCCAGCAGATTCATTTAGAATTCTTTGTTTGAGTTCATGCAGACTGTTTGGTTTCGTTCTGTAAACTTTGTTTTTTAAGTATCTCCAAAAGAAGTAGTCAGGTGATCTCGGAGGCCATTCAATTGCTCCTCTCCTGTATGAAGTTGCTTGTATGAGACTATTGTATGAAGACATGCTTCGAAATCATATTACTCCAGCTGTAAGAAATTATTTCGGACAAGATGTTAACAACTCTTGGTTTCAACAAGATGGAGCCCTGCCCATTTTTCTCTTCAAGTTCGTGTTTTGTTGATCGATATTTTTTCAGAAAGATGAATTGGTAGGAGAGGAGCAATTGAATGGCCTCTGAGATCACCTGATTTGAGTCCATTGGACTACTTCTTTTGGGGATACTTAAAAAACAAAGTGAAAAATTACACGAATAAACTACTACTTCCGTTTGACCGATTTTGATGAAAATGTTTGTGTCGGGTCCAGTAGTGGTATGTAACTTAAGTTTTAAGTTTGTACGATGTTCCGTTCTTGAGATATTCTGTTCACACACACACACATCCACAGACCAATCGCTAAAAACATGTTTTTTGGGTTCAGGGGGTCTGAAAACATGTATATGAGGTGAAGAGTGTATTTTGTTATAATCGACATGAAAACAATACTTTCGTTTGTATTGTATATATTCATATAGGCAAGAGAAAGTAAAAATGCTCATGGTTACATATAACTTAGTATAGAAACTGAAATTAAATAAAGCTGGTGTGAAACACTCACACGACTCTTGCCTATGTAAATGATCAAAATACAACCTACGTTTATTCGTGAGTAAATAATGTTATATTTTTGTCATCAGTCTCTCGACTGGTTCTCCAACCGGTTCTATCTTGCGCAAGTCGTTTCATATCTACATACCTGTAACACCCTACATCTTTTGTAATTTGCTTTACATATTCTAATCTTTGCCTCCCCCTACGATTCACTCCCTCAATATTACCCTCCATTATTGATGGATGTCTTAAGATATGCCCCACTAGCCTATCCCTTCTTCTGGTAACATGCTGCCATATACTTCTTTTTTCACCAACTCACTCACCTAAGAACTTGTAAATTACTTATTTTGTCCACCACCCACCTAATCTTTAACATTTTCCTATAACACCACATTTAAAAAGCTTCTATCCTGTTCCTTTCTACAGCTCCTATCACCCTTGTTTTGCTCCTGTATAATGCACTGGCAACCCCCGATCGCTTCGCTTCACAGCAGCTAATGTAGGCCTCATTAAATTATTTTAAAACCTCTCTATATACAATATTTGTGGTTTTGTTGGCCTGGTGCAGCAAAAGAAATTGTTTTTCTGCACTTCCAGTTCTAGACAGTCCGACATAAAGTTGTCGATGAGTGAAGGAAGCACTCTTGTCTCTAATCGATGCCCACCATTTTAAATGTTTGTCCCTGCGATTTAATTAATACAATTGAATAGAATGCATAGAAGAATACCGATGGAAAAGAAAGAGACGGTTGATAGCCTATATGGCTGAGATAAGAGAGAGTAATGGGTGGGTGCGGTACGTAGACTCATTCGCTTCCTGTCCAATGAAAACAAATATAATAAATGAAATACAGTACAAAAATAAAAATTTTAAATATTTCCAAATTTATAATGTTTTTGGAATCGAATGTTATTCTCCACGTTTTTCTATGAAATATAAAAGTTGAATCGTGTTTCTAGCCCAAAAAATACACCATCATCCAGAGGACTTTGAAAAAATAAAAGTGCTATGCACCCGATAAACAAAAAATGCGACATGGTCACAGTTTAAGTTGCTTAACTCACTTTAAAGTTGTAAAATAGCCTATATTGATCAGGAAGCTGTAAGCTATGCAAAAATGAAAGATTTTTTAAAATCAGTTCAGCAGTTTCTGAGATTACCTCATACAAACAAACAAACATTTTTTCTTTTTTTTTCATTTTATGACCACAAAGGATTACTTTAGTCTCTTTGGTTAGTTCTTTTTCTTCGGCAGTTTATTTCCTTTTCATTTCTTTCTTGCCAATACTTTTTCATTCTGTCGGATCTTGGTTTTCTCAATTCGTCTGAACAAACCTGTTCTTTTCGTTTAATTATTCTTACTGATAAAATTTTGTTTTTGTTTTTAATTGTTTCTTTGTAAACCGGTGTGCGATCTTTGACATCAGCAATTGTTAGATTTAGTTGTGTTCTGTCTTTTTTTTATTTCTTCAAGCCAAGGAATTGTAGCTCCTTCTGTTTTTTTGCACACATGAATTTTTCTACAATTTTTCTGGAGTTGTGAGGATATGCGCAAAGAAAGAAATTCTCTTTTTGCGCATTGCTTCAGTGATTGGTTCTATTTCTTTATAAATTTGTTCTCTCGGTAAAAGTCTGTGCTGGTTGTCAACTAGTCTATGTGTTTCTTGTTTATGCAGGTTCTAAGAATCATTCTTTCTATGTTTCTGATTGTTTCTTCTATTCCGTTTCCATCAATACTGAAGAGGGTTTCACTGCCGTACATTGCTTGTGATCTTAGAACTGCTTTTTACTTTCTCTTGCCTATATGAATATATAGGAAGGAAAGTATTGTTTTCATGTCGATTTTAAAGAAATCGAGTTTTCACCGGATCTATACGTTTTCAGACCCCCTGAACCCAAAAAACATGTTTTTAGCGATTGGTCTGTGTGTGTGTGTGTGTGTCTGTGTGTGAACAGAATATCTCAAGAACGGAACATCGTACGAACTTGAAACTTAAAACTTAAGTTACATACCACTACCGGACCCGACACAAACATTTTCATCAAAATCGGTCAACCGGAAGTAGTAGTTTATTCGTATAATTTTTCTTTTTTTTGCGATTTTCTCAAAAACTGGTCCTACGATTTTTTTAAAAATCGCCTGGTTTACTACATTTTTTATGCTCTACAAGATAGGGTAGGCACCATGTTTGCTGAAATTCTGCGTGAGGCTGTTTTTACGTAAAAACATTTTCTTTTTAAGATTGCGGCTTTAATATGCATTTTAGCGCAAAACGTTATATAACAAAAGTTGTAGAGAATTTAAAATTCTACAACTTTTATTTCAAACATTTTTTTGTATAACGCTTAGTTTAGCGGTAATTTGCAATTTTCTGTTTTTTTTTCTCATGAAAACGTGAGAAAAATTGATTTTTTTAACATTTCGGCCTTAGTATGCATTTTACGACAAAAGTGTATATAATTAAATTTATAGAAAATTAAAAGATCTACAACTTTTATTTAGAGCAGTTTTCTCTACAGAGCCTAGTTTAGCGTGAAAGTGTGATTTTCCGTTTTTTTTAAGCCAAATTGAGTTTGATTTTCATTTTGCGTCATTCACTCATGATTAAAATAAGGTTATGTTTTTGAGGTTAGTTTTTGTTTATTTCTAATATTTTATTAATAATGTTAGGTTTATTATTAATTATTTGCATAGGCAAGAGAAAGTTGTGTGAGTGTTTCACACCAGATTTTTAGTGTTTAAGTTTTGTGTGAATGGAAAGACATTTTTTTTTGTAAGTGTTTTTAGTAATTTGCTGTCCTTTGGAAAGTTTAAAAATTCTCTCATTGCATGCTGCTTTTTCATTAAGATTGTATGATTTGTGATTGTTTCTCCAAGATATTTAAAACTCTCTACAATGTAAAGATATTTCTTCTTTATTATACAGGGTGATTCATGAAGATATGCAGAAACTTTGGGAGCTCATTGTACATGTAAAAATAATGAAAAAAGTTTATATAAACATGGGTCCGGAAATGCTTCGTTACCGAGTTACGGCTAGCAAAAGATTTCGCCCACATTTCAGCTCATCAGGTGAAATGAGGTCTTCCTGAAATTCTGGTAAAATAGAATAATGGGCGAATTCAATCGTTTCTTATGGTTTTTGACCTGATAAATTGAATAAAACAGGTCCCAGAACTGTAAGTTAAATAGTTTTTGTGAAAACCACTGTCAAATGCAAAAAATGGAGTGAAAAAAACACATTTTTCATCTTTGTTTTTCCGGTTAATTTTACTTTGTACTGTTTATGAATAAAAATTCATTTAATTAAACATCTATTCGCTTTCTGTGTACTTTATTTATACCGGTTTGTTCAGAATAAAATTTTCTACATGTTTTATTCAAAAATTTTAACTGTTTCTTGGTGAAATAACAAAGTTATTCTTGCCCAAAGATGAAAAAGTGTGTTTTTCACTCCATTTTTTTGCATTTGACACTGCTTTTCTTAAAAACTATTTAACTTACAGTTCTGGGACCTGTTTTATTCAATTTATCAGATCAAGAACCATAAGAAATGATTGAATTCGCCCCTTACTGTACCTTACCAGAATTACAGGAAGACCTCATTTCACCTGGTGAGCTGAAATCCGGGCGAAACTTTTGCTAGCCGTAACTGGGACCCATGTTTATATAAACTTTTTTCATTATTTTTACATGTACAATGAGCTCCCAAAGTTTCTGCATATCTTCGTGAATCACCCTGTATTAGTATAGATTTTAAATAATGAATTTCTTTTTTATTATCTTGTTTTCAAGGAATTGGACGCGATAATGGAACGTGCTAAACACGCGTCGATTGATTCACATGCGGACGAAGACGCTGATGAGGAAGTGGAGATGAGCATGTACTGCTTAACGTGCGGCCACGAGATACACTCACGCACTGCCGTCAAACACATGGAGAAATGTTTCAACAAGGTTTGTTATGTTATCGATATCACATTTTTTTTTTTTTTTTTTTTTGTTTAACGTCCGACTGTTCTGCAATTACTGCTAATGCAGACGGTGAATGATGAAATGATTTTTTGTAACGTATGAAAAAATGCCTTGCCTGAATGGGATTCGAACCCAAGACCGCATGATGAGAGGCGAGCACGTTACCAACTTCGCCAATGCAGCCGGCAAATCATCACATGATATCAATCATTATCGATATCACATGGCGCTGTCACATTCTCAATCTATTTTTTTAAATATTTTATGGCCTACAAAGGACCACTTTAGTAATTTTACATTTAAAGTCTTTCCTTCTTTCTTCCTTTTCTTTTCCGCCCAATATTTTTTCATCCGTTCTGAGCGCAATTTTCTTTCCTCCTCTGGAACCACTCTTCCCAATCGTTGCTTGTTCCTTTCCGGCTGTAGTATAACGCGTTCGTCCTTCAATATCTTCAATGCATTTGTCTTGTGTTTTAAATCTTCCATTGGAATTTGTAACCCTCTAATATCTTCTTTTAATTCTGTGGTCCATTTAATATCACTTTTACCGTACCACAGTTTTTCTATTATTTTCCTGCTAGTTCTATTTTCAGGTGTCCTTAAAAGATGTCCCAGGAATGATATTCGTTTCTTTTTAATTATACTTGTAATAGGTTCTATGTTTTTGTAGACCATTTCGTTGGAAGCTGGTCTCCAAACTCCATCTACGTGATAGTTTTTGTTCAAGCAAGTTCTGACTATTCTCCTCTCAATCCTGAGGACGTTATCTATTGCAATGGTATTTGTGGTTTTAAATATTGTTTCACTTGCGTATGTAATTTGTGGTAGGGCGACTGTTCTGCAGTGTCTTAGTTTTGTATTTATTGAAAGACATCTTTTATTATATGTGTTCTTAGTAGCATGTTTAATCCTAGTTAGTTTGTCTATTCTATTCTGCCAAGATGGTTTTTCGTTCAAGTTGCAGGTGATTACCTCCCCCAAGTACTTAAATCTCTGCACAATTTTTATATTGTGGTTGTCCAACCTTATTTTATCTGCAAGTGGAGTATGAGTTAGTAATATTTCTGTTTTTTCAAGCGATATCCTTAAACCAATCTTCTGAGCTATATCTTCCAAAGACCTGATTAATGCTAAATCCACATACTATAATGCTTTTGACAGTTGATAATGAGCTCTGCTGTTGCACATGTTTAGACCAATCAGAATGTGTTTGCCAGTGTACAAAAATAACGCGCGCATGCGTATAACAGCCGTAATACGAGTATACAGTGTAAATGTCTATTGAAATTTACATGTAGTATTGTCACAGTTATCTCTTAACACGTTCAGTGCGGCCACCACATTTATGTGGCGTATTGAACAGTCCCAGGGTGCGGGCCGCCACCAAAAATGTGGTCCGTTTATACAGTTTTATAATCTCTTCTTTCTGCGTTCAGCTAGGGTCAATTGTATTTCTTTTATTGTTCAGCCGTAGAAAAAGGTTCATTCTATGCCAGTATACCTTCAGCTTTTGAAGAAACGTCACCGGTTTGTTTTGGCGGAGTTTTAAAAACTGATATATTTTCTTCTATGTTTCGAGTTTTACGGGCTGTTTTATTTGTTATTAATAAAATGTTATTTTATTATATTACTTTTCTTACAATTACGCAACATTTACTATACTTAGTAAATATTAAGTGTGGCAAAAATGCAACTAAATAAATAAATATGATTATATGAATGTAATATCTAAATGCTTTAAATTTAAGTAGGCCTATTTTTTCGTACATACAGACCTAAAGTTAACTTTTTTTAAAGAAACTAGTAAGTTTTAATTTTTTTTAAAATGTTTGCCTCATTTAAAAATTGGTTATAGAAATATTTTATTAGTTCTTATAATTTTAGGAGCGTACGAGAGGCGTGCACATTCACTGAAAGCGGCAGCGTCATTCACTTATAACGGTATACTAGTAGGCTTATTCAATTCTTCTCTTAGGTGACCCCTTTTTTGGAATTGCATTTTTACCTGTTCATGGAAAGACTTACTGCCGTCGGAACAGAAAGGGTAATAAAATGTTGTTGAAAACAAGAAAAAATTGTAAAACCGTCACAGGTACCGATATCTGTCTGCCGTCTGTACCATAATATTACTTACTTTCAACTTTTCAGAAACCTTTGGCCACACCGCAGTTATTCAGCTAAGAGTGCCATATAGAACTATTATTATCCTTTTATTCCTATAAGTTTTTAATATTTTCTCATAGGTTTACGTGATAAAAGCAAAGTACATTCAGACTTTTACATTTGTTTTGTATTTATACTTTTATGTGTGTATTTTTCAAACGAAAAACAAATACATTTATATATAGTAAAATATAGGGTGATTCAAAAAGAGCGCCGGTTTTGATATATCAAATTAAGAGATTTATTTTATTGAAAAACTGAAAATAAATACATCAACAAGTTCATCTTACCTTCCGATTTCATGTATGAAAAATGATGTCATGCATGTGTCCTCCTCTACTGCGCTGGCACGTATCAACTCTGTCCATGAAATTGGATATTACTGCACGACAAGTTTCGACTTCCATTTGCCCGATAACCCGTCGAATTTCCTCCTTCAAGTCATAGATGTTTCGGGGTTTATTGGCATGCACCAATGACTTCAGATGACCCCAAAGATGAAAGTCACAAGGCATCAAGTCACACGACCTTGGTGGCCATTGATGGTCGGAATTACGAGAAATGATGCGATCCTGGAACTGTTCACGGAGCAACAACATTGTTTCTCGTGCAGCAACTGAATACGGGTGATATTGGAGATCGTACCGAAGAATTCTCCGTACAGAAGAACATCGTAAACTCAATTGTTGAGAACGGCGACGTATTGATTTTGCTGGGCTAACAGCCACACTGTCATGAACCAACGCAACGTTCTGCTCAGTTCAGCCAGAACGACGACGTCCAGAACTTTTAAGGTCGACTGTTGAACCCGTCTCAAAAAACTTTTTCATGAGCCTGCGAACTGTTGATTCATTCGGTGCTTCATTACGTCCTAGAGTACCGCGAAGTTGCCTGACAGTAGCCGCATAACTCTCTCCACTCTGGTAAAATGTTTTGACGATTAACACTCGTTGTGCAATAGTAAACTTCTCCATGGTTAGACACAGACTGCGAGAGTACTACACTGTGAACAAGAGAAACTACAACTGAATCGTCAATTGGAATGTTCTCCAAAATAGAAATGAGGTCTAACAATGTTGCCAACCGATAAACAAAAATTTACCAGCCGTTTAAAAACCGGCGCTCTTTTTGAATCACCCGTTAGTTAAACATACACGTATAAATATAAAATAAAAGTATTGAATGAAAATAGACACGAGAAATTGTAATTGTAGAGAGAATATGAGGATATGAAGCGCCACGGACTTGTGCTCTTTCTGTATGCGGGGGAACATATAAAAGCGGCAAGCGACGGTTCTGCCACAGTGAATAACATCACCTCACACGGGCCGCAGTGAACTTGTTAATAATCGTCTCGGCCGTGCTTATCGTTGTTATATTTTTTTTTCATCCAGGAGGCTCCTTGTGGGAGTATACGACATGTCAAGATAAAACTCATAAACTAAAAGTTTTATCACCAATGATAAATTCATCATCACTTACCACCAAAAAATTGTTTCTGCTACTGCTTACTTGAGTAGGCTTGTCATCAACCCCATTGTATCAAATATCACAAAAAATAAAAAATGAAAAAGTCAAACACAATGATAAATTCATCACTTACCAATAATTTTTTCCCGCTACTGCTTAACTCAGTAGGCTTGTCATGAACCTCTTTGTATCAAATAGTACACAATATTTGTTCAATTAGAAGTTAAATACTTTTCAACCAAAAACTATTTAGAAAGGAATTAGTGCACACTGTAAAATGTTTCATCAATCGAATATTATTTTAGCTTTTGTTTTAAAATGACTTAAATTGTCACAACTTTGTACTGGCACAGCCCTCAGCTGAAAGTGTAGATCAGAAGAAGGGAGTACAGTAAAACCTCCTTAATCCGGCATTCTATAGTCCGTAATTGTCTATTATCCGGCATCAACGGCAATAGACAAAAATTATAGAATTGCCTTCTTCTTCACAATGAACATTGTAAAGTGAGCAACCCGACACTCAACAGCCACAAAGCGTCACGTTTGTAAAATTTAATGAGTCAAATAAACAATACAGTATGGCCGAATTTATGAACTTGCATATAATAAAAAATGATTTTTTAAATAAAAAAAATACTAGTTGTAAGAAGCTAGTAGATATTAGATCTTTTTTCCAGCCATCTACCAGTGCTGTTGCTAAAAACCACCAATAGTACAGTACTGTACTGTATTCAAATTTATTTCATCGTGTACTGTACTTAAAAAATGCATTTCAATATTTCTCCTGTACTTATATATTGATTTATATTGTTTAAATAATAAATACACACAGTAAAAGTTTCTTGTGCAAATTGTGTTATTTTTTTATACGACTCGTGTATTTTTATAAATAATCTCCGTAGTCCGGAATTTCCATTCATCCGGCAAGCTTCGAGTCCCAAACGTGCCGGATTAAAGAGGTTCTACTGTAATTTGACTCGAGAGATATCCGGATAATTGTCAACCTTTACTTCAACCAGACAGCAACTGTTCGCGTGCGGGATGCCTTTACTAACCCAGTGGACATCAAACGGGGTGTTAGACAGGGCTGTGTGCTCTCTCCACTTCTCTTCAACATTTATTCTGAAGAAATTTTCAGACAAGCCCTTGACACGGAGGTTGGAGGAGTTCGGGTGAATGGCATACGTCTCAACAACTTACGTTATGCAGATGATACAGTCTTGTTGGCTGAAACAATGCAGGATCTCCAGGAACTCCTGAATAAAGTTGTTGAAGCCAGCCAACATTTTGGTCTCACCCTCAACACAAGGAAGACAAAGTGCATGGTCATCACCAAGAATGTGGTCCCACATGACGAACACCTGTATGTGGAGGGAGAGCAGTTGGAAAGTTATGAAGTACAGCTATCTTGGTATGACGGTGACCAGTAACCTTGATTACTCTACTGAGATCAAAATCCGCATTGAGAGAGCCCGGGCCGCATTTGTGAAAATGAAGAGGATGCTGTGCAACCACAATCTGAGTCTGGACTTGAGAATTCGTGTGCTGAGGTGTTACATCTTTCCGGTGCTGTACTATGGTGCAGAGGCCTGGACTACCAATAGGCAATGTGAACGAAGACTTGAGGCCTTTGAGATGTGGGTTTACAGAAGGATGCACAAAATATCTTGGACAGAGAGAGTCACAAACATGGAAGTCCTAAGGAGAATGCAGAAGGGAATGGAAGTGATGATCGAAATCAAGAAGAGAAAGCTGGTGTACCTCGGCCATGTCTTGAGGGGTCTAAAGTATGAAATCCTTCATCTTGTCATTCAGGGAAAGATTATGGGCAAACGATCGGTTGGAAGAAGAAGAACCTCCTGGCTACGGAACCTGCGAGAGTGGTTTAATTTGTCATCCATCGACCTATTTAGAGCTGCAGTTTCCAGGGTCAGGATTGCCATGACGCTAGCACACCTTCGTAATGGAGATGCTACATGAAGAAGAAGACTGTAATTTGAAAAAGTCAAAACAAATTATGTAATAATTATTTTATTAATTATTGGTTTTTCTTTGATTGCAGTACGAGAGTCAAGCGTCGTTTGGTTCGATCTATAAAACGAGGATCGAAGGCAACAATATGTTTTGTGACTTTTACAATCCGTCGAATAAAACCTACTGTAAACGGTTGCGTGTTTTGTGCCCCGAACATTGCAAGGATCCAAAAGTCAGCGACAAAGAGGTAAATATTATTTATAAATTATGTTATTTAATAAAAGAAATAAATCTGGTGTAAAACGTTCACATGAATTTCTCTTGCCAATGCAAATAATTAACAATATAACCTAACATTAGTAATAAAACTTGAGAAATAAACAACAAAACTAACCTCAAAAAACTTAACCTTATTTTAATTATGAGTGAAGACGCAAAATGAAAATCAACCTCACCACTTTAACTTAAAATACGGAAAGTCACTCGTTCACGCTAAACTAGGCTCTGTAGAGAAAAATGCTTTAAACAAAAGTTGTGGATCTTTTAATTTCCTATAAATTTCATTATATACTTTTTTACTGTAAAATGCATAATAAGGCTGAAATCTTAAAAAAAATCGATGTATCACGTTTTCGTGAGGAAACAATCAGAAAATTGCTAATTACCATTAAACTAAGCATTATACAAAAAAATAATTAGAATAAAAGTTGTAGGGTTTTAAATTCTCTACAACTTTTACTAGATACATTTTTGCGCTTAAATGCATATTTAAGTCACAACCTAAAAAGAACAATTTTTTTGCATAAAAACAGCCTCACCAAGAATTTCAGCAAACACGGCGCCTATCCTATCTTGTAGAGCATAAAAAATTAAGTAAATAAGGCGATTTTTTAAAAAATCGTAGGACCAGTTTTTGAGAAAATCGAAAAAAAGTGAAAAATGACACGAATAAACTACTACTTCCAGTTGACCGATTTTGATGAAAATGTTCGTGTCAGGTCTGGTAGTGGTATGTAACTTAAGTTTGAAGTTTCAAGTTCGTACGATGTTCCATTCTTGAGATATTTTGTATACCACACACAGACTGATCGCTAAAAACATGTTTTTTTGGGTTCAGGGGGTCTGAAAACGTGTACATCCGATAAAACTCGATTTCGAAAAATCGACATGAAAACAATACCTTCCTTCCTATATATTCATATAGGCAAGAGAAAGTAAAAAAAATCTGGTGTGAAACACTCATACAAATTATTCTTGCCAATGCAAATAATTAACAATAATCCTAACATTAGTAATAAAACATTAGAAATAAACAAAAAACTAACATCTAAAAATATAACCTTATTTTAATCATGAGTGAAAGACGCAAAATGAAAATCGACCTCAGTTTGGGTTAAAAATATGAAAAATCACTTTTTCACGCCAAACTAGGCTCTGTAGTGAAAAATGATCAAAATAAAAGTTGTAGATCTCTTAATTTTCTATAAATTTGTATATAGACACTTTTGTCGTAAAATGCATACTAAGGCCGAAATCTTAAAAATCCATTTTTTACTGATTTTTATGAAAAAAAAACAGAAAATCATAAATTACCACTAAACTAAGTGTTGTACAGTAAAACCTCACTAATTCGGACTAATTGGGGGGAAGTGAAGTCCGAATTATTGAAAGTCCGAATTATCGCGAATATTTGTTTACATCTAAAAATTGAATAATTTAGGCAATTAAAATTAAAAAATAAATGTTACTTGTTTGAAATATCGATGTTTAATGAATTTACTGTACAGTATATTGAAAAACAACAAAGTTAAAAGTATAGAAATAAAAATATTTACGGCAGTAAAAAATATATTGTTAAATAATAAATGTCCAGTGTGAAATGATATTTAATTAAAACACTGAACTTACGTACCGATTATTTGGCACTTGTTGAAGTAGAGGGTTGACCCCCCCCCCCCCAATCCTCAGGGATCATTCGAGGTTGCTTAGAAAAAAAAATTGTTATTTTTTTCTGTGATTCTTTGCTACACTGCTTTCTTATAACTTGTTGGCGCATCTCTCTTAGGACAAGATGATAGTCATTGAATTCCGGATTGAAGTCTGCAAATTCAATAAGTTCGTCTATGTGGTTTCTCACGTCACTAGCTTAAATTGGGGAACGTTTTCTTCACTGAGTAACCAATTATGTATTACAGGATGAAACAATTTTTATTAGACAGTTAAAAGCTATTATTTTTTTGAAGTAGCATTTTATTAATTTTTAACTAAAATACTTTTAAAAAAATTACAAAAAGCTGCTCTTCTTGGAGTAGTCCGAAATATCGTGAATTCCGAATTAGTGAGGTTTTACTGTACAAAGAAATGTTTGAAATAAAAGTTGTAGGTTTTTAAATTGTCTACAACTTTTATTGTATACATTTTGCCCTAAAATGCATATCAAGGCCCCATTCTTAAAAAAACATTTTTTTCCATGATAGCGCAGTCTTCCCAAGAATTCCAGCAGACATGGCGTTTACCTTATCTTGTAGAGCATAAAAAATGAAGTAAATGAGGTGATTTAAAAAAAAAATTGTAAGAGCTGTTTTTGAGAAAATTGCAAAAAAGTGAAAAATTACACAAATAAACTACTCGGTCGGTACGTACTTCTGTTTGACCGATTTTGATGAAAATGTTTGTGTCGGGTCCTCTAGTGGTATCTAACTTAAGTTTCAAAGAACAACTTTGTACGATATATATTGAATATTGAAATATTTTGTTCACACACACACACAGACCAATCGCTAAAAACATGTTTTTTGAGTTCAGGGGGGTCTGAAAACGTGTAGATCCGGTGAAAACTTGACGTGTCAATACTCAAAATCAACTGTCCAGCGTGTCATGATGCAGTGCCGGACGACGATTTGTTTTGACTACCATTTTTTGTACTAATAAACGTTTGTACAAAACATCTATCTGTTAGTAAAATATTTAGTTCATTTCTTTACCGCTTGTGTCGTGCTGTTATACTGTTCCCCAACTACTGCGGCATGTAGGGAGGGTAGCGGGACAGAGAGAGAATGTGTTGCGTCCGCCGTTCCCCTCAACTCATTTCAATCAGTGGAGGGTGTTCAAGCGCAATACAGTGACAATACGCGGTACGGTAGGGCACTCTGCCGGCCAGCTTCGTTCACTACACTCTCTAACAAGCTCATTTTTCATCAAAAAATTCTGAAAATATTACTTTCGCTTCCTAATTGATCTTATTTTATTACACTAAAAATGTTATTATTATACTCTGATATTTAGATCAGATACGCTCGTACAAAGTTAGACGTTTAAATCTCATCGCATTTTTTGCGTATCACGTAGGCTAACCCTATAATTTATTTTCCAGGATGACATAATACGAGTTTTATTATTTTATTATGAAATATAAAATTTTATCTGTAATTTGATGTATGTAGGGCAGAAAGAGAAATAATAAACGAGCTTGAAAAAATCACTTTTTGAAGGGAAGTCAAAGATAGATCATTGTGTCTGGTGTCTTCTTCCTGTTAGTATTCCAAGAAGCTGAATCATTTTTTATAGTTGTGAACTTTATACCAAACATACGTATTTTTTTTAGAAATAAACTACACACGCACAATATCAGTTGTATGAAATTTTAACAAAAAGAACTGTACAGTAAATATAACAGAATGAGGGTATGACGTACCTCTCCTTCAGGCCTGTCAAAACTTATGGTACGTACATCATTTAGAAAAAACTTACTGCCTATTACCCCAAAAGGAATCGCAGAAATTTTTCCCCGTATTTTGTGCGCACGCAACTAATTTCGACGGCGTGCGGCTTTCGACAGCTACACAAATGTGAAAATGATTACCGCATGAACAGAACACAATGAGTAGTGAGTGCTAGGTACTTTAGAGGCAGCCTGTATCTTTAGTTGACGCTGTGGTGGGGGAGCTACTTACTGCGCATGTGCGGCCCGCATGCCACCGTAGTTGGTTATATTTATATCAAGGAGGCTGTTATTTTCAGTAACACGTCACCAAAAAGTAGCTTTATTTCCCATCACTACTACTTACACATAACAGAAGGTCAACTCTACGTCAACCAAACACCAGTAGAACGAGTAAAGCACTATAATTACGAGGGCCATCCGGAAAGTAGTACCCGTTTGTGAAATAAAGACACAGAAGTAAATATTAACAAATGTAAACATTTTTATTGAAAAGAGCATACCTTAAACTACTTCTCCACATAATCTCCAAGCAAATTTAAGCATTTGTCATAACGTGTGACGAGTTTTTGTATTCCAGCATCATATTCCTCCGCCGCCAGCCGATCGAAATACGTAGTCACACCTTCTTTAAGTTCTTCATCGCTGTCAAATCTTTTTCCCGCCAAAAACTCTTTAAGTTTTGTAAAGAGATGAAAATCTGAAGGGGCCAAGTCCGGGCTATACGGTGGATGGTCGAAAATTTCCCAATTGAATTGCTGCAGAAGTTGTGTTATCCCCGCTGCATGAGGCCTGGAATTGTCATGGAGGAGAATGACGCCATCAGACAATAGACCTCTCCGTCGATTTTGTATTGCCCGCCGTAATTTCTTTAATGTTTCACAATACGCATTAGCGTTAATAGTGTCTCCACGGGCCATAAAATCAATAAGCAGTATACCACGTCGATCCCAGAAAGTGGTTGCCATAAGTTTCCTGGTGGACAGAACAGTCTTGAATTTTTTTGGTTTCTTTGGTGAATGAGGATGATGCCACTCCATTGACTGTCGTTTACTCTCAGGTGAAGCATAACAAACCCACGTTTCATCACCAGTAACTATGCGATTCAAGAACGCGTCTGCTTCATCAGAATAACGTTCCAAAAATGTTAATGCAGCAGCCATACGCTTGGTTTTGTGCTCATCTGTAAGCATGCGAGGGACCCACCTTGCGCAAATTTTTGAATAATGCAGATGGTCTTTGACAATTTCATGAAGAATTGTGCGAGAAACATTAGGGAAATGTTCACAGATGTCATCAATTGTAACGCGCCGATCGTGCCTCACGAATTCGTCTACTGACCTCAGCAGTTGATCTGTAATGACAGATGGTCTCCCTGAATGCTCATCGTCGTGTGTGTTCCCCCTCCCCAAGTTAAAATTACGACACCAGCGCCGAACAGATGACTCATCCATCACATCGTCTCCATACACTTCCTTTAATTGGCGATGAATATCACAAGGTCAAACGTTTCTTGCATTGAGAAATTTTATTACAGCCCTCACTTCACAACTGGCGGCGTTCTCAATTTTTTTAAACATTATGAACGGTCACAGAAACAAGACAGGCAATGCTAGCGTCGCGGAACTTACAACAGAGAAGGCAGACAAGCCACTGAAGCGATCTGACCTTGACCGGCGGCTGCTCGCCTCGTCAGCGCCTCATGCGGCGGAAACGGGTACTACTTTCCGGATGGCCCTCGTATCTTGGAACCATTATAAATGAGGAGTGGACCAACAACCAGGAGATAAGAGCACGCATTAGAAAGGCTAGATCCACCTTCAACCGGATGAGGGCCTTCTTCAAAAGCCACTATCTCTCTCTTGGTACAAAAGTGAGAATGGTGCGATGCTATGTGTTCTCTATTCTGTTTTATGGTGCTGAATAGTGGACCCTGAACGAGGATATGTGCAAGAAATTGGAAGCGTTTGAGATGTGGCTGTACCGGAGAATACTGAAGATCCCTTGGACTGATCGAGTAACAAATGAAGAGGTTCTCAGAAGAATGGGGAAGAACCGGGAGGTACTGACCACTATCAAGTCTCGAAAGCTACAGTACTTCGGGCACATTATGAGAAATGCAACCAGATATGCCCTCCTGCAAGCCATTCTACTGGGGAAATTTTTTGGAAAGCGGGGACCAGGTAGAAGAAGAACATCCTGGTTGAAGAACCTCAGAGTCTGGTACAATACAACGTCGGTACGGCTTTTCCGAGTTGCTGCAGACAAGATGAAGATTGCCATGATGATCGCCAACATTCGTAACGGATAGCCACATCAAGAAGACTACTTACACGTGTTTTAGTGGATCCACCATCATCAGAGTACACAAAATATAATTTG
Source organism: Catonia carolina (assembly GCA_035578175.1). Classification (NCBI taxonomy): domain Eukaryota; kingdom Metazoa; phylum Arthropoda; class Insecta; order Hemiptera; family Achilidae; genus Catonia; species Catonia carolina. The sequence continues at coordinate 1,314,906 of JAQMRL010000036.1, read as the reverse complement.
AAATTTAAAATGTTTTTTTTACTTTCTCTTGCCTATATGAATATGATATATAGGAAGGAAAGTATTGTTTTCATGTCGATCTCAACAAATACACTCTTCACCCGAATATACACGAAAAACAGACCCCCTCAACCACACACAACAACATGTTTTTACCTATTGGTATGTGTGTGTGAACAGAATATCTCAAGAACGGAACATCGTACAAACTTGAAACTTGAAACTAAAGTTGCATACCACTACCAAACCCGACACGAACATTTTCATCAAAATCAGTCAACCAGAAGTAGTAGTTTATTCGTGTAATTTTTCACTTTTTTGCAATTTTCTCAAAAACTGGTCCTGCGATTTTTTTAAATCACTTGGTTTACTAAATTTTTATGCGATATAGGTTAGGCGCCATGTTTGCTAAAATTCTTGGAGAGGCTATTTTCATGTAAAAAAATTGTTTTTTTTAAGATTATGGCTTTAATATGAATTTTAGCACAACAATTTATATAATAAAATTTAGAGAATTTAAAATCCTACAACTTTTATTTTAACCATTTTTTTGTATAACGCTTAGTTTAACGGTAATTAGCGATTTTTTGTTTTTTCTCGCATGAACGTATGAAAATTGATTTTTTTAAAATTTCGGCCTTAGTATGCATTTTACGATAAAGTGTATATAATTAAATTTATAGGAAATTAAAAAATCTACAACTTTTGTTTAGAGCATTTTTCTGTACAGAGCCTATAGCGTGAGAGTGATTTTTCCGTATTTTTAAGCCAAATTGAGGTTGATTTTCATTTTGTGTCTTTCACTCATGATTAAAATTTGGTTATGTTTTTTGTTTATTTTTAATGTTTTATTGCTAATATTTGGTTATATTGTTTATAATTTGCATTGACAAGAGAAAGTCGTGTGAGTGTTTCACACCAGAGTTTTTTACATATACAGGGTGATTCATGAAGTTCTCCCCCCACTTCTACAGCACATTGTACTAGTAAAAATAATGAAAAAATGTTATATAAACATAGGTCCGAAAACGCTTCGTTAGCGAGTTACAGCTAGCGAAAGATTTCGCCTGAATTCCTGGGCAAAGAGTAAAATAAAGCCATACTGAACTTTTTGAACGGTTAATTAAGTAAGAAATGTCGTGGATTCTTATGTAATTTTACCTGATAAAGCTAATAAAATAGGTTTCAGAACTGTACCTGTAGTAGTTTTTGAGGGATTCACGGTTAAATGCAAAAAATTGGGGCACGAAACAATGTTTTTTTAAGTTTCATGTACAATAACTTTGTTAAATTGGTAATAAATACATAAAATCAACAAACATTAATTGTAGAGAATTTAATTCTGAGAAAATTGATATAATCAAAGTCTAAAATAAAACAGAAATAAGTATCAAAAAATCGATTTTATTCAGTATAATACATTACTAGTTTTAAGCAAAATTAATCAGGTTGGGCCAACCGTACGCACCTTTTTATAATAGATGTTCGAAAATGAGGCCATCATTATCAATACATTTTGCAGCACGTTTGTGTATTGCTTTTGTTGCGTTTCTTAATTTTTCAGGGCTTCCCTGTATCTGCACAGCCGAATCCATAATACGGGCAATTAATTCATCACGAGAATTCACTTTTGTCTTGTATACAATGTCTTTCATCCATCCCCAGATGCAATAATCCAATGGAGATAGATCTGGGGATCTTGGTGGCCAAGGGTGAGGCCCTCCACGACCAATCCAGTGTCCAGGAAATTGATGATTTAAATAAGCAGAAACGGCACGTGAAAAGTGGGGAGGTGCTCCGTCATGCTGGAAGTACAAATTTTGTCTGAGACGTAAAGGAACATTCTCTAACAGCTGCGGCAACTCTTCTTGAAGGAAATGCAAATACAACTCAGCATTTAGGCGTCCAGGTAATATGAAAGGTCCAATCAGCCGATTGTGCAAAAGGCCACACCAGACATTGACGCTAAATCGGTGTTGAAAGTTCTGTTCCACTACCTCATGTGGATTTTCTTCTGCCCATGAGTGTTCATTGTGCAAGTTATTGACACCATCCCGAGTGAATTGTGCCTCATCCGTAAACAAAATACGCTTGTAGAGTTGATTATTAATATTCAAAAAGTTGCAAAACTCCAAGCGAAGCGGACCATCCCCTGGCTGTAGATGTTGAACCTTTTGTTTATGAAACGGATAAAATTTGTTTCGATTTAGTGACCTCCACACCGTTGACTGCGAAACTCCTATCCGCCTAGAAATACGTCGTGTACTTACACCTGGACTGCGATGAACAGCATTAATAACAATATCATCATCAAGTTGGACAGCTCGTTCATAATTGGTTCTAGTACTTGGTAGTGATCCTGTTTCCCGAAGAGTACGAAAAGTTCCTGAAATTGTTTTGGTATCTGGAATCCTCCTATTAGGGTAACGTAGTTCATATTCTACTACAGCAGCTCTAGCATTACCATTACAGTAACCCAAAATAAAAACCATATCAGCGTATTCCTCTGATGTAAATAAGTAAGGCATTTTTTCGCTGAATAAACAATCGAATTATAACTCACAAAAAAATTGCATTTAATAACACGATTCACAGAACCCGATCTCCTGCTGTAGCTTGCAAAACACCACTAATACACAGTTCTAACGTAACAGTACAGAATACCATTGTTGATCAGCTGTTATTCGTGCGTTACCAACTTAGAAATTAATAAAACAAAAAACTGCATTTCGATTATTAGTAAACAATAATTGGAAAATGTTTGCTTCATTTATTTTCGAACATTTAATGTAAATTTTTATTTAAAAAAAAAAAATACAACGTAATAAAACATGATATTTTTATTTACAAACAAATTTATTTAACAGTTCATCTTGTTTTCTCAATTTATCTCATCATTAAGGAACAAACATTTTGTTTTTGTTTTATTTTAACTAAATACCGTACGGTATTTCTTTACAGATAGTAATGTATTATACTGAATAAAATCGATTTTTTGATACTTATTTCTGTTTTATTTTAGACTTTGATTATATCAATTTTCTCAGAATTAAATTCTCTACAATTAATGTTTGTTGATTTTATGTATTTATTACCAATTTAACAAAGTTATTGTACATGAAACTTAAAAAAACATTGTTTCGTGCCCCAATTTTTTGCATTTAACCGTGAATCCCTCAAAAACTACTACAGGTACAGTTCTGAAACCTATTTTATTAGCTTTATCAGGTAAAATTACATAAGAATCCACGACATTTCTTACTTAATTAACCTTTCCAAAAGTTCAGTATGGCTTTATTTTACTCTTTGCCCAGGAATTCAGGCGAAATCTTTCGCTAGCTGTAACTCGCTAACGAAGCGTTTTCGGACCTATGTTTATATAACATTTTTTCATTATTTTTACTAGTACAATGTGCTGTAGAAGTGGGGGGAGAACTTCATGAATCACCCTGTAGATTACTCTCGCCGTTAAAGAACTGCCAAACTGTACTCCCAAAATTAGTTTATTTGAGGAGTGACAGCTTACCTCCCCGTTTCTTGACCCAGTTTTATAGTTGTGTTTAAAATTTATTAATTTTTACTTTTACTTTCTCTTGCCTATATGAATATATAGGAAGGAATTCTTTTTTCTTATTCGTAATGTGTGTACGTTGCAATCTGTTCAATTGAGAACAATAAGCAACCCCATGACCCAATGAGATGAGGATGATGTGTATGATGTGGAAATGAGACTGTGTAGTCTTCTACACACACACACACACACTCACAGAGTATGGTTAATTGAACCCCAACCATCAAACTACACCCACAACCACTGTCTACTATTCAAATCCGTACGAAAGTAACTACCCCACCGGGTTGGTCTAGAGGTAAAGTCGTCGCCAAAATCAGCTGTTTAACAGCTGATTTTCGGAGACGAAGGTTCCTGGTTGAAATCCTAGTAAAGGTAGTTACTTTTATACGGATTTGAATACTAGACAGTGGTTGTGGGTGTAGTTTGATGGTTGGGGTTCAATTAACCATACTCTGTGAGTGTGTCTGTAGAAGAGTACACAGTCTCATTTACACGTCATACACATCATCCTCATCTCATTGCTTATTGTTCTCAATTGAACAGATTGCAACGTACACAAATTAAAAAAAAAAAAAAGTAACTACCTTTACTAGGATTTGAACCAGGAACCTTCGTCTCCGAAAATCAGCTGTCAAACAGCTGATTTTGGCGACGACTTTACCTCTAGACCAACTCGGTGCATTATTTATTAATTAAGACTTGATTTGTGTGTTTCTGATTGCAGGTATGCGGTTGCCCTTTGGTAACGAATGTCTTTGACTTGACGGGTGAATTTTGTAGAGCTTCTAAGAAGACGTGCATTAAACATTACTGTTGGGAGAAATTACGGAGAGCTGAAATCGACATGGAACGTGTCAGACAAGTGAGTTATGTGTTATGTCTTATTTACTTTCTCTTGCCTGTATGAATATATAGGAAGGAAAGTATTGTTTTCATGTCGATTTTAACAAATACACTCTTCACCCAAATATACACCTAAACAGATTCCCTCACACCCACACACACAACTGCTTTTTACCTATTGGTATGTGTGTGTGTGTGTGTGTATGTGTGTGTGTGTGTGTGTGTGTGTGTGTGTAAGAGAGAGAGAGATAGAAAGAAAGAGAGAGAGTGTGTATGTGTGTGTTTACAGCGTGTTCAGAGTTTAACGTGTGGCTAGAGATCAAGGCGCTTCTCTTATTGGTAAGTCAATTACATTTCTTTTAATTTTTTTTCACCTATTACTTTCTCTTGCCTATATGAATATATACAGTATAGGAAGGAAAGTATTGTTTTCATGTCGATCACAACAAATACACTCTTCACCCGAATGTACACGTAAACAGACCCCCTGAACCCACACAAACATGTTTTTAGCGATTGGTCTGTGTGTGTGTGCACGCGGACGTGCGTGTGTGCGTGTGTGTGTGTGTGTGTGTGTGTGTGTGTGTGTGTGTGAACAGAATATCTCAAGAACGGAACATTGTACAAACTTAAAACTTAAAAATTAAGTTACATACCACTACCGGACCCGACACGAACATTTTCATCAAAATCGGTCAATCAGAAGTAGTAGTTTATTAGTGTAATTTTTCACTTTTTCCGATTTTCTCAAAAACTGGTTCTCAATTTTTTTAAAAATCGCCTGATTTACTACATTTTTTATGCTCTAAAAGATAGGTTAGGTGCCATGTTTGCTGAAATTCTCGATGACGCTGTTTTCACGTAAAGAAATTGTTTTTTTAAGATTACGGCTTCATTATAAATTTAAGTGCAAAAACTTATATTATAAAAGTTGTAAAGAATTTAAAAACCTACAACTCTTAATTTAAACATTTTTTTGTATAACGCTTAGTTTAGCCGTAATTAGCGATTTTCTGATTTTTTCTCACGAAAACGTGTGAAAAATCGATTTTTTTTAAGATTTCGCCCTTAGAATGCATTTTACGACAAAAGTGTATATAATAAATTTTATAGGAAATAAAAAGATTTACAACTTTTATTTAAAGCATTTTTCTCTACAGAGCCTAGTTAAGCGTGAAAGAGTGATTTTCCGTATTTTTAAGCCAAACTGAGTTCGATTTTCATTTTGCGTCTTTCACTCATGATTAAAATAAGGTTATGTTTTTGAGGTTAGTTTTTTGTTTATTTCTAATGTTGTATTACTAATGTTAGGTTTAGTGTTAATTATTTGCATTGGCAAGAGAAAGTTGTGTGAGTGTTTCACACCAGATTTTTGTTTATTTCTAATGTTAGGTAATATTGGTAATTATTTCCATTGCCAAAAGAAAGTCGTGTGAGTGTTTCACACCAGATTTATGTTTTTTCTAATGTTAGGTTATATTGTTATTTATTTGCATTGGCAAGAGAATGTTGTGTGAGTGTTTCACACCAGATTTTTGTTTATTTCTAATGTTAGGTTATATTGGTAATTATTTGCATTGCCAAGAGAAAGTTGTGTGAGTGCTTCACACTAGATTTCTGTTTTTTTCTAATGTTAAGTTATATTGGTAATTATTTGCATTGCCAAGAGAAAGTTGTGTGAGTGTTTCATAACAGATTTTTGTTTTTTTTCTAATGTTAGGTTATATTGGTAATTATTTGCATTGCCAAGAGAAAGTTGTGTGAGGGTTTTTCACACCAGATTTTTTTTTGTTTTCGAGTGTTAAGTTATATTGGTAATTATTTGTATTGCCAAGAGAAAGTTGTGTGAGTGTTTCACACCAGATTTCTGTTTTTTTTTAATGTTAAGTTATATTGGTAATTATTTGCATTGCCAAGAGAAAGTTGTGTGAGTGTTTCATACCAGATTTTTGTTTTTTTTCTAATGTTAGGTTATATTGGTAATTATTTGCTTTGCCAAGAGAAAGTTGTGTGAGGGTTTCACACTAGATTTCTGTTTTTTTTAATGTTAAGTTATATTGGTAATTATTTGCATTGCCAAGAGAAAGTTGTGTGAGTGTTTCATACCAGATTTTTGTTTTTTTTCTAATGTTAGGTTATATTGGTAATTATTTGCATTGCCAAGAGAAAGTTGTGTGAGGGTTTTTCACACCAGATTTTTTTTTTGTTTTCTAATGTTAGGTTATATTGGTAATTATTTGCATTGCCAAGAGAAAGTTGTGTGAGGGTTTTTCACTCCAGATTTTTTTTTTGTTTTCGAGTGTTAGGTTATATTGGTAATTATTTGCATTGCCAAGAGAAAGTTATGTGAGTGTTTCACGCCAGATTTCTGTTTTTTTTTAATGTTAAGTTATATTAGTAATTATTTGCATTGCGAAGAGAAAGTTGTGCGAGTGTTTCACACCAGATTTTTGTTTTTTTCTAATGTTAGGTTATATTGGTAATTATTTGCATTGACAAGAGAAAGTTGTGTGAGTGTTTCACACCAGATTTCTGTTTATTTCTAATGTTAGGTTATATTGGTAATTATTTGCATTGCCAAAAGAAAGTTGTGTGAGTGTTTCACACTAGATTTCTGTTTTTTTCTAATGTTAGGTTATATTGGTAATTATTTGCATTGCCAAGAGAAAGTTGTGTGAGTGTTTCACACCAGATTTCTGTTTTTTTTAAATGTTAGGTTATATTGGTAATTATTTGCATTGCCAAGAGAAAGTTATGTGAGTGTTTCACGCCAGATTTTTTTTTGTGTTTTCGAGTGTTAGGTAATATTGGTAATTATTTGCATTGCGAAGAGAAAGTTGTGTGAGTGTTTCACACCAGATTTCTGTTTTTTTTAATGTTAGGTTATATTAGTAATTATTTGCATTGCGAAGAGAAAGTTGTGCGAGTGTTTCACACCAGATTTTTGTTTTTTTCTAATGTTAGGTTATATTGGTAATTATTTGCATTGACAAGAGAAAGTTGTGTGAGTGTTTCACACCAGATTTATGTATTTTCTAATGTTAGGTTATATTGGTTATTATTTGTATTGGCAAGAGAAAGTTGTGTGAGTGTTTCACACCAGATTTCTGTTTTTACTTTCTCTTGCCTATATGAATATATAGGAAGGAAAGTATTGTTTTCATGTCGATTTTTCGAAATCGAGTTTTCACCAGATCTAGACGTTTTCAGACCCCCTGAACCCAAAAAACATGTTTTTAGCGATTGGTCTGTGTGTGTGTGTGTGTGTGTGTGTGTGTGTGTGTCTGTGTGTGAACAGAATATCTCAAGAACGGAACATCGTACGAACTTGAAACTTGAAACTTAAGTTACATACCACTACCGGACGCGACACGAACATTTCCATCAAAATCGGTCAACCGGAAGTGGTAGTTTATTCGTATAATTTTTCACTTTCTTGCGATTTTCTCAAAAACTGGTCCTACGATTTTTTTTAAAATCGCCTATTTTACTCAATTTTTTATTCTCTACAAGATAGGGTAGGCGCCATGTTTGCTGAAATTCTCGGTGAGGCTGTTTTCACGTAAAAACGTTGTTTTTTTAAGATTACGGCTTTAATATAAATTTTAGCGCAAAAACTTATATAATAAAAGTTGTAGAGAATTTAAAAACCTACAACTTCTGTTTCAAACATTTTTTTGTATAACGCTTAGTTTAGCGGTAATTTGCGATTTTCTGTTTTTTTTCTCACGAAAACGTGAGAAAAATTGATTTTTTTAAGATTTCGGCCTTAGTATGCATTTTACGACAAAAGTGTATATAATTTAATTTATAGAAAATTAAAAGATCTACAACTTTTAATTAAAGCATTTTTCTCTACAGAGCCTAGTTTAGAGAGAAAGAGTGATTTTCCGTATTTCTAAGCCAAACTGAGGTTGATTTTCATTTTGCATCATTCACTCATGATTAAAATAAGGTTATGTTTTTGAGGTTAGTTTTTTGTTTATTTCTAATATTTTATTAATAATGTTAGGTTTATTGTTAATTATTTGCATTGGCAAGAGAAAGTTGTGTGAGTGTTTCACACCAGATTTTTTTTCTAATGTTAGGTTATATTGGTAATTATTTGCATTGGCAAGAGGAATCTTGTGCGAGTGTTTCACACCAGATTTCTGTTTTTTACTTTCTCTTGCTTATATGAATATATAGGAAGGAAAGTATTGTTTTCATGTCGATTTTTCGAAATCGAGTTTTCACCGGATCTACACGTTTTCAGACCCCCTGAACCCAAAAAACATGTTTTTTAGCGATTGGTCTGTGTGTGTGTCTGTGAACAGAAAATCTCAAGAATGGAACATCGTACAAACTTGAAACTTAAGTTGCATACCACTACCGGACCCGACACGAACATTTACATCAAAATCGGTCAACCGGAAGTAGTAGTTTATTCGTGTAATTTTTCACTTTTTTGTGATTTTCTCAAAAACTGGTCCTACGATTTTTCTTTAATTCGCCTGCTTTACTCATTTTTTATGCTCTACAAGATAGGGTAGGAGTCATGTGTGCTGAAATTCTTGATGAGGGTGTTTTCTCGTAAAAACGTTGTTTTTTTAAGATTATGGCTTTAATATGCATTTTAGCGCAAAACTTTATACAATAAAAATTGTAGAGAATTTAAAACCCTACAACTTTTATTTCAAACAATTTTTTGTATAACGCTTAGTTTAGCGGTAATTTGCAATTTTCTGTTTTTTTCTCACGAAAATGTGTGAAAAATTGATTTTTTTAAGATTTCGGCCTTAGTATCCATTTTACAACAAAAGTGTATATAATTAAATTTATAGAATATTAAAAGATGTACAACTTTTATTTTGAGCATTTTTCTCTACAGAGCCTAGTTTAGAGAGAAGAGTGATTTTCCGTATTTCTAAGCCAAACTGAGGTTGAGTTTTATTTTGCGTCTTTCACTCATGATTATAAAATTAGGTTGTTTATTGAGGTTAGTTTTTTGTTTATTTCTTATGTTTTATTACTAATGTTAGGTTTATTGTTAATTATTTGCACTGGCAAGAGAAAGTTGTGTGAGTGTTTCACACCAGATTTTTTCTAATGTTAGGTTATATTGGTAATTATTTGCATTGGCAAGAGAAAGTCACGTGAGTGTTTCACACCAGATTTTTGTTTTTTTTTATGTTAAGTATATTGGTTATTATTTGCATTGGCAAGAGAAAGTTGTGTGAGTGTTTCATACCAGATTTATGTTTAATACGATACAAACGATTTGTTGGTGTTTGTTTGTTTCAGTGGTTGAAGATCGATGAATTAATCGAGCAAGAACGACAAATCAGGCAGAGAATGTCCGATCGAGCGGGCGTTTTAGCATTGATGCTGCATTCTACGTACAATCATGACCTGATGGAACAGATGACAAGGAATGTCAACAACTCTGTGAAAGGTGATAATCATCCAGACGAAGCATTGCGATGAGCGATAAATCGTGTAGTATAAAACTTAAATTGATTTTAATCCAACTCAAACCACGTCGTCTCAAGTCTCTCAATGGCGGTTGCACGGTAGTTTAATCAGACCAAATATTTCAACAGCAACGATGTTAATTATTCAAAAATAAATCTTTATAATGCATCCTGCTGTTTGAAATTAACAACTATGTTATACAGGGTGATTCAAAACTATGCGAAATCTCTTGGGATCTCATTCTATAGCTAAAAATAAGAAAAAAAGTTCATATAAACATATGCCAGAAAACGCTTAGTTAGCGAGTTACGGCTAGCGAAAAATTTCACCTAGAACTCTGTACCCTCGGTGAAGTAAGGCCGTATAAAAATGTTAAACGTAGTTACAAAGATACAAATACGATTGCTTCTTATGTTTTTTAATCTGAAAAATTGAATAAAATTGATTCCACAGCTGTAAATGCAATACTTTCAGAGATATCTTACATAAAACATAAGAATTGGTGCAAAGAAATAACACATTTTTGTGTTTAACATAAGATTGATTTCATAAATGGTAAATAAAGGTGTATTTTTACTTTCTCTTGCGTATATGAATATATAGGAAGGAAAGTATTGTTTTCATGTCGATTATAAGAAATCGAGTTTTCACCGGATCTATACGTTTACGGACCCCCTGAACCCAAAAAACATGTTTTTAGTGATTGGTCTGTGTGTGTGTGTGTGTGTGTGTATACAAAATATCTCAAGAACGGAACATCGTACGAACTTGAAACTTAAGTTACATACCACTACCGGACCCGACACGAACATTTTCATCAAAATCGGTCAACCGGAAGTAGTAGTTTATTCGTGTAATTTTTCACTTTTTTGCAATTTTCTCAAAAACTGGTCCTACGATTTTTTTAAAAATCGCCTGGTTTACTAAATTTTTTATTCTCTACAAGATAGGGTAGGCGCCATGTTTGCTGAAATTCTCGGTGAGGCTGTTTTCACGTAAAAACATAGTTTTTTTAAGATAACAGCTTTAATATGCAATTTAGCGCAAAAATTTATACAATAAAAGTTGTAGAGAATTTAAAATTCTATACAACTTTTATTTCAAACATTTTTTTGTATAACGCTTAGTTTAGCAGTAATTAGCGATTTTCTGATTTTTTCTCATGAAAACGTGTGAAAAATCGATTTTTTTAAGATTTCGGCCTTAGAATGCATTTTATGACAAAAGTGTATATAATAAATTTTATAGTAAATAAAAAGATCTACAACTTTTATTTAAAGTATTTTTCTCTACAGATCTTAGTTTAGCGTGAAAGAGTGATTTTCCGTATTTTTAAGCTAAACTGAGGTTGATTTTCATTTTGCGTCTTTCACTCATTTTTAAAATTAGGTTATATTATTAAAGTTAGTTTTTTGCTTATTTCTAATGTTTTATTAATAATGTTAGGTTTATTGTAAATTTTTGTATTGGCAAGAGAAAGTTGTGTGAGTGTTTTACACCAGATTTTTACGTTTGTAATTACTTTAATGTTAATGATACATCAAAAATGCTTTTTCTCACCTAAAATTTTTTTAAATATAACCTGCAAAACATACACTGTCGTTGTAAAAACTAAGATAAAATAAACTATGTAACTAGAAATTGATACCTAAAACCTTATAAAAGGACGAAAAATAATCTGAATATTATTTTTGTGTGAATTAGTTACCTAAAAACATTAACCGATCTTAAAGCGACACGAAATACCGCAAACTAAACGAAGCACGTTCACAATTAGGTTTTTTTTTTACTACAGAGTGATTTTTTAGTCCTGTTACCCAATTGTTAATGTCTGGTAATATTTAAAAAAAAAAAAAAAAATTTTGTTCTGTGACACTAAGTTGGTAGCCCTACTCAACCAGTATGGATATGGCAGTGTGAGTTGATTCTCTTTGAGCTGTGTAAAATTTTGTGCCATTTCCGGTCGTGCTTTGAACAGAATGTCTTTTATCCTAAAACAATCTCTTGTTTAAATCTGGAGGCTGAAGCTCTAGAACTAATCGTATGTGATACGGATACAATTTCAATTTTTTACCAGCTTTCTGAGCACTCGAACATGACAAATCAACATGCGAGGAAAGGTTTTGTAAACTTTTCCATGGAGAATTGAGCAATCTTGTTTTCACATTCTCTTAACGTCATCTGTCAAGAGAGTTGGTCGACCACTACGTTTTCTGCTGCAAACAATACCTGCCTTTAAAAATCAGTTAGTTAGCCTTGAAATTGACTAGAATAGAGTGGAGGAACGCCAAAAAATTTAATTTGAAATGATTCTTTTACACTCGCATACGATTTTGTAGCAAAATATTGTTCAAGAATGAAAACCCGTTGTTCTAGGGTAAAAGACATTCTGTTCGTAACACAACTGGAAATAGCACAAAATTTTACGCAACTCAAGGAGAATCAACTCAAACTGTCGTATCCATACCGGTTGAGTAGGGCTACCAACTTTGTGTCACAAAACAAAATATCCGTTTTTTAGAAATAAATTACCAGACATTAACAATTGGGTGACAGGACTAAAAAATCACCTGGTAGTTTGGTACGGCGACCTCAATTCAATTAATTTCATTTATATCGATAATCGGTAGTAGTCAACAATCGAAAACTACAAGAATTAATTTTTAAAACATCCCGTAGAGGCCAGCACATTACAGCAACATTGTTAACTGTGTATTTTCATACAAAATCAGCTGTGAAAGTGGAGTCGGATGTGGTCCGACATACGAGTGGAACGGTAAAACTATCGTGTCGGATCAGATCCAACAGTCGAGTGGAAAGGGTTAATATCTATTTTTCGTGGTTTGAGTTGGTTTTACTGAGTTTATGAGAAAGCGAAAATAGTACAAACACCATTATTAAAGAAATGTATTGATTTTGTAAAATAAATTTTTATATCAAATTATATATATATATATATATTTTAAATAAATCCTTATAATGTATCCTGCTGCTTTGAATCCATTCTATTTCATGTAATAAATTTCATTTATCTTTTTTAGTTGCTTTGATTTCTACTGGGTGATTCATTTAAAAGTAGCCCTCCGCTCGAGTAATTTTCATATGCTGTATTGGCAGCACTGATCACAAAGTGATCGACTGGCCTTTATACTACAATTTATATTATTATTTAATTATTATATTATTATAGAGTACAATTTTTTCCAGCAAGATGCAAGGTGCAACATGTCACACGTCTCGTCAGTCCCTATCTCATATCAATCAGGCTTTTCCCATGCAAGTTGTTAGTTAAGATTTGTGGCCTCCTCGTTCACCCGATTTTTTTCTATGGGGTTATTTAAAAAGAACTGTTTACCAAACAAACCCCCGCAGTATACATGAGCTAAAGAATAACATCGTGGCAGCCATTCAAGCTATAGACGTTTCCGTATTGCGTCGTGTGTGCATTAATAACATTGAACGAGCGTAAAAATGTGTAAGCGTTCAAGGACGCCACTTTCAGCATCTTCTGTAAATGTGAAGTTGAAATTTGTAAATAAATAAGTAAAATTATGTATTAAGTAATTCTATTTATTCATTTACTATTTGAATCCAATTGAGTGCCGAAGGCTGCTGTTAAATTGATCACCCCTGTATTATCTGTCACACATGTTTCGGTGGATCCACTATCAACAGAGTTCATAATATCATTTAAAACTAAAATTTTTTATTTAAATTTCAGTTGTTCTAATCTATCGCTTCTCATATTTATTAGAAATGGCAGTAGCAGTCAATATCACTTTATCATTCTGAAATTTAATTTGTTCATTTAACATTGAGAACTGTTCAAATAGCACAAAACATGATTGCAAACTGACAATAAACTCTCCTAATTTGTGTACATTGCAATCAGTTGAATTGAGAACAATAAGCAATGAGATGAGGATGATGTGTATGAGGGAGGTGTAAATGAGGTGGTGTAGTCTTCTGCACACACACACACACACACTCACTAATGAGTATGGTTACCATCTAACTACATCCACAACCACTGTCTACCATTCAGATCCATATAAAAGTAACTACCTCTACTAGGATTTCAACCAGGAACCTTGGTCTCCGAAAATCAGCTGTTAAACAGCAGCTGATTTTGGCAACGACTTCACCTCTAGACCAACCCAATGGTGGGTTCATGTATAAGTGACAGATGATAGGAACCAAGGCAATGGCGTAGTTGGTAAACGTGTTTGCCTCTCATCATGCGATCTTGGGTTCGAATCCCATTCAGGCACGGCATATTTTCATGCGTTACAAAAAATCATTTCATCCTTCACCGTCTGCATTAGCAGCAATTGCAGAACAGTCGAACATTAAACCAATAAAAAAAAAAAAAAACAAAACAATAAGGTAAGTGAAATTGTATAAGATAGTATTTTAAACAATAGTAATAGTATTGTATGAAATAGAATTACACCACGGGTCGGCCCGTGGTGTAGTGGTCAGCGCAACTGGCTACTATGCCGGGGTCCCAGGTTCAATTCCCGATCAGGTGTGGCATTTTTTCATCTGTAATCACCACATATGATTACCTACGCACAAGCCCAAGGCTTATGTAGGCATCATCACTCAATAAAAAAAAAAAAATTATATATTTTCTTTCTTAGTTTTCTAGCTGATTTTATTTGCTTGTGTTGTTATAAGTCATTAACACATCTTATCATCTTCATTTCCATTTGTAAAATAATTTCAAATATTTTTTAAAAATTAAATCATTTTATTTTTGAGATACGAATAAAAATTATTAAATTTTTTAAATATAAAGAACAATTTCATGTGTTATTTGTAAAATAATTTTAAATCTTTATTTTTGAGATAAGAATAAAAATTATATTATATAAAAAAACAAAAATTTTATATTTTATTTTTTAGGTAGGAATAAAAATAAGATTTATTTCTGAGATACGGATAAAAATAATTTTATTTTGATACAAAGGGGACCCTTCCTGTTCAAAATAATTGTAAATATATAAAAAAATTAATTCAATTTATTTTTAAGGTAGGAATGAAAATATATTATTTCCGAGATGAAAATTAAAATAATTTTATTTTGATACAAAGGGCCCCCGTCCTGTTCAAAATAATTTTAAATATATAAAAAAAAATTAATTCAATTTATTTTTGAGGTAGGAATGAAAATAGATATATTTCCGAGATAAAAATTAAAATAATTTTATTTTGATACAAAGGGTCCCCCTCCTGTTCAAAATAATTTTAAATATATAAAAAAATTAATTCAATTTATTTTTGAGATAGGAATGAAAATAGATATATTTCTGAGATACAAATAAAAATAATTTTCTTTTGATTCAAAGGGTTCTCCCTCCTGTGCAAAATAATTTTAAATATTTTAAAAAAAAACATGAATTCATTTTATTTTTGAGGTAGGAATGAAAATAAGATATATTTCCAAGATACAAATAAAAATAATTTTCTTTTGATACAAAGGGTTCTCCCTCCTCTGTAAAATAATTTTAAATATTTTAAAAAACATTAATTCATTTTATTTTTGAGGTAGGAATGAAAATAAGATATATTTCCGAGATACAAATAAAAATAATTTTCTTTTGACACAAAGGGTTTCCTCTCCTGTGCAAAATAATTTTAAATATTTTAAAACCATTAATTCATTTTATTTTTGAGGTAGGAATGAAAATAAGATATATTTCCGAGATACAAATAAAAATAATTTTCTTTTGACACAAAGGGGTTCCCTCTCCTGTGCAAAATAATTTTAAATATTTAAAAACCATTAATTCATTTTGTTTTTGAGGTAGGAATGAAATAAGATATATTTCTGAGATACAAATAAAAATAATTTTATTTTGATACTACTAAGGGGACCCTCCATTGTAAAATAATTATTTTAAATATTTAAGGGGAGTTCATACCACGTATCCCACCAATGTTAAATTATCAAAATGTGAAACCCATTATCTCAGTAACTATTAATATTTGAAAGCTGTAACTTTGAGGGATTATTTATGGATACAAAAGGAGGCTACTGATCCTCACACATTAAAATTTAAACAACTTTTAAAAAAGTTATCGATTCTTTTGACGAGGCCAAATTATTTTTAATATTGTTTTATAAAATGTCACATGTACAATGCTGAAAGAGGATCCAGAGTTCCACTCTAACCTACTAAAGACACAGTAACAAATTCATTACTTTATGTTTAATGGTTTCTGAGAAAATGGGTCTTTTGTAAGAAAAAAGATGTTTAAAAACAAATTAAAATAAATAATATTCAGATATAATAAACACAGAAATAGCACCAGAAAAAAACTGACGTTTCTCTTTTCAACCATTATACAAAAATGCATACATACATGTTATACCAAATTAAACAGAAAATTATAAATATTAATATTCAATAGAATTTAAAAAATTGATTACGGAATCGAATTTTCGGAATGAACTCCCCTTAAAAAGAATTAATTTATTTTATTTTTGAGGTAATAATGATAATATATTTATTTCTGAGATATGAATAAAAATAATTTTATTTTGATACAAAGGGTCCCCCCCTGTGCAAAATAATTTTAAAAAATTAATTCATTTTATTTTTGAGATATGAATAAAAATTATTATATATTGTAAATAAAAACAACAATTTTATATGTTAAATAATATTAAGATACAAAGGGTCCCCCTGTGTAAAATAATTTTAAATATTTTAAGGCCTCCGGGTCAGCCCAGTCAGTCAGCTGGTAGTAAGTCGCTATTATTTGTTAAGTAACACCGGTTGGGAAAGTGACTTTGGGTGGTGACCAGCTGACAGCCATCCATGAACAAACTCTACTGGGGGTCCCTGTTCGAACTCATGCCTAATCCGCGTCAAATAATAGAGCAAAGCAGCAATCAAATTGGGTAGTTTTCAATAATGTACAAATAAAAGCTAAAAAAAAAAAAAAATATTTCTGAGATACAGTAAAATCTCTCTATAGCGGAATTGAAGGGACCATGAGGTACCGCCGCTATAAAGAGAGTTCCGTTATAGAGAGAGTGAGTAATTAACGGTGGGAGGGAAGTTGGAGTACTAATTTTTTGAAAACTACTGAATAGATCACTTTATGACAAATGTTTAATACAGTAGATTACTTCAATACAGTGAGATATTTAAATTAATTACCTACATAAAGTGTAGGTTATTAACTTAACAAGAAATTTGGATACAAACTGGTTTTATTAGATGTTGTGTTACTAATGTTTAACAATAGAATTTCACTTTTCGTATTGAACTTTTTTCAATAATCTTTCATACAGTACATACCGTAATAGATAGCCTAAAATTAATTAGCACTGAAACTCGTTTTTCACTGAACAGTAATAAACATAGGATACATACAATTAAAATTTCCTAAAACAGGCTACACAAACACAAAAAAAAATACTCAGTAGGCCTACAGTATATATTTTCGTTATTAAGGAAACAATGACTGTGAAGTACATTTCATTTCTTAAAATAAGTTGTAAATTTTGTTTCGTTTTCAATTCATAAAACATGTCTTCAATCTCATTTTCAATGTTTAAAATTTGTAAATTTTCATTTACATATTGGCAATGACAGTACGTGGAAACAACAAGAATAGCGTCTAGTGCCTGTTTACTTGAAAGGACAACATTTCTGTTTCCATTTCATCGTCATCTTCACTTTCTTGCTCGTTGTTTTGGGCTAAGACATTTTCGATTATTGCATCATCGCCAACAACTGCTGAAGTGGCTAAGTCATTGTCTGTCCCTACATAGGCGTCTAAATCCATATCCTAAAGATATTGTTTAG
Source organism: Catonia carolina (assembly GCA_035578175.1). Lineage (NCBI taxonomy): Eukaryota > Metazoa > Arthropoda > Insecta > Hemiptera > Achilidae > Catonia > Catonia carolina. Next base: position 1,297,212 of record JAQMRL010000036.1, on the reverse strand, counting down.
CCGCTATAGAGAGATTTTTGTGCCGCTATAACGAGAGTTAAATACATTATCGTAGTATACGAAAGGGTCGGGGTCGGCAAATAATGCCGCTAAAGAGAGATTTCCGCTATAGAGAGTTCCGCAATAGAGAGATTTTACTGTATAATAATTTATATTCACTAAACCTATAAAACTTGTGTGGAAATAAAGAAACAAAACAAAAAACAATGTTAGAAAATGGATATTTATTAAATAATAATTTAATAATAATTAATGATACATTATTTTACTGAGTAGATGTTTCGGGAGCAGTCGAGGAAGAAGCAGCTTGTTCACTGTCCTTGTAATGTCGATATTCTGGCTTCAACTCCCACATGTTTTTATGCGGGTTCTTCAGATTATAATTACACACTTCTTTCAGTATCTCTTTCAAATAAACCTAAAAACAAACAAATCTCCAATTAGTATACAAAAATGGTCACAACATAAAAACCAAAACAACAAAAATTTGATGTGAAACACACACACACACACGACTTTCTCTTGCCAATGCAAATAATAAACTATATAAACATTTTTTTTTTTTTAATATGTGTACGTTGCAATCTGTTCAATTCAGAACAATAAGCAATGAGATGAGAATGATGTGCATGACCTGTAAATGAGACTGTGTAGTCTTGTACAAACTCAGGCCGACCATTCCTGAGAGAGTATGGTTAATTGAACCCCAACCATCAATGTACACCCACAACCACTGTCTAGTATTCAAATCTGTATAAAAGTAACTACCTTTACTAGGATTTGAACCAGGAACATTTGTCTCCGAAAATCAGCTGTTAAACAGCTGATTTTGGCGACGACTTTACCTCTAGACCAGTGGTTCCCAACCTGGGGGCAATTTGGGTTCGCAGGAGGGCGATCAATTTGTGGGGGGGGCGATGAGTATTCAAAGACAGAAAAATAAAATTGTACTACAGGGTAGAATCTTTACTGTCGCGGATACATGTTTTTTTTACAAATAAATAGTTTAGGTTTTACAAACAAATAAACTAAACTCTTTGTTGACATTTTTTATGGTCGAGCTCCTACACATGAGATGAAGAATTCTGGACACAACAGCTGCTTTGGTTGATTATTTGTTGTGAACAATAATAAATCTTTTTTACAGAATAACATACTTTATTATTTATCAACATATTACTTCAAATTAAATTAGGTATACGATGCTAAGAGAAGGGGGCGATAGGTGTAAATCATCCTTCACAAAGGGGCGATACCCCATAAAAGGTTGGGAACCACTGGCTCTAGACCAACCCGGTGAGTTATAAACATTAGAAATAAACCAAATAACTAACCTCGATAAACATTACCTAATTTTTTAATCATGAGTGAAACACGCAAAACGAAAATCAACTCGGTTTGGCTTAAAAATACGGAAACTCACGCTTTCACGCTAAACTAGGCTCTGTAGAGAAAAATAATTTAAATAAAAGTTTTAGATCTTTTAATTTTCTATAAATTTGATTATATTCTATTTTGTCGTAAAATGCATACTAAGGCTGAAATCTTTAAAAAATCAATTTTTTACACGTTTTCGTGAGAAAAAAAAACAGAAAATTGCTAATTACCGCTAAACTAAGCGTTATACAAAAAATGTTTGAAATAAAAGTTGTAGGATTTCAAATTGTCTACATCTTTTATTATATACATTTTTGCGCTGAAATGCATATTAAGTTTTTACGTGAAAACACCCTTACCAAGAATTTCAGCCGAGATGGCGCCTACCCTATCTTGTAGAGCATAAAAAATGTAGTGAACCAGGCGATTTTAAAAAAAATCGTAGGACCAGTTTTTGAGAAAATCGCAAAAAAGTGAAAAATTATACGAATAAACTACCACTTCCGGTTGACCGATTTTGATGAAAATGTTCGTGTCGGGTCCGGTAGTGGTATGTAACTTAAGTTTCAAGTTTGTACAATGTTCCGTTTTTGAGATATTTTGAATACACACACACACACACAGACCAATCGCTAAAAACATGTTTTTTGGGTTCAGGGGTCTGAAAACAAGTAGATCCAGTGAAAACTTGATTTTGAAAAATTGACATGAAAACAATACTTTCCTACCTATATATTCATAGAGGCAAGAGAAAGTAAAAACTATTCAACAAACCTACATTACTACTGAAAACTGTCACTACTGATAACAAAATCTGGTGTGAAACACTCACAACTTTCTCTTGCCAATGCAAATAATTAACAATATAACCCGATATTAGTAATAAAACATTAGAAATAAATAAAAAACTAACCTCAATAAACATAACCTAATTTTAATAATGAGTGAAAGATGCAAAATGAAAATCAACCTCGGTTTTACTTTGAAATACAGAAAATCACTCTTTCACACTAAACTAGGCTCTGTAAGTAAAATGCTCTAAATAAAAGGTGTAGATCTTTTTAATTTCCTATAAATTCATTTCTGCCCATAACACACAGGTGGAGTGTCAAATTATTTACACTCAATTTGTTCATTGCAGGGCTAAAATAAATAGTTGTGTTTCTTATCACATGGTCAGCCAATTAAATGAGTGAATCATTTAATAAGAGAAGAGGTAGAGGTGTGTTAGGTGACACTAATCACAGTTATCTCCTCCTCTGAAAGTAATGAATTTCTTTATACAGCCAGACCCTGTGGTGAATGAAGTGAAGGTGTCATTTACAGAGTGGAAAATATGTGCTTTTCAGAAGGCCCGGCATGCTGATAAGCGTACTTTTCCACTCAGTGAGGAAGGCAATGGTAAACCACCTCACTCCTCGTTTTACTTAGTAAAACCTCTACAGTTCAAACCAGCCTACAGGCTGATCACCTAAAAAACAACAACACAAATTTATTTATATACACTTTTGTCATAAAATGTGTACTAAGGCTGATATCTTAAAAAAAATCGATTTTTCACACGTTTTCGTGAGAGAAAAAAAAGAGAAAATCCCCAGTTACAGCTAAACTAAGCGTAATAAATCTGTGCATAAAAATACGGTTTTTAGGTTTGAAGAACAATAACTGTTAAATGGCTAATAAATGTGTAAAATTTATTTAGCAAAACTTGTAGAGATTTTAATTCTGAAGAGAATGATATAAACTAGGCCAATAACAAACAAACACCAAGTTTAAAAAATTTATGTTTAATTAAATCAACACATACAAAAAAAAATCTGGTGTGAAACACTCACACAACTTTCTCTTGCCAATGCAAATAATTAACAATAAACCTAACATTTTTTTTTTTTTGTAATTCCTAATGTGTGTACATTGCAATCTGTTCAATTTAGAACAATAAGCAACCCCATCACCCAATCAGATGAGGATGATATGTATGAAGTGTAAATTAGGTGTAGTATTGTACAGACTCAGGTCGACCATTCCTGAGTGAGTATGGTTAATTAAACCCCAACCATCAAAGAACACCGGTAACCACTGTCTAGCATTCAAATCCATATAAAAATCCGTATAAACCTAACATTAGTAATAAAATATTAGAAATAAACAAAACACTAACCTCAAAAACATAACCTTATTTTAATCATGAGTGAATGATGCAAAATGAAAATCGAACTCAATTTGGTTTAAAAAAAACGGAAAATCACACTTTCACGCTAAACTAGGCTCTGTAGAGAAACATTTTTTAAATAAAAGTTGTAGATCTCTTAATTTTCTATAAATTTTATTATATACACTTTTGTCGTAACTTGCATACTAAGGTTGAAATCTTAAAAAAATCGATTTTTCACACGTTTTCGTGAGAAAAACAGAAAATCGCTAATTACCGCTAAACTAAGCGTTATACAAAAAAATTCTTGAACTAAAAGTTGTAGGTTTTTAAATTCTCTACAACTTTCATTATATACATTTTTGCTGTAAAATTAATATTGAAGCCGTAATCTTAGAAAAACACTTTTTTTTTACGTGAAAACACCCTCACCAAGAATTTCAGCAAACATGGCGCCTACCCTATCTTTTAGAGAATAAAAAATTGAGTAAATGAGGCGATTTTAAAAAAAATCGTAGGACCAGTTTTTGAGAAAATCGCATAAAGTGAAAAATTACGCGAATAAACTACTACTTCCGGTTGACTGATTTTAATGAAAATGTTCGTGTCGGGTCCGGTAGTGGTATGTAACTTAAGTTTCAAGTTTCAAGTTCGTACGATGTTCCGTTCTTGAGATATTCTGTTCACACACAGACACACACACACACAGACCAATCGCTAAAAACATGTTTTTTGGGTTCAGGGGGTCTGAAAACGTATAGATCCGGTGAAAACTCGATTTCGAAAAATCAACATGAAAGCAATACTTTCCTTCCTGTATATTCATATAGGCAAGAGAAAGTAATAAGACAGAAAATGCAATATCTTTTTAATTAACATTCTTTGTAAACATAAAACATTTTAGCCTAACTGCTGAATCTTTTATTTCAATATCCATACCTTACAAATGGTGTTCAAAATGATATACAGTAAAATCTCTCTATTGCAGAACTCTCTCTTTAGCGGCATTATTTGCCGACCCTGACCCTTTCGTATACTACAATAATGTATTCAACTCTCGTTATAGCGGCACAAAAATATCTCTATAGCGGCTAAACAATATCTTCAGGATATGGATTTAGACGCCTATGTAGGGGCAGACAATGACTTAGCCACTTCAGCAGATGTTGGCGATGATGCAATAATTGAAAATGTCAGCCCAAAACAACGAGCAAGAAAGTGAAGATGACAATGAAATGGAAACAGAAATGTTGTCCCTTCAAGTAAACAGCCACTAGACGCTATTCTTGTTGTTTAAATGTACTGTCATGGCCAATATGTAAATGAAAATTTACAAGTTTTAAACATTGAAAATGAGAATGAAGACATGTTTTATGAATTGAAAACGAAACAAAATTTACAACTTATTTTACGAAATGAAATGTACTTCACAGTCATTGTTTCCTTAACCCCTTATCGGTTTCTTTTTTTTTCAGAAAACGATACTAAGTTGCTCTATTTTTTTTATTGCATAGAAAGTTGTGTATATCCTAGTTATGACTTATTAAGTGGTATTTTGCATGCAGATTAGATGTTATTACAATAATAAGAAATGGATACCTAACCTGTCATAGCTGCTTTTGGTGATGACAGTTCAACACCTCTTAAGGAAGCAATAATTTACGAAAAACGAAATACCAAAGTAAATTTATTCAAATAGAAGATTATAATTATAAGTGAAAAAACTACATTTTCTACACTATTATTAGACACTATAATACACACCCTACATTATTATAAATTATAATACGGCATTTAACAGAAAATGACAGGTCGACGTAACTCTTTACAATAGTAAACAAGTCAGCTGGCTAACACTAAGCTAAAACTGTCCAAGTACCCATAGCAGAATAGCAACGTTATTTCGAAGATAGACTTCTACAAAAATATTTACTAGCACTATAAGTGTTAGAACATAGAACTAAAATAGCTATACAAAGAGATACACAACAGTTAAAATGGAATAGTCCGACAACGGACGTTTTAAAACTAGACAAAATCTATCGTCGGAATATTCCGTCAGTGGCCCTTTTTATGCACTTCTCGTACGCCGGAATATTCCGGCAAAAACCAGTAAGGGGTTAATAACGTAAAAATATATACTGTACTGTGTATTTTTTTGTGTTTGTGTAGCCTATGTTTTAGGAGATTTTAATTGTATGTATCCTATGTTTATTACTGTTCAGTGAAATACGAGTTTCAGTGCCAATTAATTTTAGGCTATCTATTACGGTATGTACTGTATGAATGATTATTGGAAAAAGTTCAATACGAAAAGTTAAAAGTGAAATTCTATTGTTAAACATTAGTAACACAACATCTAATAAAACCAGTTTGTATCCAAATTTCTTATTAAGTTAATAACCTACACTTTGTGTAATTAATTTAAATATCTCACTGTATTGAAGTAATCTACTGTATTAAACATTCGTCATAAAGTGATCTATTCAGTAGTTTTTCAAAAACTTATTCCATGCACCATTCACATACGTATATAAGTTATTTTGTACAGAAAAATTAGTACTCCAACTTCCCTCCCACCGTTAATTACTCGCTCTCTCTATAACGGAACTCTCTTTATAGCGGCGGTACCTCATGGTCCCTTCAATTCCGCTATAGAGAGATTTTACTGTACTTGGTCATTTGTGGACAATCTAGCACATTTAATGAAACCACGTGTAGCCTTTCTGATACCATCTCGGTTGTTCTTAAGTAGTTCACACGTATGTGTTGATTTTTACTTTCTCTTGCCTATATGAATATATAGGAAGGAAAGTATTGTTTTCATGTCGATTTTAAGATATCGAGTTTTCACCAGATCTATAAGTTTTCAGACCCCCTGAACCCAAAAAACATGTTTTTAGCGATTGGTTTGTGTGTGTGAACAAAATATCTCACGAATGGAACATCGTATGAACTTGAAACTTAAGTTACATACCACTACCGGACCCGACACAAACATTTTTATCAAAATCGGTCAACCGGAAGTAGTAGTTTATTCATATAATTTTTCACTTTTATACGATTTTCTCAAAAACTGGTCCTACGATTTTTTTAAAAATTGCCTCATTTACTCAATTTTTTATTTACTACAAGATAGGGTAGGCATCATGTTTGCTGAAATTCTTAGTGAGGGTGTTTTTACGTAAAAAAGTGTTTTTTTAAGATTACGGCTTTAATATGTATTATAGCACAAAAATTTATATAATAAAATATGTAGAGAATTTAAAATTCTACAACTTTTATTTCAAACATTTTTTTGTATAACGGTTAGTTTAGCGGTAATTAGCGATTTTCTGTTTTTTCTCACGAAAACGTGTGAAAAGTCGATTTTTTTAAGATTTCGGCCTTAGTATGCATTTTATGACAAAAGTGTATTGTTATTGTTGTAACTAAATAATAGCTAGCGACATCTAGTGTATATACTGTGTACCTACCTGTCGTTTTACAAATAAAAAATCAGTCTGTTTTCAACTACTATCCATGCGTTTTATTAGGTTATGGGCCCAGGTATAATTCGCGATATAGTCAAGTTATATTTCGGATTATTTACTTTTTGTGGACTATCAGTGCGCCGTTACACGTGAAATATAAAATAACGGTGGAAATCGCTATATTGTTCCTGTATTTCCGAGTGTCTGTTGGCTGTTAGTTACCGCGTGCAAAATGGCCGGTAGCTACATTGTTAACGTGCCGAAGCTAAAAGGTAGAGAAAACTACGACGAGTGGGCGTTTGCTGCTGAAAACTTTTTGATGTTAGACGGAGTGGATATTCATAAGCAAGAATCGACTGATGGAAGTTCTGTGGAAGAAAAGAAGGCGAAGGCAAAACTCATCATGACAATAGATTCGTCCATCTACGTTCACATCAAAAACGAGCAAACAGTTCAAGGTGTTTGGAAGCGCTTGAAGTCTCTTTACGATGATTCCGGCTTTACGCGTCGCATCAGCCTACTTCGTCAGCTGATTTCAATTCGATTGGAAGATTGCGAATCGATGGGAGCCTACGTTACGCAAATTGTAGATACCGCACAAAAATTAAAAGGTACCGGTTTCCAGATAACTGATGAGTGGATTGGGTCATTGTTATTGGCGGGGCTGACAGAAAGATTCGCTCCTATGATCATGGCCATTGAACACTCAGGAATCACTATCAGTACGGACGTCATCAAATCAAAATTATTAGACATGAGTTCGGAAGTCGACAGCCATAATGGAACGAACAACGCTTTTTTGTCTAAAGGTTGGCAGCAGCGGAATAAGAAAAGTAGCAACACTGATACGAAGTCAAAAAAGGCGTCATCGACGAAATCTGTCAAAACGATACGCTGTTACAAATGTAAACAACTCGGACATTACATGAATAAATGTCCAAATAATCAAAATAAAAGTGAAACAAACGCTTTTAGTGCTATATTCATGAATAGTGCCATTCATAAATCAGATTGGTACGTAGATTCAGGGGCAAGTTCGCACATGATAACAGATCAGAGTTGTTTACAAAATGTTAGACTCGACCACAAAGTAAAGGACATAGTAGTCGCAAATAAAGAAACAGTTCCAGTAATTTGCTCAGGAAATACGATGATTACAACCATAGTTGATAATTCTGAGTTCGACATTATAGTCAAGAATGTATTGTGTGTCCCTAACCTATCAACCAATTTGCTATCGGTAAGTCAACTTATTCGAAATGGGAACAAAGTTAATTTCGAAGAAGAAGTTTGCTGCATACGCAATAGACAGGATGTACTGATTGGAAAGGCGAATTTGGTTAATGGAGTGTACAAATTGGATATCAAGTCAGAAAGTTTGGTAGCGTGCTCAGCTACAACTTTGACAAGTGAGATATGGCACCGGAGGCTAGGACACATTAATAGCAAGGACCTGAATACTATGAGAAATGGCGCTGTAGAGGGGATATCATACATTGATAAAGCAGAAATTGATAAATCTAACTGCATCACATGTTGTGAGGGTAAGCAGGCTAGATTACCTTTTTCTCACAAAGGTAAAAGGTGTGAAAATGTGCTTGAAATTGTTCATGCGGATCTATGCGGACCGATGGAACAGGTCTCATTGGGACAAGCAAGATATTTTTTGCTTTTTGTTGATGATTGTAGCAGAATGGCATTTGTCTACTTCCTCAAGGCCAAAAATCAAGCTTTGAAGTATTTCAAGGAGTTTAAAGTTCTTGTTGAGACTCAAACAGGAAAGAAATTGAAGACTTTAAGAACAGATAATGGCGGAGAATTTTGTTCTGCAGAATTTGAAGATTATTTAAAGAAGAATGGAATTGTGCATCAAACTACAAACCCGTACACGCCAGAACAAAATGGTTTATGCGAACGTCTAAACAGGACAGTTGTGGAGAGAGCTCGATGTCTATTGTTCGAAGCCAATCTAGAGAAAAGATTTTGGGCAGAGGCAATAAATACTGCTGTCTATTTGAGAAATAGAACGCTAGCTTCGGGATTACAAAAGACACCGTATGAGCTGTGGAGCGGGAAGAAGCCAGACCTCAGCCATGTTCGAATATTCGGTAGTCCAGCAATGGTCCATATTCCAAAAATAAAGAGGACTAAATGGGATAAAAAGGCAGAAGAGTACATCATGATTGGTTATGCAGACAACACTAAAGGCTATAGGCTGTACAATCCGAAAACAAAGAGTATTACCACCAGCAGAGATGTTATTGTTATGGAGAAAATGAAAAACTCAGATATGATACAAGCAGTGGTGGAAGATACTGTGCCAGTTGTTCAGCAGGAAGAAAGTGTAGAAAGTCAAACCGTGGACCCCTTCGACACAACCTTGACTTCTGAAAGAGATAGCTCAAACACAATAAATGATGAAACATATTTCCCGGACGAGACTGCAAGTACATCAAGTTCAGAGGAGTTCAGTGACAGTAGGTCTATGCAAGATGCAACTGAAAATGAGACAGTTGTTGAGACAGAGGTTGCTGGCACAGAAAAGAGACAAAGAAGAGTTCCAGATCGGTATGGATATAGTAACATGTGTAAAAATAATGAAGATTTGGATGAAGACAGTCTTACATATGAGGAGGTAATGAATGGACCTGAACGAGAGCAGTGGTGCAACGCGATGGAAGAAGAGCTTAAATCCTTTCATGAAAATGAAGCTTGGGAGATTGTGAACAAACCAAGTGATGCTAAGGTAGTGCAGTGTCGGTGGGTGTATAAAAAGAAGTTAAACATTGACAATACAGTGCGTTACAGAGCAAGATTAGTGGCGAAAGGTTATACACAGAGGGAAGGCATAGACTACAAAGAGACCTTCTCACCAGTGCTAAAGTATTCCACATTAAAACTGTTATTTGCTTCAAGTGTAAAACTAGATCTTAACATCACACATTTAGATGTAACTACAGCTTTCTTGAATGGCCGCTTAGATGAAACAGTTTATATGGAGTTACCACAGAATTTTAAATGTGATTCTAATCAAAATAAAATTTTAAAATTGAAAAGGGCCATATATGGGTTGAAGCAGTCGGCTAGAGCTTGGAATAAGGAAGTTGATGTTTGTTTACAACAGTTAGGCTATAAAAAGTTCTTGTATGAGCATTGTTTGTATACAAAAACAACTGAAAATTGTAAAACTTTTGTTGCATTGTTTGTTGACGACTTTTTCTTGTTTTCTAATTGTAATAAAGAAGTAGAATACTTAAAAAGTGAGTTAAGTAAGAGATTTAAATTAAAAGACCTAGGTCAATTAAGACAGTGTCTAGGTATGGATATTAAGATACAGAAGGATTGTATTTTTATAAGTCAAGAGAGCTTTATTGATAAATTAGTATCTAAATTTGGTCTGGAGAAATGTAAAAATGTAGAAACCCCTATGGAAGTTAATCTTAAATTACAGAAGGGAGAAAATTCGAATTCTAAATTTCCTTATCAACAATTAATAGGGAGTTTAATGTATCTGTCAATTTTGACTAGACCAGACATTTCATATTGTATAAGTTATCTCAGTCAATTCAATAATTGTAATACAGAGACTCATTATAAACATGCTAAGAGAGTATTGAAATATTTGTATAGTACAAAGTCATTTGGGCTAAAATATGTTAAAAATAATTCAGATTTGATGGGTTATGCTGATGCTGATTGGGCATCTGATAATTTAGATCGTAAATCCTACACAGGATATTGTTTTATATATTCAGATTGTATAGTGTCACATGAAAGTAGGAAGCAACAGACGGTGGCTTTATCAAGCACCGAGGCTGAGTATATGGCTGCCTGTGAAGCTACCAAGGAGGCTATTCATCTCAGAAATTTATTACACGAGCTAACAAATAGACAAAATAATGTGCCTGTAACAATTTATACTGACAGTCAAAGTGCTCAAAAACTTACTGAAAATTCTGTATATCACCGTCGTACTAAACACATTGATGTAAAATTTCATTTTATAAGGGAAGCAGTAGGCAAAAGATATGTTAAATTAGAATATTTGAGAAGTTCTGAAATGCCTGCTGACTTATTGACCAAAAGTTTGTCCAAAATTAAACATTATTATTTTGTTAAAAAGATGGGTGTTGTAAAACTAGATAAATAGTCTATAAAGTGTTTGTTTCTTTATATAGGTATTTTAGTATTATTTAGTTAAGTGGTGGTATTGTTATTGTTGTAACTAAATAATAGCTAGCGACATCTAGTGTATATACTGTGTACCTACCTGTCGTTTTACAAATAAAAAATCAGTCTGTTTTCAACTACTATCCATGCGTTTTATTAAAGTGTATATAATCAAATTTATAGAAAATTAAAAGATCTACAACTTTTATTTAAAGCATTTTTCTCTACAAAGAGTAGTTTAGTGTGAAAGAGTGTTTCTCCGTATTTTAAAGCCAAACTGAGGTTGATTTTCATTTTGCGTCTCTCACTCATGATTAAAATTAGGTTATATTTATTGAGGTTAGTTTTTTGTTTATTTCTAATGTTTTATTACTAATGTTAGGGTATATTGTTTAAATTATTTGCATTGGCAAGAGAAAGTTGTGTGAGTGTTTCACACCAGATTTTTTAAACTTTCTGTTTGTTTATTATTGGCCTATGTTACGTCACTCTCTTCAGAATTAAAATCTCTACAAATTTTGCTAAATAAATTTACACATTTATTAGCCATTTAACACAGTTATTGTTCTTCAAACCTAAAAAAAAACTTATTTTTACGCACCGATTTGTCTGTTTTTCATTGGATATTACAAAAACTACCGGAGATATGGTTCTGGAACTTATTTTATACGATTTTTCGGGTCGAAATACATAAGTTACTATCAAATCTACTCATAAAATTGGGATCCTAGACCTCTAGGATGACTTTATTTAGGCGTATGTTCTCAACCCAGGGTGAAATCTTTCGCTAGCCGTAACTCGCTAATGAAGCGTTTCTGGACCCATGTTTATATAAACTTTTTTCATTATTTTGATGAGAGGAAACCACCTTAGAAGTTTGACGGGTTACTCGTGAGACACTCTGTATGATCATGTAAGTACAGGTGGCTCTCCCACCAACAAACGCTGTGTGCCGCTGAGCTGTTCTGTTTAGTGGTGGGGGAAGCACAACGAAGGGAACTGATCAGTCTCTCCATAGTGCTACCAGCGTAGTATTTTTTTATTTCTGATGTCTTATTCCCTTCAACTTGTGCATTTGGTAGTAGGCCTACTGTTCTATGTACCTATTGTTTTTACGGAAAATGCAGGTAACACGCAATAAGGCTACGGAGTATAGTGTCAGTGTATACAATTTTATGAAAAAAAAACGGACCAATTTTACAGACTGATGTGCAAAATCGTGTAGCCATAGCTACGGGGATTTCGCGTAGTACAGTTCAAGGAATTTTGAAAGAAAAAAGAAAAAACCCTGATGTGTTAATTAGAACACCGAATAAGAAAAGAATGAGAAGGAAAGTGAAGAGTGAAGTGGACGATTTTGATAAGTGTGTCGTGAGAAGAACAATATACGATTTTCATAAAACAAACGCTGAATGGCCAACATTGAATTCGTTACTCCCCGTTTTGCGGGAGAAAATTAATTTCAAAGGAAGTAAATGTTCACTGTGGAAAATTATTAAAGATATGGGATTCAGATGGAAAAAGGGAAAAGACAACAGAAAAGATAAAGTTTTTAACTATAGGGTGATTCAAAAAGCGCCGGTTTTTAAACGGCTGGTAAATTTTTGTTTATCGGTTGGCAACATTGTTTGACCTCATTTCTATTTCGGAGAACATTCCGATTGACGATTCAGTTGTAGTTTCTCTTGTTCGCAGTGTAGTACTCTCGCAGTCTGTGTCTAACCATGGAGAAGTTTACTATTGCGCAACGAGTGTTAATGTTACCAGAATGGAGAGAGTTATGCGGCTACTGTTAGGCGACTTCGCGGTACTCTAGGACGTAATGAAGCACCGAATGAATCAACAGTTCGCAGGCTCATGAAAAAGTTTTTTGAGACGGGTTCAACAGTCGACCTTAAAAGTTCTGGACGTCGTCGTTCTGGCCGAACTGAGCAGAACGTCGCGTTGGTTCGTGACAGTGTGGCTGTTAGCCCAGCAAAATCAATACGTCGCCGTTCTCAACAATTGGGTTTACGATGTTCTTCTGTACGGAGAATTCTTCGGTACGATCTCAAATATCACCCGTATAAAATTCAGTTGACGCAACATTTGAAAGTGGCAGACCATCAGAAGAGACGACAGTTTGTTGACTGGGTATTGAGAAAACGGCAGGATGATGACACCTTCGCAAACAAAATCATTTTCAGTGATGAGGCGCACTTTCACTTAAACGGTATTGTTAATAAACAGAACTGCCGTATGTGGGGTTTTCTAAACCCCACAAACTTGTCCCACATAGTCGAAACTTGTCGTGCAGTAATATCCAATTTCATGGACAGAGTTGATGCGTGCCAGCGCAGTAGAGGAGGACACATGCATGACATCATTTTTCATACATGAAATCGGAAGGTAAGATGAACTTGTTGATGTATTTATTTTCAGTTTTTCAATAAAATAAATCTCTTAATTTGATATATCAAAACCGACGCTCTTTTTGAATCACCCTATAGTTTTTAGTCTAGTGTAGTAGCTGTAACAGAGTAGTATACAGTTAGAAAGAGATGGAATGATGATTAAGTGAGAAGGAGACAACAGTTGCCCCCCCCCCGTTGAAACTATCCCTACTCTACCTACACGCCCTCCCCTTACAAGCTTCTTCCAAAAACAAATCTACTATATTTACCTTAACTTTTCAAAAATAAATTATGCAATTGAAACTGTCATTTCATTTATAATCACCCTGTATAATGTTGTTTAGGTCATCAGCCGAAAGGATGGTTTGAACCTCTAGAGGTTTTACTAGGTAAAAACGAGGAGTAAGGTGGTTTACCATTGCCACAACTCACTGAGTTGAAAGAGTATGCTTATCAGCATGCCAGGCCCTCCGAAAAGCACTCACTTTCCACCCTGCAAATTACACCTTCACTTCATTCACCACAGGGTCTGGCTGTATAGTGAAATTCATTACTTTCAGAGGAGATAACTGTGATTAGTGTCACCTAACACACCTCTACCTCTTCTGTTCTTAAATGATTCAGTCATTTAATTGACTGACCATGTGATAAGAAACAGAACTATTTATTTTAGCCCTGCAACGAACAGATTGAGTGTAAATAATTTGACACTCCGCCTGTCTGTTATGGGCAGCTGTATAATGAAAACTTACAATCGGCTGGCGCGTCTTTTTCACTAAATCCTTAATGTTATAGTACTGATGTTTCTCAAACGCAGCGAATAACATTTCAAGGACGACATCTTTGTCGTCACGAGCCTTTTTACCTTCCGATTTCTTCTTTTCTTCGTATTCAATCTGAAACGAAAAAAAAATCTGGTGTAAAACACTCGCACAACTTTCTCTTGCCAATGCAAATAATTAACAATAAACCTAACATTAGTATTAAAACATTAGAAATAAACAACAAAACTAACCTCAAAAAACATTAGTGAAATACGCAAAATTAAAATCGATCTCAGTTTGGCTTAAAAATACGGAAAATCGCTCATTCACGCTAAACTAGGCACTGTACAAAAAAATGCTTATAATAAAAGTTTTAGATCTCTTAATTTCCTATAAATTTTATTATAATATACACTTTTGCCGTAAAATGCATTCTAAGGCCGAAATGTAAAAAAAATTGATTTTTCACACGTTTTCGTAAGAAAAAAACAGAAAATTGCTAACTACCGCTAAACTAAGCATTATACAAAAAAAATGTTTGAAATAAAAGTTGTAGAATTTTACATTCTCTACAACTTTTATTATATAACGTTTTGCGCTAAAATGCATATTAAAGCCGCAATCTTAAAAAGAAAATGTTTTTATGTAAAAACAGCCTCACGCAGAATTTCAGCAAACATGGCGCCTACCCTATCTTGTAGAGAATAAAAAATTAAGTAAACCAGGCGATTTAAAAAAAAATTGTAGGACCAGTTTTTGATAAAATCGCAAAAAAGTGAAAAATTATACGAATAAACTACTGCTTCTGGTTAACCGATTTTGATGAAAATGTTCGTGTCGGGTCCGGTAGTGGTATGTAACTTAAGTTTCAAGTTTTAAGTTCGTACAATGTTCCGTTCTTGAGATATTTTGTATACACACACACACACACACACAGACCAATCGCTAAAAACATGTTTTTTGGGTTCAGGGGGTCTGAAAACGTATAGATCCGGTGAAAACTCGATTTCTTTAAAATCGACATGAAAATAATACTTTCCTTCCTATATATTCATAAAGGCAAGAGAAAGTAAAAATTATACAATTACAACCAGTCAAAACCAGACCCAGTGTAACCCATCGAGTATCCCGTACCCATTTTATGGACAACTCTAGCATGCCGTATCGCGGCTTCGCATGTAAAAGATGGTGTAATTGCTTTTTTGAAAAATAACTGTCAAAACTAAAAACTTAAATCTACGTTAAATAAAAATAAAATATCAAAACAATTGGTCACTCACCAATTAAAAGAAAATTAAAACAAATCAACGAAACATGCAACTTTACTTTTATAAAATATTTTTTTTTTAAATTCCTAATTTTGTGTACGTTGCAATCTGTTCAATTGAGAACAATAAGCAACCCCATCACCCAATCAGATGAGGATGATGTGTATGACGTGTAAATGAGGTGGTGTAGTCTTCTACACACACACACACACACTCACAGAGTATGGTTACCATCTAACTACACCCACAACCACTCTCTACCATTCAAATCCGTATAAAAGTAACTACCTTTACTAGCATTTCAACCAAGAACCTTTGGCTCCAAAAATCAGCTGTTAAACAGCTGATTTTAGATAAAAAATCGTATCTGCATAATAAAATAGAATGGCCCATATATAAGAAGAAGTCCCTATCAATTAACTCCAAAATCAGGCATTATAACTCTGTAATCAAGCCAGAGACTACATATGCTTGTGAGACCCTTTTCAACTTGAACACTCGATCAACCACGGACAAACTTCAAAAGATAGACAGAAGAATATTAAGAACAGCCATCAATTTCAAGCATCAAGTCCAAGGAAAATGGTGGATAGTCCCCAACGATATAGTTTATAAGGAAAATGAGCCGATATTGGACACAATGAGGAAGAGGAGAGTCGCTTTCTTTGGCCACCTTAGCAGACTGCATGACTCGAGGCTCATTAAACAGCTCCTTGACTACCAAATGAAGAATAAGATCCAAAACAAATGGATACAGGAAGTCATGTCAGACATGAGGAACTTGAATATAAATGAAGAAATGATCCAGAGACGAGAAGAGAAGACCATCCTAAAGGAAGAGAAGGATAACCCAACTGCCTTTCAGAGAGAGAAGACAGCCGAATGCAGCTGTAGCAGAGAGATTGAGAGCCACCAGGCCAAGGAATATGAAATTGATGTGGGAACGAAGAAAACAACAGTGTGGTGCCATAACTAACTCCTCAAGGAACGCATGTCCATGAGTGACTTGAGTGCTCCAATTGGGGCGTAAATTAAAAAAAAATAAAAAAAAAATAGAATAAAATTATCATGTGATGTAACCAGCTGATCGTTAGCACCACGTGTCGCTATTTGCTAAATCATTTAGCACTTTATTTATGACAAATCACATCAGCTGGTTTAAAACCACCCCACATTATCTAACCAAATAAAAGCCTTAATGTACGACATTAACATCATTTTCAACCCTTTAGGGCTAACTTTTTAACGGTTTCTATAGCCTAAAACCTGCACTGGCATCAGAATTGCAACATTAAAAAAAAACTGCATGGAAATTGGTTTAGTAATTTAGGAGATGAAGGGAAAACACACACACACACACACACACACACACACACACACACACACACACATCAAATTTTATATACGAGGGCAGTCCAGAAAGTCTGTCACGTTTTAATATAAAAAAAAACTAAGTACAAGAAAGAAATTTTATTATGTACATTTGAAAGTGCAACTAAAATGCTATTTTTCTACATAATCACCAAACAAATTAAGACACTTATCATAGCGGTGAACTAATTTTAAAATGCCGGCGTCATAAAAGTCTACCGCCTGTCATTTTAACCAGTTAGTCACACCCTCCTGCAGCTCCGCGCTGCAGGTATGCTTCAACCAAGTCTCGTCTCCTGTAACGATTCGATCGAGTAGTGAGTCACCATTTTCCTCGTAAGCGTGCAAAAATGACAATGAAGTAGCCAAACGATGATTTTTGTGGGTTTCTGTTAGGATTTAGGGCACCCATCTTGCACAAAATTTGTGATAACCTAATTTTTCTGTAACAATTTCGTGCAATAAACTTTTTGAAATTTGTGGGAAAAAAGCGATAGCTCTCTTATGGTGAATCGACGGTCTTCTCTAATCTTCTCATTGTATTTATTCACAATGTCATCAGTCACGAGGCTTGGTCGTCCACTTCGTTCTTCCTCGTGAACATTAGTTCGGCCATTTTTGAACTGAATGCACAAACGCCGTACTCCACTTTCAGTGTAAGCATCGTTCCCATAAACTTCACAGATTTGGCGATAAATCTCAATTGGTTTATTGTTTTTAGCCAACAAAAACCGTATTACCGACCGTACTTCACAACTGGCGAGATTTTTAATTGCGGCACACATTTTAAATTGTTGTTGAAATACAACGAAACGAGACACAGACCTCTCGCTAGCACGGCTGGATAGCCACTGACACCGCGGCACCAAAATGGCCGCGATAGCATGAGCCCTAGCGGCTACAACGCAAAACGTGACAGACTTTCTGGACTGCCCTCGTATATATAGGGTGATTCAAAAAGAGCGCCAGTTTTTAAACGGCTGGTAAATTTTTGTTTATCGGTTGGCAACATTGTTTGACCTCATTTCTATTTCGGAGAACATTCCGATTGACCATTCAGTTGTAGTTTCTCTTGTTCGCAGTGTAGTACTCTCGCAGTCTGTGTCTAACCATGGAGAAGTTTACTATTGCGCAACGAGTGTTAATCGTCAAAACATTTTACCAGAGTGGAGAGAGTTATGCGGCTACTGTCAGGCGACTTCGCGGTACTCTGGGACGTAATGAAGCACCGAATGAATCAACAGTTCGCAGGCTCATGAAAACGTTTTTTGAGACGGGTTCAACAGTCGACCTTTAAAGTTCTGGATGTCATCGTTCTGGCCAAACTGAGCAGAGCGTTGCGTTGGTTCGTGACAGTGTGGCTGTTAGCCCAGCAAAATCAATACGTCGCCGTTCTCAACAATTGGGTTTAAGATGTTCTTCTGTACGGAGAATTCTTCGGTACGATCTCAAATATCACCCGTATAAAATTCAGTTGACGCAACATTTGAAAGTGGCAGACCACCCCAGAAGAGACGACAGTTTGTTGACTGGGTATTGAGAAAACGGCAGGATGATGACACCTTTGCAAACAAAATCATTTTCAGTGATGAGGCGCACTTTCACTTAAACGGTTTTGTTAATAAACAGAACTGCCGTATGTGGGGTTTAGAAAACCCTCGCGTGGTTAATGAAAGGGAAATGTATGCACAGCGAGTGACAGTTTGGTGCGGCTTTTGGTCGGGCAGTATCATCGGCCCTTACTTTTTTGAAAATCAAGAAGGACAAGCCGTGACAGTAAATGGAGACCGATACCGTACGATGATTAGGGAGTTTTTGTGGCCTCATTTGGATGGAATGGACATTGACGAGTTGTGGTTTCAGCAGGATGGTGCCACCTGTCACGCTGCACGAGAAACAATGTTGTTGCTCCGTGAACGGTTCCAGGATCGCATCATTTCTCGTAATTCCGACCATCAATGGCTACCAAGGTCGTTTGACTTGACGCCTTGTGACTTTCATCTTTTGGGTCATCTGAAGTCATTGGTGTATGCCAATAAACCCCGAAACATCAATGACTTGAAGGAGGAAATTCGACGGGTTATCGGGCAAATGGAAGTCGAAACTTGTCGTGCAGTAATATCCAATTTCATGGACAGAGTTGATGCGTGCCAGCGCAGTAGAGGAGGACACATGCATGACATCATTTTTCATACATAAAATCGGAAGAAAAGATGAACTTGTTGATGTATTTATTTTCAGTTTTTCAATAAAATAAATCTCTTAATTTGATATATCAAAACCGGCGCTCTTTTTGAATCACCCTATAGATATTTCTCGTTAGTAATGTGCTTGAAATAAGAAGGCATTGAAAAAGTTTCCGGAATGAATGGTGGTTTAATGGGGTAATGATACGACCTACACCATTGCTTACCTAATCACCATCAAAAAATCATCACGTAAAAATCTAGTGTGAAACACTCACACAACTTTCTCTTGCCAATGCAAATAATTAACAATAAACCTAACATTATTAATAAAATTTTAGAAATGATAAGATTGTCGACAATCAAGACCTGAGAATTCATGAGGATATTGAAAACGCAAATAAAACTCGTCTGCGATCAAGAAAGCCGCCTACAAAAACTGCAATTACTGCCAAAGAGGAAGCATTTAACATACCCAGTGCATGGCAGCAAGAATGGGCATCAAAGCAGCAAGAACAAATCCTATGGTTTGCACAAAAACCACCAGGTTTTGGACTACCTCGTAGAAAATGGTCAGCTCTAAATAGAATAAGAACAAAACACCACGGTAGGTGTGCTGATTTATTGTTTAAATGGGGCAAAATACCATCGCCTTTATGTGAGTGTGGTCAAAGACAAACTATTGATCACATAGTGAAAGAGTGCAGAATAACTGCCTTTAGAGGAGGGACAAGAGCGGATTTCCTGATGGCAACTCCAGAATCAATAGCCTACTTGGACAGACTGGATGTCTGTATATAGACTTAAGCATGTTTTTATAATTACGTACTGTATGTACATATTTTTCATACTTTTTTTTTTTAATGATTATTTGTTTCCCAAACAATCATTAATGTTATTTCCCATCCTTATAGACAGAGGGTCATATTTGATCCCAATATATAACAATTATGATGCTGATTTTTAAATGTCTTGAAAAGCCATACGCTAAATAAATAAATTTAGAAATAAACAAAACACTAACCTCAATAAACATAACCTTATTTTAATCATGAGTGAATGACACAAAATGAAAATCGAACTCAATTTGGCTTAAAAAAAAATGGAAAATCACACTTTCACGCTAAACTAGGCTCTGTAGAGAAAAATGCTCTAAATAAAAGTTGTAGATCTCTTAATTTTCTATAAATTTTATTATATACACTTTTGTCGTAACGTGCATACTAAGGCCGAAATCTTAAAAAAATCGATTTTTCACACGTTTTCGTGAGAAAAAACAGAAAATCGCTAATTACCACTAAACTAAGCGTTATACAAAAAAATGCTTGAAATAAAAGTTGTAGGTTTTTAAATTCTCTACAACTTTTATTATATACATTTTTGCTCTAAAATTAATATTAAAGCCGTAATCTTAAAAAAACACTTTTTTTACGTAAAAAAACCCTCACCAAGAATTTCAGCAAACATGGCGCCTACCCTATCTTTTAGAGAATAAAACATTGAGTAAATGAGGCGATTTTAAAAAAAAATCGTAGGACCAGTTTTTGAGAAAATCGCAAAAAAGTGAAAAATTATACGAATAAACTACTACTTCCGATTGACAGATTTTAATGAAAATATTCGTGTCGGGTCCGGTAGTGGTATGTAACTTAAGTTTCAAGTTTCAAGTTCGTACAATGTTCCGTTCTTGAGATATTTTGTATACACACACACACACACACACAGACAAATCGCTAAAAACATGTTTTTTTGGTTCAGGGGGTCTGAAAACGTGTAGATCCGGAGAAAACTCGATTTCGAAAAATCGACATGAAAACAGTACTTTCCTTCCTATATATTCATATAGGCAAGAGAAAGTAAAAATCAACATGAATTGATTTGATACGTGTGAGATACCAACTGACTTGGTTCACCAACTCTACGATTGTCATTCTTCGATCATCTAGAATCAATTGCTTCACTTTTGCAATCATTTCGAGAAGTCCTTTAACGTCTTCTGCCCTTTCTTAACACTTTCACTGCTGAGATCCCGTCAACTGACGTCACAAAACAACTTTTCTCTTCTGCGGATTTAGTACTTTAGTGTATTAGCGGATTTAGTTCAGTTCTATTAGTGCTATTAGTATTTTTTACTTTCTCTTGCCTATATGAATATACAGGGCGTTTCAAAATGTTCTTCGGGGTTACGAAAATTCATTACAAAAAAACTATTCCACTTACAAGAATGAAACAAGTACTGTACGAAAGAGCAATTCAAACAGTTTTTTTCCACGGGTACTGGGCAGTTAGTTGACCGTCTGCCCGCTAGGTGTAGACAGTAGAGAAAATGGCTGCCACGGGAAGCGAGAAGTCGTTTTGTGTCTTAGAATTTCACTTGTCAAAGTCGGTAATTACTGTGCAACGTGCGTTTCGGTTGAAATTTCATAAGGATCCACCAAGTGACAATTCAATTCGTGCATGGTACAAACAATTCAGCGAAACTGGTTGCTTGTGCAAGCGGAAATCAACTGGTCGTCCATCAACCTTAGATGCCAGTGTTGACAGTGTGCGTGCAAGTTTTATTCGCAGCCCGTCAAAATCGACTGCGTCTGCAGGCAGAGAGTTAGGAATTCCGAAAACAACAGTGTGGCGAGTTCTCCGTAAACGTTTATTATTCAAACCGTACCATCTTCAATTACTGCAGCATCTATCTGATGGAGATAAAACACGTAAGCTCCATTTTTGTTTAGAGTTACAGCAAAAGGTGTCATTGGATGAAGGTTTTCTAGAGAAGATAATTTTCAGCGATGAAGCTACGTTTCATATCAGCGGCAAAGTAAATCGTCATAACGTGCGAGTTTGGGGAAGTGAAAACCCACACGCTTATGTGGAACACGTTAGGGATTCTCCGAAAGTAAACGTTTTTTGCGCGATCTCTCGTGAGGCAGTGTATGGGCCGTTCTTTTTTGCAGAAACGACAGTAAACGGCATGACGTACCTGGACATGTTGTAATTATGGCTTATGCCTCAGCTATTAAATGACTTCATTTTCCAGCAAGACGGTTGTCCTGCCCATTTTCATAACGAGGTTCGACGGTACCTTAACACAACACTGCCTCGACGCTGGATAGGACGCGCGTCTGAGGAAGACCAACAACTTTTGCTGTGGCCACCAAGATCACCAGACCTCACGCCATGTGACTTCTTTCTCTGGGGCTATGTGAAAGACAATGCCGAACGATATCGCTGAGCTGAAGGATCGCATAATCAATGCGGTCAACTCTATCGAAAGAGACATGTTAGGGCGTGTTTGGCAAGAGCTAGACTTTCGTGTTGACGTATGCCGTGTCACCAAAGGAGCACACATTGAACATTTATAGATGTTAAAAAAACTGTTTGAATCCCTGCATCTGCACGTACAACTTTCATTTAGGTAAGTGGAATAGTTTTTTTGTAGTGAATTTTCGTAACCCTGAAGAAAATTTTGAAACGCCCTGTATAGGAAGGAAAGTATTGTTTTCATGTCGATTTTTAGAAATCGATTTTTCACCAGATCTATACTTTTTCAGACCCCCTGAACCCAAAAAAACATGTTTTTAGCGATTGGTCTGTGTGTGTATACAAAATATCTCAAGAACAGAACATCGTACGGACTTGAAACTTAACACTTAAGTTGCATACCACTACCGGACCCGACACGAACATTTTCATCAATATCGGTCAACCGGAAGTAGTAGTTTATTCGTGTAATTTTTCACTTTTTTGTGATTTTCTCAAAAACTGGTCCTGCGATTTTTAAAATCGCCTGGTTTATTCAGTTTTTTATTCTCTACAAGATACGGTAGGCGCCATTTTTGCTGAAATTCTTGGTGAGGCTGTTTTCACGTAAAAACGTTGTTTTTTTAAGATTACGGCTATAATATGCATTTTAGCGCAAAAATTTATATAACAAAAGTTGTAGAGAATTTAAAATCCTACAACTTTTATTTCAAACATTTTTTTGTATAACGCTTAGTTTAGCTGTAATTAGCGATTTTCTGATTTTTTTCTCACGAAAACGTGTGAAAAATTGATTTTTTTAAAGATTTTGGCCTTAGTATGCATTTTACGACAAAAGTGTATATAATCAAATTTATAGAAAATTAAAAGCTCTACAACTTTTATTTCTATCATTTTTCTCTACAGAGGCTAGTTTAGCGTGAAAGAGTGATTTTCTGTATTTTTAAGCCAAACTGAGGTCTATTTTCATTTTGTGTCTTTCATTCATGATTAAAATAAGGTTATATTTTTGAGGTTAGTTTTGTTGTTTATTTCTAATGTTTTATTACTAATGTTAGGTTTATTGTTAATTATTTGCATTGGCAAGAGAAAGTTGTGTGAGTGTTTCACACCAGATTTTTTACACTTTCAGCACTTTTCTTTTAGTTTTTAAAAAAGTATCTAATTATTTTTTGATGATTAACCACGGCTACACATGTACATCAACAAAAACATAACCTCAAAAACACGGCTCAACGTTTATCTACATAGTTTACAAAATATTCGGTAGATTTCGCTGCAAGCATAGAAAATTAAATTAAATAAAATGTAGAATGAATATGTGCAACCAAAGTTCGATATAACCTCATCTGAATCTGACTACAGAATTTAATGTAACGGCCCGACGTATAGGGCCTACTCGGGGGCTTACACTTCAAAGTGTTAACAGGTTAACTGCCACACTAAAATATTAGTACTATCCAAGACTGCTACGCCTAAATAATGAAAAACTTCCACCAGCTCTAAAAAAACGTTTTCCCATAAAAGGAAAGTTTTCAACCCTAAATACATATTTATTGTGTTATAATTAACTTAAATTCAGTTTTCATTGAAAAAAAAAACACATAAATAGCTGAGACACAAAATTATGTCTCGTAGCAACCAAAGATGATGAGACATAGTTTCATGTCTCAAAGTATTACAAATTGAAACAAAAAAGTGAAAACACACTAAGTTATTTATTACTTTAGTAATACAAGGAAAACAAAGCAGTATTTTGTAACTACCATAATTACAGGCCAAAATATATCAATTACTAATGTTATATTTATTAAAATGTTTTATAATTCCTCAAAATAAATCACGAAAAATAAATATACTTTTTGGTTCTTTTCAAAAATTAAAAGTCTCTAATCACAATTTACTGAACACTATTTACAAAATATGAACTAAATTAGGCCAAGCCGACATTTTTTCAAATTTTGAAACATGGTTTTCAAAAAAACAGTCCAAGAATCTTACTAGTGAAAACTTATAATAAAAGAAATATGTTCGTCACTGAATGTTTTTTTAAGATTGTTAACAAAATAATTTTAATAATAAATAATACGCAAATGCTAAAAACATGGGTAAAAAGTTAGTAATTTTATCTTTTTATGCATATATTATAAGTCAACCTTATGTACAACTTTGTCAGCTGTCAAACTTCGTAAACAGCGGCCTGCAACGAGACACAAATTCATGTCTCGCAGCAGCCGTGGCAAAGTTATCCGAGACACAGATTGATGTCTGATAGCAGTGGTGGATTTCATACTGAGACATATTTATGTGTCTCATGGGAGTCAACATGTTAAGAAAGAAAATTACTTACGTTATTTTTATGATCGGAAACAGGTTTGTAATTATGAACGATTCTATCCAGCTGTTTCACCTTTCTAGCTGGTAACGATGCTTTCCTTATAGACTCCAACTTCAATTTCATATAACAACTGTCAGCTAAAACAAAAACAAAAATCTGGTGTGAAACACTCACACAACTTTCTCTTGCCAATGCAAATGATTAACAATTTAACATAATTTTAGCAATAAGACATTAGAAATGAACAAAAAACTAACCTCAAAAACAATGAAAATCGAACTGTTTGGCTTAAAAATACGGAAAAACACTCTTTCACGCTAAACTAGGCTCTGTAGCGAAAAATGCTCTAAATAAAAGTTGTAGATCTTTTTATTTTCTATAAAATTTATTATATACACTTTTCTCGTAAAATGCATACTAAGGCCGAAATCTTAAAAAAAAATATTTTTCACACATTTTCGTGAGAAAAAAATCAAAAAATCGCTAATTACTGCTAAACTAAGCGTTATACAAAAAAAATGTTTGAAATAAAAGTTGTAGAATTTTAAATTCTCTACAATTTTTATTATATAAATTTTTGCGCTAAATTGCATATTAAAGCAGTAATCTTAAAAAAACTATGTTTTTACGTAAAAACACCCTCACCAAGAATTTCAGCAAACATGGCGCCTACCCTATCTTTTAGAGAATAAAAAATTAAGTAAATGAGGCGATTTTTAAAAAAATCGTAGCACCAGTTTTTGAGAAAATCGCAAAAAGTGAAAAATTATACGAATAAACTTCTACTTCCGTTTGACCGATTTTGAAGAAAATGTTCGTGTCGTATCCGGTAGTGGTATGTAACTTAAGTTTCAAGTTTCAAGTTCATACGATGTTCCGTTCTTGAGATATTCTGTACACACACACACACACACACACACACACACACACACACACACGCACAGATCAATAGGTAAAAAGCAGTTGTTGTGTGGGTGTGAG
Source organism: Catonia carolina (assembly GCA_035578175.1). NCBI lineage: Eukaryota > Metazoa > Arthropoda > Insecta > Hemiptera > Achilidae > Catonia > Catonia carolina. Next base: position 1,271,481 of record JAQMRL010000036.1, on the reverse strand, counting down.
GGTATCTGTTTAGGTGTATAATCGGGTGAAGAGTGTATTTGTTAAAATCGACATGAAAACAATACTTTCCTTCCTATACAGTATATTCATATAGGCAAGAGAAAGTAATAAAGGTAAACAAAAGGTAAACAAATTACTCACCATACGGGCGACATTCCAGTTTCTGTACTATTTTCCCTTCCAGACATAATTTTTCAGACTCTGGTACAACTGTATCTGCATTCGAAGTAGCTGAAACGAGATTAAAAAAATCTGGTGTAAAACACTCACAAATGACTTTCTCTTGCCAGTGCAAATAATTTAAACAATATTACCTAACACTAGTAATAAAACATTAGAAATAAACAAAAAAACTAACCTCAATAGACATAACCTTATTTTACTCATGAGTCAAAGACGCAAAATGAAAATCGAACTCAATTTGGCTTAAAAAAAACGGAAAATCACACTTTCACGCTAAACTAGGCTCTGTAGAGAAAAATGCTCTAAATAAAAGTTGTAGATCTTTTAATTTCCTATAAATATGATTATATACACTTTTGTCGTAAAATGCATTCTAAGGCCGAAATTTAATAAAAATCGATTTTTCACACGTTCTTGTAAGAAAAAAACAGAAAATCGCTAATTACTGCTAAACTAAGCGTTATACAAAAAAATGTTTAAAATAAAAGTTGTAGGTTTTCAAATTCTCTACAACTTTTATTATATACATTTTTGCTCTAAAATTAATATTAAAGCAATTATCTTAAAAAAACACTTTTTTTACGTAAAAACACCCTCACCAAGAATTTCAGCAAACATGGCACCTACCCTATCTTGCAGAGAATAAAAAATAGAGTAAATGAGGCGATTTTTAGAAAAAAACGTAGGACCAGTTTTTGAGAAAATCGCAGAAAAGTTAAAAATTATACGAATAAACTACTACTTCCGGTTGACCGATTTTGATGAAAATGTTCGTGTCGGGTCCGGTAGTGACTTAAGTTTAAAAAAATTAAAAAATTAAAAATTAAATACCGGTGGTAACTTAAGTTTCAAGTTCATATGATGTTCCATTCTTGAAATATTCTGTTCACACACACACACACACACACACAGACGAATTGATAAAAACATGTTTTTTGGGTTCAGGGGGTCTGAAAACGTATAGATCCGGTGAAAACTCGATTTTGAAAAATCGCCATGAAAACAATACTTTCCTTCCTATATATTCATATAGGCAAGAGAAAGTATTTAGTTGCCTATATGAATATATAGGCAAGAGAAAATAAAAAATATCAAAAAATATTTTTTTTTGTCTAGTTAGATTCTCTGAAATGTACTCTTTAAAATGGTATATCTGATTATGTAATACGGCTTTTAAAAACTGATGTAAAATTTGAAAAAACGACTCTATGTTCAAAATAAATTTTGTTTTTTTTTCGAAAACAACACTAATTTTCAATAATCTCTAGCATGAAAACGAAACAAGATAGAGCCATGATCTTTTTTTTGTTTTGAAATGCGTTTCATTCTGTTTTAGTTGATAATAATATCACTAGAGTGCAGCACTAACAGTACGTAACCTGTAGTGCAGGAGAATTCTCAACTACATCACAGTTAGTAAGCCTTTTATCTCAATTATCTAAAAAATTAAAATGTTCTGTTTTTGGAAGTTTGGGAAAATCATAACTTCTATTCTGTTAAAGATAGAGCAATAAATTTTTTAAAAATTGTTCAGAAGACTTAGTTCTATGATCTGATGAAGGGAAATTACAAAGTAACCTCAATTTGTTTTTTACTTTCTTTTGCCTATATGAATATATAGGAAGGAAAGTATTGTTTTCATGTCGATTTTTCGAAACCGAGTTTTCACCGGATCTATACGTTTTCAGACCCCCTGAACCCAAAAAACATGTTTTTAGCGATTGGTCTGTGTGTGTGTGTGTGTGAACAGAATATCTCAAGAACGAAACAACGTACGAACTTGAAACTTGAAACTTAAGTTACATACCACTACCAGACCAGACACAAACATTTTCATCAAAATCGGTCAACCGGAAGTAGTAGTTTATTCGTATAATTTTTCACTTTTTTGCGATTTTCTCAAAAACTGGTCCTACGATTTTTTTTAAAATCGCCTGGTTTACTTAATTTTTTATTCTCTACAAGATAAGGTAGGCGCCATGTTTGCTGAAATTCTGGGTAAGGCTCTTTTTACGTAAAAACTTTTTATTTTTAAGATTGCGGCTTTAATATGCATTTTAGCACAAAACGTTATATAATAAAAGTTGTAGAGAATGTAAAATTCTACAACTTTTATTCCAAACATTTTTTTGTAAAACGCTTAGTTTAGCGGTAATTAGCAATTTTTTGGTTTTTTCACACGAAAACGTGTGAAAAATCGATTTTTTTAAGATTTCGGCCATAGTATGCATTTTACAACAAAAGTGTATATAATTAAATTTATAGAAAATTAAAAGATCTACAACTTTTATTTAAAGCATTTTTCTCTATTGAACCTTGTTTAGAGAGAAAGAGTGATTTTCCGTATTTCTAAGCCAAACTGAGGTTGATTTTCATTTTGCGTCTTTCACTCATGATTAAAATTAGGTTATGTTTATTGAGGTTGGTTTTTTGTTTATTTCCATTGTTTTATTAATAATGTTAGGTTTATTGTTAATTATTTGCACTGGCAAGAGAAAGTTGTGTTGGTGTTTAACACCAGATTTTTTTTATTTAGACTTAAAAATACAAGTTGTAGTTTTTCGTTGATGTAAAAATTTAAAACATTTTTTAAAATTCAGATTATAAGATTTTAAAAAACTATTTCGTCACATCACAGAACAGAATTTTATCTTTAATTAAAAAAAAAATCTGGTGTGAAACACTCACACAACATTCTCTTGCCAATGCAAATAATTAATAATAAACCTAACATTATTAATAAAATATTAGAAATAAACAAAAACTAACCTCAAAAACATAACCTTATTTTAATCATGAGTGAATGACGCAAAATGAAAATCGAACTCAATTTGGCTTAAAAAAAAACGGAAAATCACACTTTCACGCTAAACTAGGCTCTGTAGAGAAAAATGCTTTAATTAAAAGTTGTAGATCATTTAATTTCCTATAAATTTTATTATATACACTTTTGTCGTAAAATGCATTCTAAGGCCGAAATCTTTAAAAAATCGATTTTTCACACGTTTTCGTGAGAAAAAAACAGAAAAAATCGCAAATTACCGCTAAACTAAGCGTTATACAAAAAAATGTTTGAATTGAAAGTTGTAGAATTTTACATTCTCTACAACTTTTATTATATAACGTTTTGCGCTAAAATGCATATTAAAGCCGCAATCTTAAAAATAAAATGTTTTTACGTAAAAATAGCCTCACGCAGAATTTCAGCAAACATGACGCCTACCCTATCTTGTAGAGCATAAAAAATGTAGTAAACCAGGCGATTTTAGAAAAAATCGTAGGACCAGTTTTTGAGAAATTCGCAAAAAAGTGAACAATTATACGAATAAACTACTACTTCCGGCTGACCGATTTTGATGAAAATGTTCGTGTCGGGTCCGGTAGTGGTATGTAACTTAAGTTTCAAGTTTGTACGATGTTCTGTTTTTGAGATATTCTGTTCACACACAGACCAATCGCTTAAAACATGTTTGTGTGGGTTCAGGGGGTCTGAAAACGTATAGATCCGGTGAAAACTTGATTTCGAAAAATCGACATGAAAACAATACTTTCCTTCCTATATATTCATATAGGCAAGAGAAAGTAAAAAAATGAGACTGATAGGTCAAATACAAAATAAGTTACAGCTTTTCCAAAAACACACTGATATTTCATCCCCCACCCCTTAAAGGCGACAGGGTGGAAATTTTTAATATCATATTATATGGAAAATTATCTTTTTTTTTTAACTCTAACTTCCAAAAACAAAATCGGGTTTGTAACTCATAAGGGTAAGTTTTTCATATTTTCGGTATGTTCCCCCCTTTACAGAGAACAAAAGAATTGTTATACTCACGAGTAAAATGCGAAAATACTCCGAGAGTCTGCCGAGTAACTAACGACACATCTAACCGATGATCCCTCGGTATATTTTCTTCACCCGGTTCTCGTAAACACAATACCGACTCGGAAAGATTTAACGATACTTGAGTCTTCTGTCCTGGATTCCTGTTAACAAACAATTTCCACTCGATTAACAACAGCTTTGTCTTGCCAATGTAAATAATGAAAAACATAATAACCTTTGTTTAATCATGAGCGGACAATGTGAAATGAAAAATCTAGTGTAAAACACTCGCACAACTTGCTCTTGCCAATGTAAATAATGGCCAATATAATAACCTACTATTATAAATCAACAAAAAACATAACCTAATTTAATCATGAGTGAATGATGCAAAATGAAAAACAACTTTAGTTATGCTTAATAATAAGGAAAATCACTATTTCAAACTAAACTAGGCTCTATAGAGAAAAATGCTCTAAATAAAAGTTGTACATCTTTTAATTTCCTATAAATTTGATTATACACTTTGGTCGTAAAATGCATACTAAGGCCAAAATCTTGAAAAATCCATTTTTACTTTCTCTTGCCTACATGAATATATAGGAAGGAAAGTATTGTTAACAAATACACTCTTCACCCACCATATACACCTAAACAGACCCCCTCACACCCACACACACAACTGCTTTTTACCTATTGGTCTGTGTGTGTTTTGTATAACGCTTAGTTTAGCGGTAATTAGCGATTTTCTGTTTTTTCTCACGAAAACATGTAAAAAATCTATTTTTTTAAGATTTCGGCCTTAGAATGCATTTTATGACAAAAGTGTATAATCAAATTTATAGGAAATTAGAAGATGTACAACTTTTATTTACAGCATTTTTCTCTACAGAGCCTAGTTTAGCGTGAAAGTACAAATAAACAAAAAACTAACCTCAATAAACATAACCTAATTTTAATCATGAGTGAAAGACGCAAAATGAAAATCAATCTCAATTTGGCTTAGAAATACGGAAAATCACTCTTTCTCTCTAAACAAGGCTCAATAGAGAAAAATCCTTTAAATAAAAGTTGTAGATCTTTTAATTTTCTATAAATTTAATTATATACACTTTTGTCGTAAAATGCATACTAAGGCCAAAATGTTTAAAAAATCGATTTTTCTCACGTTTTCGTGAGAAAAAAACAGAAAATCGCAAATTACCGCTAAACTAAGCGTTATACAAAAAAATGTTTGAAATAAAAGTTGTAGAATTTTAAATTCTCTACAACTTTTATTGTGTAAATTTTTGCTCTAAATTGCATATTAAAGCCGTAATCTTAAAAAAACTATGTTTTTACGTGAAAAAAGCCTCACCCAAAATTTCAGCAAACATGACGCCTACCGTATCTTGTAGAGAATAAAAAATTGAGTAAACCAGGCGATTTTAAAAAAAATCGTAGGACCAGTTTTTGAGAAAATCGCAAAGAAGTGAAAAATTACACGAATAAACTACTACTTCCGGTTAACCGATTTTGATGAAAATGTTCGGGTCAGGTTCGGTAGTGGTATGTAACTTAAGTTTCAAGTTCCAAGTTCGTACAATGTTCCATTCTTGAGATATTTTGTATACACACACACACACACACGCACACACACACACACACATAGACCAATCGCTAAAAACATGTTTTTTGGGTTCAGGGGGTCTGAAAACGTATACATCCGGTGAAAACTCGATTTCAAAAAATCGACATGAAAACAATACTTGCCTTCCTATATATTCATATAGGCAAGAGAAAGTAATAGTTAAAAAACCAATTCATATAGCAGCTGTAACAGGTTGGCGAAAATTAAATATTGTTATAATACTCCAGGAGGAGTATAGGACATGTCGTCAGATATAACACCTGAAATACATATAAGAATCACACAATGTATCACTACTATCAACAAAGAAATTCTTATACGATATAAAAAGTTTCACTGATCAAGTAATTTTTCAGATTCCTTTTAAAGGAATTCAAATCCTCACAACATTTTAAAAATTGTGGTAATTTATTCATGAATTTTCTCCCTGCATAAGTAGGTTTTTGTTCAAACAATTTTGTGGAGTGATTAGCCACATAATAATCATTCCTGTTTCTCGTGTTATGATTGTGAACATTGAAATTGTGCATAAAATTATTTTACCTAACATAGATCATCACGTGAAAAATGTAGAGAGAGGGAACTGTAAGCAATTGTAAGGTGGTTAAATAGTGGCCTGCATGAGGTTAGCTGGTTAGCTCCCACCATACACCTAATAGCTTTCTTTTAAATTTTAAAATCCGTATTCATATTACCCCTGCTAGAATTACCCCATACTAAAATACCACAACGGATATGAGACAGAATGAGGCCATGATAAGCTACCATTAGTAATTTTTTATCATTTAATCTGGCAATTTGTTTTAGTGCAAATACCCCAGATGATATTTTACTACAAACTTGATTGGTACAGAAATCTCAAGACAAAGATCTATCTAGAGATACTGTTAGGAACTTCACTGTTTCTACATGCTCTAAACTATTATTATGAATAAATACATCCACTTCTCTACTTTCTTTAACGTTATGCTTATTTTTAAACTGCAAGTACTGACACTTTTTCCCATTAACTGTTAATAACATTTGATTCAAGAACTTTACTACGTCTGTAATGATACGAAAAGTTTACTAAGTAGCTATACTTTTGAAACATGTACGCAATGTATAAAACTCCAACTCATTTAACTTTGGTTAGTAACCTAAAACTTAAAAATTTATAAAATATTCTAAACTGTTTCTGTTTCAGTCTTAACTAAAAAAAATATCAACCTAATTATCTGAAGTGATATTTAATGCTTACTATATAATTATGTAGCAGATAAGAAATGAAGATACGTGGAAATATTTTGACCTATTTTTTTTTTGTTTTTAATAACTGTGAAAATATTATAATGTCGTGTACTAAAAAATTACAGATCGTGAAAATGACTTTTCAACAATCCTGTTACCGTAATACGTTATCGATTTTTATAGAACATAATTTTAAAACTGTCAATAATAAATTCTGACAGCCGATTAGATTATACAAATAATATTACATTTTATTTTTAAACATAAGTTTTAATTAAAACAACAGTTAATCACTGTATGACTCACTTAGTGATTTTTAATTTTCCAACTTCAATATTTCCTGGGGCTTTTTCCCATCTGTTAGCTATGTACTTTGGAACCTGTAATCGAAAATATAAACCTATTTTAATAAATCAACGTAATGAAAACCACTAAAATGTATTTTTAATTCTGTTTTTGATACAAAAAAATATATAACTTATGTAAATAATACGTAATTACTTTGACAAGCCAGACTCCTCTTCCAGAATTTTGTAAATCCAAATCCCTATCGGCATGCAACGGCGAGGAAGACATGTTAAGAAGTATTTTCGGTTATCACACTACTTTGTTGGTATATAATACACTTCTGTGTAAATGATAGACAAACTATTAGTGACAAATATACAATTATGTTTAACCTCAATCCATGTCCATTAAATTTATCAGCGGTAAACACAACTTCACAAACTTTAATTGTTAAGATAAAAGTAGATAGCGTTAGAATCTCTACCGTTTAATGTTGGCAGTATTATTTTATATTTTTAAATTAAATAAATCAATCAGGTTTTATATTTTTATATAAATAAATTAATTAAAATAATTGAGTATTATTTAAGAATACTTTTCAAACTCGATGAAGTAATTTATAAAAAAATGCAATGCCTCGTACAAATGACAACGATGATCGTGGTACCACAGAATCGTTCAAGACGCTGTTGTTTCAAATAACCTTTTGAACGTCGACGCGTGTTGTTCGGTGTTTGTAAATAATCTTTTGTTACATAATAAACGAGTCAGTTCTAAAAACAATAATTAAATTGTAAGTATTATCGTACTATTATTTAAACTGAAGATGTGTGATAAAGGGATTTCCTATCTATTGAAATCTATCTTTTATACAATGTAAAATTATGAACAAACACTATTCTCCTTCTCTAAAACATGTTTAATCTTAAAATGTTTGTTTGTATAACAAAAAACTCATTGAATTAAAAAATAATTAAAAATCTGTTACTTTTTTTATTCTCTAAATATTAATGAATGAATCTATAATATCTGTTGAAATTAATTGTATTAATTACTGAAAAACTGAGTTCGGCTGTCAAGTTTTAAGTACATGTTCATAGTAAGCTTGTAGAAATGAAGTATTTTTTATCTTATACCACGTAAAGCGAACAAATTTCTTTGTACATTTTCTATAATATATTAAATTATTTTTATAATTCCTATTTTTTATATAGTATCCAAAGTGTGACAATTATGTAGATACCAAATTACTTTCAAATTATTTTTTTGTAAATTGAAGTACAAATTGTTTATACCTTTTAATTACATATCCCAAACATTTTTGACTTGTAGTATAAAATGTAGGTAATGTGTATTATTTTATGTGACAAAAATGTTTATTTTTTTATTATTTTTTTGAGGCCATATTGGACCACTAAGTTAATCAATTTTGAATAATATATTGGTCTAGTTTTCCGGTTTTGTCGGTACTTTTTGAGACATTCCGATCTTTGTTTCCGTATCTCATCTGCAACCTCCACTGTGTCTTTCTGTTTTCCCCAACAAAATCTGTGTGATTTAAGAGTTATATTTATTATTTTCTTCTCAAACGCGCCTTAAATTGTCAGTCCAATTTCATTGAGATCCCTCTTAATTTCTTTAATGTATCTTTTCGTAATCTTCCTGTTCAAGTTGCTGAGGATCAGTTGTTTCAATATTCTACCATTCGGCATTCTTACATGCCGTTTACTGGTGGATGCTCTTGAAGTAAATACACAAATGTTAACGTAGAGTCCGTAGTACAGTTCTTCAATCAAATATTATTAGCAGTTAATGGGAAAAAGTGTCGGTACTTGCAGTTTAAAAATGAACATAACGTTAAAGAAAGTAGAGAAGTGGATGTATTTATTCAAGATAATAGTTTAGAGCATGTAGAAACAGTGAAGTTCCTGGGCGTATCTCTAGATAGATCTTTGTCTTGGGACTTCTATACCAATCAAGTTTGTAGTAAAATATCATCTGGGGTATTTGCACTAAAACAAGTTGCCAGATTAAATGATAAAAAATTACTAATGGCAGCTTATCATGGCCTCATTCTGTCTCATATCCGTTTTGGTATCTTCTTAGTGTCGGGTAATTCTAGCATGAGTAATATGAATAGTGTTTCTAAAATTGAAAAGAAAGCTATTAGGTGTATGGTGGGAGCTAACCAGCTAACCTCATCCACACCACTATTTAACGAGCTTAAATTGCTTACAGTTCCCTGTCTCTACATTTTTGAGGTGATTATGTATGTTAGGCAAAATAATTTTATGCAGAATTTCAATGTTCACAATCATAACACGAGAAACAGGAATGATTATTATGTGGCTAATCACTCCACAAAATTTTTTGAACAAAAACCTACTTATGCATGGAGAAAATTCATGAATAAATTACCCCAATTTTTAAAATGTTGTGATAATTTGCATTACTTTAAAAAAAAATCTGAAAAATTTCTTGATCGGTGAAACTTTTTATAGCATACAAGAATTTTTTGTTGATAGTAGTGATACATTGTGTGATTCTTATATGTATTTCAGGTGTTATACAGAGTGATTTTTTAGTCCTGTTACCCAATTGTTAATTTCTGGTAATATTTTTCTAAAAAAAAATAAATTTTGTTTTGTGACACTTAAGTTGGTAGCCCTACTCAACCAGTATGGATATGGCAGTGTGAGTTGATTCTCCTTGAGCTGTGTAAAATTTTGTACCATTTCCGGTCGTGCTACAAACAGAATGTCTTTTATCCTAAAACAATCTCTTGTTTAAATCTGGAGGCTGAAGCTCTAGAACTAATCGTATGTGATATGGATACAATTTCAATTTTTTAGCAGCTTTCTGAACACTCGAATATGACAAATCAACATGCGAGGAAAGTTTTTGTAAACTTTTCCGTGGAGAATTGAGCAATCTTGTTTTCACATTCTCTTAACGTCATCTGTCAAGAGAGTTGGTCGACCACTACGTTTTCTGCTGCAAACAATACCTGCCTTTAAAAATCAGTTAGTTAGCCTTGAAATTGACTAGAATAGAGTGGAGGAACGCCAAAAAATTTAATTTGAAATGATTCTTTTACACTCGCATACGATTTTGTAGCAAAATATTGTTCAAGAATGAAAACCCGTTGTTCTAGGGTAAAAGACATTCTGTTCGTAACACAACTGGAAACAGCACAAAATTTTACGCAACTCAAGGAGAATCAACTCAAACTGTCGTATGTATACCGGTTGAGTAGGGCTACCAACTTTGTGTCACAAAACAAAATATCCCTTTTTTAGAAATAAATTACCAGACATTAACAATTGGGTAACAGGACTAAAAAATCACCCGGTATAAATAATGTTTATTTATAATAAATGATTTTGTGTTATCGATTTGTCGTGTTTTAGATAAATCATGGACTGGATTCATTGCAACACTTGTGGTGTTCAACCGTGCGCAAACTTTCCAGTTGTGTTCAGACTGACCAGTTGTGGACATATATATTGTCATCACTGTGAAAATAAAGGTGAGTTTAAAATTAAGTTTTCTTCATGGTACTGGTAATGCAATATAAGTTGACGATCGTCAGCAAAAGTAAGACTGGACTAAGCGTGGGTTGGAACTGCATATACCGGGTGATTTTTTAGTCCTGTTTCCCAATAGTTAATGTCTGGTAATTTTTTTCTAAAAAAGGGATATTTTGTTTTGTGACACAAAGTTGGTAGCCCTACTCAACCGGTATACATACGACAGTTTGAGTTGATTCTCCTTGAGTTGCGTAAAATTTTGTGCTGTTTCCAGTTGTGTTACGAACAGAAAACTTTCCTCGCATGTTGATTTGTCATGTTCGAGTGCTCAGAAAGCTGCTAAAAAATTGAAATTGTATCCGTATCACATACGATTAGTTCTAGAGCTTCAGCCTCCAGATTTAAACAAGAGATTGTTTTAGGATAAAAGACATTCTGTTTGTAGCACGACCGGAAATGGCACAAAATTTTACACAGCTCAAGGAGAATCAACTCACACTGCCATATCCATACTGTTGAGTAGGGCTACCAACTTAGTGTCACAAAACAAAATTTTTTTTTTTTAGAAAAATATTACCAGACATTAACAATTGGGTAACAGGACTAAAAAATCACCCTGTATATGTGCTTTTTTTACAATCATCATAGCGACAGCTCTAACCATCACATCATGTTGTAGTTTCACTCTTACATTGATTTATCATGTTTACAACTATAGTTGAGCCGTTGTTAGTTTGCTCCTCCTTCTGTCAACAAACAAAAGCCACCTACTACAGGGTGCACGCTAGAGTTTCCCACTTTATGGATGTCGTATTCCTATTAAGTTAACTATCTTTTAAATTATAACTACATAAAGTACTAAAAACATCAGTCAGGATATGATGTAGGCCTAACAATTTCATTTAGAAAAATACTTTTAAAAGTATTTTTTGTATTTAAATACTTTTGAAAGTATTTTGTTGTTACTTTTTAATCAGAGTGTACACATTTGATAAAATGCGCATGCTCAGTGACGTCATTATTTGTTTACATTAGGAGTAAACTAAGAGAGGCTGGACCATATGTAATTTTATAAACAACCCCTTGTATTATTTATTGATTCTTAATAATTTTGTTGTTTAGGTCTACAGCCGGAAGGCTGGTTTGAATGTGTAGAGGTTTTACTAAGTTAAAACGAGGAGTAAGGTGGTTTACCATTGCCTTCCTCACTGAGTTGAAAGAGTATGCTTATCAGCATGCCAGGTCCTCTGAAAAGCACATATTATTTTCCACCCTGCAAATGACACGTTCACTTCATTCACCACAGGGTCTGGCTGCATAGTGAAATTCATTACTCTCAGAGGAGATAACTCTGACTAGTGTCACAGTACACCTCTACCTCTTCTATTCTTGAATAGTTCAGTCATATAAGTGGCTGACTATGTCTTAATCATTATCCTAAATAATAAACATTCATTCTCATTAAGCCATAATACTAGAGGCTAAGCTATATTTGGTATCCTTTTTGGTCATCACCAGTAAACTGAATTACTCCACTCTCACATTTGTAGTGATAGACTAGTTAGTCAGTAAAAAAACAATGTTTTTACGTGAAAACTGCCTCACCAAGAATTTCAGCAAACATAGCCCCTACTAGAGTAGGGGCTATGTTTGCTTCCTTGCTTTCTTGTAGAGCATAAAAATTTAGTAAATGAGGCAATTTTTAAAAAAATCATAGGACCAGTTTTTGAGAAAATTGCAAAAAAAGTGAAAAATGACACGAATAAACTACTACTTCCGGTTGACCGATTTTGATGAAAATGTTTGTGTCGGGTCCGGTAGTGGTATGTAACTTAAGTTTCAAGTTTCAAGTTCGTACGATGTTCCGTTCTTGAGATATTCTGTTCACACACACACAGACCAATCGCTAAAAACATGTTTTTTGGTTCAGGTAAAAACTCTATTTTGAAAAATTTACAATTAAACAATACTTTCTTTCCTATACAGAGTGGACCAGGAGGAAAGGAAAACATTTTAACAGGTGATTGTAGACCTAAAAACAAGAAAAAAGTTCATATAAACAATATATGTCTGGAAATGCTTCATTAGTGAGACAATTCTAGCAAAAGATTTCGCCCAGATTTCCACTCCGAGGATTAAATGAAACTGAATTGAACCAATTAGAACGGTAATTAAGGCAAAAATTTGATCGTTTCATATGAATTTTGACTTGAAAAATTGATTAAACTAGGTCTCAGAACTGTAAGTCCCTTAGTTTGTAAAATAACTTGCTTAAAACACAAAAATGTACTGTCAATTTTCTCAGAATTAAATTCTCTACAATTTTGTTGTTCATGGATTTTATGCATTTGTTAGCCATTTAATGGAATTATAGCGCCTCAAACGTAATAAACGTGTTTTTTGACAGAAAATTTTTGTGTTTTAAGCGAGTTACTTTACAAACTAAGGGACTTACAGTTCTGAGACCTAGTTTAATCAATTTTTCAAGTCAAAATTCATATGAAACGATCAAATTTTTGTCTTAATTACCGTTCTAATTGGTTCAATCCAGAGACTTATTTCGCTAGACTTATCTCGCTAACAAAACATTTCCAGACATATGTTTATAAGAACTTTTTGTCTTGTTTTTAGGTCTACAATTACCTGTTAAAATGTTTTCTTTTCTTCCGGTCCACCCTTTATATTGATATAGGTAGGCAAAAGAAAGTGAATAAATGGGTTTTATTTACGTCGGCAAGCGAAAGTCGTGTGAGTGTTTGACACCAAGTTATTCAGTATTGGCAGGTTATCTGAATATGGTACTCTGTCAGTGTGAATATGGTGGATCTGTCAGTCATCACCGTAGAAGATTCACAGCGTACTGTAAATTTATCATGTCTAATATAAATCAGGTTTTCTTTGTTATTTTTTGGTAAATCTGTCTTTCCTGGTTTTTTACTTTCTATTGCCTTTATGAATATGTATAAGAATAAAAAAGGAGAGTATTGTATTGGAAGGAGAGTATTGTTAACAATCCCACTCTTCACCCACCATATACACCTAAACAGACACCCTCACACCCACACACACAACTGCTTTTTACCTATTGCTCTTGTCAGTGTCAGTGTGTGTGAACAGAATATCTCAAGAACGGAACATCGTACGATCTTGAAACTTGAAACTTAAGTTACATTCCACTACCGGACCCGACACGAACATTTTCATCAAAATCGGTCAACCAGAAGTAGTAGTTTATTCGTACAATTTTTCATTTTTTTGCCATTTTCTCAAAAACTGGTCCTATGATTTTTTTTTAAATCACCTGGTTTACTTGATTTTTTATTCTCTACAAGATAGGGTAGGCGCCATGTTTGCTGAAATTCTCGGTGAGGCTGTTTTCACATAAAAACATTGTTTTCTTAAGATTGCGGCTTCATTATGCATTTAACCGCAAAAATATATGTAGTTAAAGTTGTAGAGAATTTAAAGTCTTACAACTTTTATATCAAACTTTTTTTTGTATAACGCTTAGTTTAGCGGTAATTAGCAATTTTCTGTTTTTTTCTTGCGGAAATGTGTGAAAAATCCATTTTTTTTAAAGATTTCGGCCTTAGACGACAAAAGTGTATATAATCAAATTTATAGGAAATTAAAAGATGTACAACTTTTAATTAAAGCGTTTTTTGTTGTGTGCCTAGTTTAGCGTGAAAGAGTGATTTTCCGTATTTTTAAGCTAAACTGAGAATGATTTTCATTTTGCGTCTTTCACTTATGATTATTAAGGTTATGTTTATTGAGGTTAGTTTTTTGTTTATTGCTAATTTTGCTAATTTATTGCTTTTTGTTTATGTTAGGTTTATTGTTAATTATTTGCATTGGCAAGAGAAAGTTGTGTGAGTGTTTCACACCAGATTTTTTTTAACGTGTGGCCTGCTCGTTTTAGACAAATAATAAATGTTTAACTGTTTTACAGTCTTATTTTCTGGTTCCAGTTTTTCCAGCCAGAAATATTAGAAAATTTTACAAAATGAGCACTAATGAATGTTATAATACATTATTATAAATTATAATACATTACAATTTATGTATTATTATGTATTATTTATGTAAATTATAATACATTATAATTTATGTATTATATATTATTATTATTTTTTTTTTTACTTGTGAGGCCACAATGGACCACTTCAGCCACAACATGAAAGACCCTACTTCGATCTCTGAGCCCTGATCTTTACCCAGTATTCCCTCATTCTTTGTGATCTCTGAGCCCGGAGTTCTTCCGTCACCCTCTGCACTCTTCTAGTCTTGGTTTCCGATACCAAAACCAGATCCTTCAACTTTCTATAACTCTCAGACTTGAACCTCACATCCTCCAGCGTCAACCCAAACCTTTCCAAGTCCTCTTTGACCTCCTTCGTCCAGTTCAAACCGATTTTAAAATCCCAGACACTTTCAATAAGTCGTCTAAGTACTCTGTTCTCCGGTGTTCTAAGGATATGGCCCAAAAAGGAGATTCGTTTTTTCCTAATTGTGTCTAGTATTGGCTCCGAAATTTTATAGACTTCATTATTTGGTAGCAGCCTCCAACTATTATCTTTGTATATTCTCTTACCAATACAGGTTCTAAGGATTCTTCGTTCTAACGTCAGGATTCTGTGGGTTTTAGTTTTTTGTGACAGTTTTGTTAGGGCCTCTCCACAGTAAGTCACTGCAGGTTGTATTACCGTTTTGTAATGTCTTACCTTTGTATTTACCAACATTGACTTCTTGTTGTATGTGGTGTGGGTGATGAACTGAGCTCTCATTAACTTTTTGGTCCTTTCCGCCCATGCTTCCCTGTCATTGCAACTCATGTTCAATACCTCCCCCAAGTACTTGAAATTCCGTACCACTTCTATTACTTGACCTCCCACTGAAATCCTGGGGTCCATGTTAGTGTTCCCAATTATTTTCGTCTTCTCGAAGGAGATCTTGAGTCCAAACCTTCCCGCTAACCGTCCTAAGCTTGTTACTTGTTTCTTTAGTTCCTCTACAGTTTATGTATTATTATGTATTATTTATGTAAATTATAATACATTATAATTTATGTATTATGTATTATTATAATACTGTTTTTATAATTATTTTATAATACTGCGCCAGCCGCATTGGTGCAGTTGGTAACGTGCTCGCCTCTCATCATGTGCGGTGTTGGGTTCGAATCCCACTCAGGCACGGTGGCATATTTTCATACGTTACGAAAAATCATTTCATCCTACATTGTACAATAGTCACACCCCAACGTCGTCCCTAATGACCGTTGTACTTGATGCGACGTTAAATAAATAATTAATAAAAAAAAAATACTGGTTTTGTTTTTTTTTTTTTTTCAGAAATACTTCACGAATGTAAGGTATGCAGGAACAGAGATGTAACGACTATTAAATTGTCATCTGAGGTAAAGTTGTTTTTTTTGTCACATTTTCAATTTAAAATACGGTAGTCAAGTCAAAAATTGAATTTTTTCCAAAATTTTAAGGGGGACCGGGACTTCGGAAAAATAAATTTTCCCGCTTTATTTTTACTTTCTCTTGCCTATATGAATATATAGGAAGGAAAGATTGTTTTCATGTCGATTTTTCGAAATCAAGTTTTCACCGGATCTATACGTTTTCAGACCCCCTGAACCCACACAAACATGTTTTTAGCGATTGGTCTGTGTGTGTGTGCGTGCGTGTGTTTGTGTGTGCGTGCGTGTGCGCGCGCGCGCGTGTGTGTGTGTGTGTGTGTGTGTGTGTGTGTGTGTGCAAAATATCTCAAGAACGGAACATCGTACGAACTTCAAACTTGAAACTTAAGTTACATACAACTACCGGACCCGACACGAACATTTTCATCAAAATCGGTCAACCGGAAGTAGTAGTTTATTCGTATAATTTTTCACTTTTTTGCGATTTTCTCAAAAACTGGTCTTACGATTTTTTTTAAAATCGCCTCGTTTACTAAATTTTTTATGCTCTACAAGATAGGGTAGGCGCCATGTTTACTGAAATTCTGCGTGAGGCTGTTTTTACGTAAAAACATTTTCTTTTTAAGATTGCGGCTTTAATATGCATTTTAGCGCAAAACGTTATATAATAAAAATTGTAGAGAATTTAAAATTCTACAACTTTTATTTCCAACATATTTTTGTATAACGCTTAGTTTAGCGGTAATTTGCGATTTTCAGTTTTTTTCTCACGAAAACGTGAGAAAAATCGATTTTTTAAACATTTCGGCCTTAGTATGCATTTTACGACAAAAGTGTATAAAAATTAAATTTATAGAAAATTAAAAGATCTACAACTTTTATTTAGAGCATTTTTCTCTACAGAGCCTAGTTTAGAGAGAAAGAGTGATTTTCCGTATTTCTAAGCCAAACTGAGGTTGATTTTCATTTTGCGTCTTTCACTCATGATTAAAATTAGGTTATGTTTATTGAGGTTAGTTTTTTGTTTATTTCTTATGTTTTATTACTAATGTTAGGTTTATTGTTAATTATTTGCAATGGCAAGAGAAAGTTGTGTGTTTCACACCAGATTTTTATATATTTTTGAAAATATGCTTACTATTGTAAAAGGCAGACCGTCGTCGCGAGTGATTGAAAAATATTTTGATTTTGTTTTACAGTTAGTTTATTTCTACAGTCCAGCCTCTGTTAGTTTGCTCCTAATGTAAACAAATAATGACGTCACTGAGCGTGCGCATTGTATCAAAATGTGTACACGCTGATTAAAAAGTAACAACAAAATACTTTTAAAAGTATTTTTATAAATGAAATTGTTAGGCTTACATCATATCAAGGCTGATGTTTTTAGTACTTTAAGTACTTATAATTTAAAAGATAGTTAACTGAATAGGAGGAGGAATAGGATAGTTGTAAAGTGGTGGAGTGTAGCGTGCACCCTCTAGTAGGTGGCTTTTGTTTGTTGACAGACACTAGGAGGAGCTAACTAACAGAGGCTGAACTGTACGTGTACTACTTATTGGCAGCACTGTCAAATCTCTTTGTTTTCATGTGTTGTTTACTAAATATTACAGTTTAGTTCTCCATAACCTAAAGTTTTGCGATTTTGCTACAGTCGAAACTTTTCAGTTGAACCTTAAAGT
Organism: Catonia carolina; assembly: GCA_035578175.1. Classification (NCBI taxonomy): domain Eukaryota; kingdom Metazoa; phylum Arthropoda; class Insecta; order Hemiptera; family Achilidae; genus Catonia; species Catonia carolina. Next base: position 1,253,684 of record JAQMRL010000036.1, on the reverse strand, counting down.
TTAGTGTTTGTATGTGTGGTTTTGTTGTGCTACGGGTCGGTTTATTAGGATATTTTATTTTAGATACCGTGTAATTTACTATTAATTATGGCTCTTTTCAGTAATAAAGTTTATAAAAAGAAACGACCAGTTTGGAAAGGTAAGATTGGTGCCAGTGAAAAAATTTTCAAAATTATTCCTACTGAAATTCCTAGTGCTACCCAAACAGTGACAGACTTTTACAGTCAAATTTTCATCAGTATGAATGTAACAACAGTAATGTTAATACAGGGTGATCGTAAAGTCGCTCAACCCAAAATGATAACAGTCTTAGAAAGCTGTAATGTATTTTTTATTTTTCTTTCAAAGTTTACGATACAAGTTATAATTACAACTTACTTACAAGTTCACAACAAGTGCTGGAAATGTCCACCGTGGTTTGCAATGCATGCATCAACGCGTTTTCTTACATTGCACGCAACCTTTTTGAGTGTAGCAGTAGCAATATTTGATATACAGTCTTCAATGTTTCTTCTAAGTTCATCTACTGTATGCGGGTTGTTTTTGTACACATTATCTTTCAAATAGCCCCATAAATAAAAATCAGGAGGAGTCAGATCTGGTGACCGAGGAGGCCACAAACCACGAGAAATTATTCGGTCATCAAAGAAATCGTGGAGAAATTGGATAGTACTGTTTGCCGTATGTGAAGTTGCTCCGTCTTGTTGTAGCCAGCAATAACGTTTGTCAACATGTAGCAATGCTACGAACTGCATGATTATTTCTTGATAACGTTCTGCTGTGATTGTATCCGAAAAAAAGATAGGCCCGACAATTCTCCGACGAGATACGCCACACCACACCCCAATTTTTTGAGAATGTAATGGCTGTTCATGGAATTCATGTGGATTCTCTGCAGACCATACTCTACAATTTTGACTATTAACATATCCACTTAGATGAAACCAAGCTTCATCGCTGAAAAAAACTTTGTCCAGAACAGATATGTCATTTCGAATGAACTTTTTAAACCAATGACAATACCGCAATCGCTTCTCCTTATCTGGCTCTTCGAGCTGATGAGTTACGTTAATCCGGTACGGATGTAATTTTAATAACTTGTTGGCTTTATGAACACTTCCATAAGACAGTCCAGTCTGAGTAGAAAGTTTTCGAAGAGACTTTTTTGGAGAACGAATAAACGTTTCACTTATCGTCTCCAGGTCAAACCTGTTCTTTTCGTTTAATTGTTCTTACTGATAAAATTTTGTTTTTGTCTTTAATTGTTTCTTTGTAAACCGGTGTGCGACCTTTGACATCAGCAAGGCATTTTTAATAAAGAGAAATGATTTTTTTCAGATGAAACCGGAAATTCAAGTGTATTTTCAAGATCCGGAAATATTAGCGTCGCAACTTGTAAAAGTGATCGAATTTCAGAAAGGCCATCGTATGAGGTTCATACAATGTTTACAGAAAAAGGTGAAATTTTGTACATACGTTCTGTTTATAACATTATTACTTATAATTCTGCCCATAACAGACAGGGGGAAGTTAAATTATGTACACTCAATCTGTTAGTTGCAGGGCTAAAATAAATAGTTCTGTTTCTTATCACATGGTCAGCCAATTAAATGACTGAACCATTTAATAAGAGAAGAGGTAGAGGTGTACTGTGACACTAATCAGAGTTATCTCCTCTCAAAGTAATGAATTTCATTATACAGTTGGACCCTGTGGTGAATGAAGTGAAGGTGTCATTTGCAGAGTGGAAAATGTGTGCTTTACAGAGTGCCTGGCAGCTATTAAGCGTACTTTTCCATTCAGTGAGGAAGGCAATGGTAAACCACCTGACTCCTCGTTTTACTTAGTAAAACCTCTACACGTTCAAACCAGCCAACAGGCTGATCACCTAAACAACAACAACAACAACACTTATAATTATTTAGACAAGTTTGCCTGTCATCTTTTTTTACTTTCTCTTGCCTATATGAATATATAGGAAGGAAAGTATTGTTTTCATATCGATTTTTGGAAATCGAGTTTTCACCGGATCTACACGTTTTCAGACCCCCTGAACCCACACAAACATCTTTTTAGCGATTGGTCTGTGTGTGTGTGTGTGTGTGTGTGTCTGTGTGTGAACAGAATATCTTAAGAACGGAACATCGTACGAACTTGAAACTTGAACTTAAGTTACATACCACTACCGGACCCGACACGAACATTTTCATCAAAATCGGTCAACCGGAAGTAGTAGTTTATTCGTGTAATTTTTCACTTTTTTGCGATTTTCTCAAAAACTGGTCCTACGATTTTTTGAAAAATCACCTCGTTAACTTAATTTTTTATGCTCTACAAGATAGGGTAGGCGCCATGTTTGCTGAAATTCTTGGTAAGGGCGTTTTCATGTAAAAAAAGTTTTTTTTAAGATTGCGGCTTTTTATATAGCGCGAAAATGGATGTAATGAATATTGTAGAGAATTTAAAATGGTACAACGTTTATTTCGAACATTTTTTTGTATTGTCACCGCCACCCGTTCTAATAAATCATTTACTGTGTTGCCGGCTTCAATAGTTCTTCCAGCTTTTGACGGCATAGCGACAAAGCTTTCGGCTGCACACCGCAAAGCCCTTTGTCATCAAGGCCAAGCCAGTCGCCGCTCTCTGCCACAGCGCTCCCGGCAGCTATATAAAGAGCGCTGCACTGAGCCGAGTTGATTCAATTCCAATCAAGACACCAAGAGCTTCACTTCGAACCAGACAGCAGACGAGACGTCCACCACGGCACACGGCTGCCGGACTCCAGCGAGAACTAATCGATGATCCCACAAGAGAGAAGATGATGCTTCCGCTCGCCGACCCGTCACCGTAAGCCGTCGACCGGACCGTCATCGCCCACAGCAGTCCCTCGACCGAGCCTTACGTCCACCGGACCCAAAGAACCAGCCATCGACGAACTACTGCGAGGGAAGAAGATGATGTCTCCGCTGGACGATGACACGACGTGTCGCCCAGCTCCTCGACCGCCACGACGACTACGACCGACGCTCCCTATCAAGACGACCACCGCTTAAACAACCCTTTTCAGGGCTACTAAAATTATAAGGTTAACCACATAATGCCGCCATCCGGTGACAGTATAACGCTTAGTTTAGCAGTAATTAGGAATTTTCTGTTTTTCTCTCACGAAAAGTGTGAAAAATCAATTTTTTTTTTAAGATTCCGGCTTTAGTATGCATTTAACGACAAAGATGTATAATTAAATTTATAGGAAATAAATAGATCTACAACTTTCAATTAAATAATTTTACTCTACAGAGCCTAGTTTAGTGTGAAAGAGTGATTTTGCCATATTTTTAAGCCAAAATGAGGTCGATTTTCATTTTGCGTCTTTCACTCATGATTAAATTAAGGTTATGTTTATTGAGGTTAGTGTTTTTGGTTTGTTTCTAAAGTTTTATTACTAATGTTACGATTATATTGTTCATTATTTGCATTGGCAAGAGAAAGTTGTGTGAGTGTTTCACACCAATTTTTTTTTATAACCGATAGCAATAAAAGTTATTTAAGTCCAGCCTCTGTTAGTTTGCTGCTAATGTAAACAAATAATGACGTCACTGAGCATCCGCATTACATCAAAATGTGTACACGCTGATTAAAAAGTAACAACAAAATACTTTTAAAAGTATTTTTATGAATGAAATTGTTAGGCCTACATCATATCATGACTGATGTTTTAAGTACTTTAAGTAGTTATAATTTAAAAAACTGCCCGTAACGGACAGGTGGAGGGTCAAATTATTTACACTCAATCTGTTCATTGCAGGGCTAAAATAAATAGTTGTGTTTCTTATCGCATGGTCAGCCAATTAAATGACTGAATCATTTAATAAGAGAAGAGGTAGAGGTGTGTTAGGTGACACTAATCACAGTTATCTTCTCTGAAAGTAATGAATTTCATTATACAGTTGGACCCTGTGGTGAATGAAGTGAAGGTGTCATTTGCAGAGTGGAATATAATTATGTGCTTTTCAGAGGGCCCGGCATGCTGATAAGCGTACTTTTCCACTCAGTGAGTTGTGGCAATGGTAAACCACCGCACTCCTTGTTTTACTTAGTAAAACCTCTACACGTTCAAACCACCCTTTCGGCTGATGACCAAAACAACAATTTAAAAAAATAGTTAACTTAATAGGAATACGACATCCGTAAAGTTGCAGACTCTAGCGTGCACCCTGTAGTAGGTGGCTTTTGTTTGTTGACAGACAGAAGGAGCTAACTAACAACGGCTCAACTGTACATAAAAAAAACCAATTTTTTGTCATCCGCTAAGGTTATAATTTCTGTTATGTAATTTACAGGGACAGAAATACAATACGGTTAAGGCTCAGGTTGCAAAGCTTGATGAACGTCTTAAAAGGGAAGAAGAAGAAAAAAAGAAAGCGATCGAGCAGAACAAAAACTTAATGAGGTAATATTTTTACGAATTAGTTGACGTTTGTCGTATTTTTAATATATGAGGTGTGTGGCTATTAAATAACAAGACTGACATTGTAAAACGTTTCATTTTAATTTTATACACAATCAGTTCTTATTGTCACCTTCAATATACAGTCCTTCTCTATCCCTACAACGCTCCATGCGAATTTTCCATTGTTGGAAGTCATCTTCTGTCAGCTCCTTCACGACACGTGCCGCTTTCTCTTTTACAGCTTCCGCAGAGACTCGAATCTTGTCCCTTTTAATGCAGATTTCACCTTAGGGAACAGGTAGATGTCACATGGTGCCAGATCTGGTGAATAAGGTGGATGTTCTAACACTGAGATGCTGTACTTGGCTAGGAACCTCTTCACAGATAACGCGGAATGAGCTGGCGCATTGTCTTGGTGGAGAACCCATGATTTGTCCTTCTACAAGTCTATAAAGTACCTCAAGGTAGTAATATTGATCAATTGTTTGACCTTCAGGAACCCAGTCAAGGTACACAATCCCACGGATATAAAAAGAAAACAATCATCATTGCCTTAAATTTTGACTTGCTCATTCGAGGTTTTTTGGATCTTGGTGAAGTTCGGCTCTTCCAGTTCATGGATTGGCACTTCGTTTCCAGATCTTAAGTAAAAAACGTGGTTTCATCACATGTTATTATTTTTTACCTGTTTCCTAAGGTGAAATCTAAATTAAAAGGGACAAGATTTGAGTCTGTGGAAGGTGTAAAAGAGAAAGCGGCACGTGTTATGAAGAAACACAATGGAAAATTTGCATGGAGCATTGTAGAGATAGAGAAGGAGTGTATATTGAAGGTGATGACAATAAGTGATTATGTATAAAATAAAAAAACAATGTTTTTACGTCAGCAACGTTATTTAATAGCCACACCTCGTAGATGCTGTAATAATGAAAATATCTGTTTTGTCGTGTTTAATACCTTTTATAATATATAAGCATTTTGGTTTTGTCCCGCAGAGAATTGGATGCGTTAAAGAACACACCTGGTATAAACAGTCCGTCGCCTGTCATAAATCTGAACAGACCTCTTCTACAAACTAATTCTCGTGCCGCTCAGGTTGTATGTTAATTACCAGTATTCAATAATATTATTATTATTGTTGTGATTTTTATCTGTTCAACTTTGCAAAATGGTTTTTAAAATCTTGTTTCTGTAGTGAGAAGAGTTAGCGGTAAATGCGCGTGCTTAGCTCTTTCCACCCGTCTCCGAACAGTGTTGAGATTGGTTTGAATTGTCCACAGTATGTACAGTTGAAGCCACCTACTAAAGCCTACTAAACACCTGTACAAAAGCCACCTACTACAGGTTGCACGCTACACTCCACCACTTTACGGATGTCCTCCTCCTATTAAGTTAACTATTTTTTAAATTATAGGTACTTAAAGTACTTAAAACATCAGTCATGATATTATGTAGGCCTAACTATTTCATTTATAAAAATAATTTTTAATCAGCGTGTACACATTTTGATGTAATGCGGATGCTCAGTGACGTCATTATTTATTTACATTAGGAGCAAACTAAGAAAGGCTGGACTATAGTCCATCTGAAGTCCAGCCTCTCTAGGTTTGCTCCTGCAGTAAACAAATAATGACGTCACTGAGCATCCGCATCATATCAAAATGTGTACTTGCTGATTAAAAAGTAACAACTAAATACTTTCAAAAGTATTTTAATACAAAATAATTTTAAAAGTATTTTTCTAAATGAAATTGTTAGGTCTACATCATATCATGACTGATGTTTTTAGTACTTTAAGTAGTTATAATTTAAAAGATAGTTAACTTAATAGGAGGAGGAATAGGATAGTTGTAAAGTGGTGGAGTGTAGCGTGCACCCTCTAGTAGCAGGTGGCTTTTGTTTGTTGACAGACACTAGGAGGAGGAGGAGGAGGGAGCAAACTAACAACGGTGGCTCAACTATAACTGTTATTACTTACTACTATTCAAGTGAATCGATCTAACCAAATTGCCACCTAGTCTCAGTTAAACAGTTTTAATTCGTAAATATTTCTACTTCTTATTCTACTCTCTCCCTCCCTCTCTCTCTCTACCTCTCTCCCTTTCTCTCACCCTCCATCTCTCTCCCCCTCTACATCTCTCTTCCCCTCTCCCTCACCCTCTTCTGCTCTCTCTCTGCCTTTCTTTCTTTCTCTCTGCCTCTCTCTCTCTTTCTCTCTTTACCTCTCTCTCTCTACCTTTCTCTCTACATCTCTCTCCCCCTCTCCTTCTCTGCTCTCTCTTTCTCTCCTATTCTCTCTCTCCCTCTCTGCCTCTCTCTCTCTTTCTCTTTACCTCTCTCTCTCTACCTTTCTCTCTCTTTCTCTACATCTCTCCCCCTCTCCTTCTCCCTATCCCTCTTCTGCTCTCTCTGTCTCTCTCTCTCTGCCTCTCTCTCTCTTTCTCCCTCTCCCTCTTCTGCTCTCTCTTTCTCTCCTGCTCTTTCTCTCTACCTCTCTCTATTCCTCTCTCTCTACCTTTCTCTCTCCCTCTCTACATCTCTCTCCCCCTTTTTCTACATCTCTCTCCTTCTCCCTCTCCCTTTTCTTCTCTCTCTTTCTCTCCTGTTCTCTCTCTTCCTCTCTGTCTCTCTCTCTCTCTCTCTCTCTCTCTCTCTTTCTGTTTACCGACTCTAACTTAATAGGAGGAATAGGATAGTTGTGAAGTGGTGGAGTGTAGCATGCACCCTGTAGTAGGTGGCTTTTGTTTGTTGACAGACACTAGGAGGAGGAGGAGGAGCTAACTAACAACGGTGGCTCAACTGTAGATTAGTTGTTTTGTATTGCCGCTGACCGGGGCTGACGACACGAGGCTAAACGTTGTTTGTGAAATTTGTGGCCCTGAAAAGGGCCGTTGTTGGCGGTCGGAAGCAGTGTGATAGAAGCGGAGCCCAAAGAGTGTCAGCTCAGCTAACGGGTTTAGGCTTAGCCTTCCCTCAGCGGCAGTTGGGTGGCAGTGGTGGCCCCCAGAGCCCCGCAGTGTTGGGTCGGTGTAGGCCGTCTGCCGATAGCGCGGCTCTCTCCGAGCCGGCGAAGGCTGACCGGTGCGGGAATGTAGCGTCTGCCACCGGTAGCGTAGACCAGGGATGGTGCGGCTGGGCTCGTCCTCTTCAGTCGGGAGCTCTTTTTTCTTGTTCTTCTCTGCTTGCAAGTTGAGTGAAGAGTGACTCTCGCGGATGAGAGCCCTCTCTTAAATACCTCTCCGTCGAGTCAACAAGGTGGTGGGGAGAGGTTGTAGGCTCTCTGCGTCAGGCATTTAGTGAGACTGTATGTAGACGCTAATATTGGAAGGGCAGGCGGTGAAACTATCTGCATGAGTATCAGCTCCAGCCACCCCAAGTGCCCCTCCCACTCCAACTTCCAACTTCTACTCATCAACCATTAAATTAATCCGCACAAAAGTACATAGAACCCCTCTTCATCAAACGTTTGGCTAATTTATTGTTATACGAACCTGAGTATTTACAGGGTGATTCACAAAGATATGCAGAAACTTTAGAAGCTCATTTTGTTGTTTAGGTCATCAGCCGAAAGGCTGGTTTGAACCTGTAGAGGTTTTTTTTTATTTTTTTTTATTGAGTGATGATGCCTACATAAGCCTTGGGCTTGTGCGTAGGTAATGATATGTGGTGATTTATAGATGAAAAAATGCCAGACCTGACCAGGAATCGAACCCGGGACCCCGGCATAGTAGCCAGTTGCACTGACCACTACGCCACGGGCCGGCCTCGTTTTACTAAGTAAAACGAGGAGTGAGGTGGTTTACCATTGCCACAACTCACTCAGTGGAAAAGTACACTTATCAGCATGCTGGGCCCTCTGAGAAGCACATATTTTCCACTCTGCAAGTGACACCTTCACTTTATTCATCACACAATCCACACTGTATAATGAAATTCATTACTTTCAGAGGAGGAGATAACTGTGATTAGTGTCACAGTACACCTCTACCTCTTCTCTTATTAAATGATTCAGTCATTTAATTGGGTGACCATGTAATAAGAAACACAACTATTTATTTTAGTCCTGCAACGAACAGAGTGAGTGTAAATAATTTGACTCTCCACCTGTTCGTTATGGGCAGAGGAGCTCATTGTACATGTAAAAATAATGAAAAAAGTTTATATAAACATGGGTCCGGAAATGCTTCGTTACCGAGTTACAGCTAGCAAAAGATTTCGCCCGGATTTCAGCTCACCAGGTGAAATAAGGTCTTCTTGAAATTCTGGTAAGGTAGATTAAGGGGCGAATTCAATCGTTTCTTATGGTTTTTTGACTTGAAAATATGAATAAAACAGGATCCAGAACTGTAAGTTAAGTATTTTTTGAGAAAACCAGTGTCAAATTCAAAAAATGGAGTGAAAAAAACACATTTTTTACCTGTTTGGGCAACAATAACTTTGTTATTTCACCAAGAAATAGATAAAAATTCTCAATAAAACTTTAGAAAATTTTATTCTGAACAAAACGGTGTAAATAAAGTACACAGAAAGCGAATAGATTTTTGATTAAATGAATTGTGTTATTCATAACTGTACATCACACCTTTTACATTTGACTGCCCATAACTTTGTTAATTACCCATTCTGCCCATAACAGACAGGTGGAGTGTCAAATTATTTACACTCTATCTGTTAGTTGCAAGGCTAAAATAAATAGTTGTGTTTCTTATCACATGGTCAGCCAATTAAATGACTGAATCATTTAAGAACAGAAGAGGTAGAAGTGTACTGTGACACTAATCACAGTTATCTTCTCTGAAAGTAATGGATTTCATTATACAGTTGGATTGTGTGGTGAATGAAGTGAAGGTGTCATTTGCAGAGTGGAAAATATGTGCTTTTCAGAGGGCCCCCATCCTGATAAGCGTAATTTTCCATTCAGTGAGTTGTGGCAATGGTAAACCACCTCACTCCTCGTTTTACTTAGTAAAACCTCTACACGTCCAAACCAGCCTTTTGGCTGATGACCTAAACACAATTACCCATTAATAAATTAAACTTCTACTCAGAAATTTTATAAATTTCAATTCTTACATCCATCATTACAGTAAATCAAACATTTCAAGCCATGTAATTAAGCTATAGGCAATATTACAGGTGATATTTATTTCTTATAAGGTATACAAAGAAGAAAACATTTTCTTGGAATAAATAACAACTTACAAAATGTATCTAGAAATTGCACGGTAGTGAAATGTTCGAGTAGTGTCTGACTGTTTATGTTGGCAGCACTGTCATATTTTCACTTTCCTTCCTCACAGCCCATACATACGCAAAAGGCAATCTTGTGACTTTGGTATCTATACCAGCCTTCTGTTCGGAGGAACAAAGGCAGACGCTGCGGAACTTGGAAAGAAGGGTTTAAAGACGGCTAAAGGAGGAGGAGGACTGATGGATGGAACAGCCTGAGGTGTGGTATACGGTAGCAGCAGCTGTACGATACACGTTCAAGAGTAACGTTTCATTCCTAACTTGTCCTGACCCACCATCTCGTTGGTCTAGAGGTTCCGTAGTTCAAATCCTAGTAAAGGTAGAGATACTTTTATACGGATTTGAAATACTAGACCGTGGTTGTGGGTGTAGTTAGATGGTAACCATACTCTGTGAGTGTGTGTGTGTGTGTAGAAGACTACACCACCTCATTTACACCTCCCTCATACACATCATCCTCATCTGATTGGGTCATGGGGTTGCTTATTGTTCTCAATTGAACAGATTGCAACGTACACACATTAGGGACTATAAAAAAAAAAAAAAAGTTATCCTGATCGTGTAAAAGATCAATTGAATGTGTACCTACATAAATGAACAATGTGAAAATGTTATGTTTCAGTTAATAAAATCAGCAGCCGAACAAGTGATCAGCGATAGAAACAGTCAGAATTACAGCAGGAATTTTTCAATGATGAACAGCCCTTCGAGTATTTACAGCACACCTAACGCCAACTATCGTGATTACAGGTTCGTAAACTTTAAAGATTTTCTCGTACTTTAGGTGTAGTCATTTGAGTTACAAGTTTGCCCTTGTTTGCAACGAGGGGTAAACGGGGAAAAAACCAAGTATCTAGAATTGAGCACCAGAGGATTGAGAGGACAAGGAGCAGTAAAAATAGGAGAAAGCATGTTTGAAAAGGTGACGAGCTTCACGTACCTGGGAACTGAGATCAATAGCAGTAACAGAATATCAAATGAAATAAAACGCAGGTTAATGCTGGGCAATCGTGCTTATTTTGCAAATAGAAATCTGCTCAAGTCAAAACTCCTTACTAGGAACACAAAAATGAAAATCTACAACACGCTAATAAGGCCAATTGTCACCTATGGTAGTGAAACGTGGACAATTCTCCAGGAAGATAACAAAGCCCTGAAAGTGTTTGAAAGAAAAATAGTAAGGAGGATATATGGCCCGGTTTATGAGAATGGTGCGTGGAGAATCCTGAAAAATGCTGAGATAGAGATGATACTGCAAAGAAGGAATATCCTCAGGTACATAAAGGCAAGACGAATAAGTTGGTTTGGTCACATCGAAAGAATGTCTGATGAAAGAATGCAAAAGGTAATGCTGAAAGAGAAGTTAGAGGCAGTGAGAAGAAGAGGGAGGCCGAGAGCACGATGGCAGCAGGATGTGGAGAGGGATTTGAGATTGATGGGAGTGAGAGGATGGAGACGGACAGCGAGAGATAGAGGAGCTTGGAGGCGAATTGTGGAGGAGGCCAAGGCCCACGTCGGGCTGTAGCGCCAGGACAAATAAGTAAGTAAGGTAAACGGGGTAAGCATTAGTACACATGCCCGACTGCTTTAATTTCAGTACGACAAACATAACAACTTATACTGCACCCAGAGCATATAACAGTATATGAATTTAATTAAGAGCATTAAGTGATGAATTTATCATTGTGTTTGATTTTTTACTTTCTCTTGCCTATATGAATATATAGGAAGGAAAGTATTGTTTTCATGTCGATTTTTAGAAATCGAGTTTTCACCGGATCTATACGTTTTCAGACCCCCTGAACCCACACAAACATGTTTTTAGCGATTGGTCTGTGTGTGTGTGTGTGTATACAAAATATCTCAAGAACGGAACATTGTACGAACTTGAAACTTAAGTTACATACCACTACCGGACCCGACACGAACATTTTCATCAAAATCGGTCAACCGGAAGTAGTAGTTTTTCGTGTAATTTTTCACTTTTTTGTGATTTTCTCAAAAACTGGTCCTACGATTTTTTTTTAAATCGCCTGGTTTACTCAATTTTTTATTCTCTACAAGATAGGGTAGGCGTCATGTTTGCTGAAATTCTGGGTGAGGCTGTTTTCACGTAAAAACATAGTTTTTTTAAGATTACGGCTTTAATATGCATTTTAGTGCACAAATTTATATAATGAAAGTTGTAGAGAATTTAAAAACCTACAACTTTTATTAGTAACATGTTTTTGTATAACGCTTAGTTCAGCGGTAATTTGCGATTTTCTGTTTTTTTCTCACGAAAACGTGAGAAAAATCGAATTTTTTTAACATTTCGGCCTTAGTATGCATTTTACAACAAAAGTGTATATAATTAAATTTATAGAAAATTAAAAGATCTACAACTTTTATTTAGAGCATTTTTCTATACAGAGCCTAGTTTAGAGAGAAAGAGTGATTTTCCGTATTTCTAAGCCAAACTGAGTACGATTTTCATTTTGCGTCTTTCACTCATGATTAAAATAAGGTTATGTTTATTGAGGTTAGTTTCTTTGGTTATTTCTAATGTTTTATTACTAATGTTAGGTTTATTGTTAACTATTTGCACTGGCAAGAGAAAGTTGTGTGAGTGTTTCACACCAGATTTTTAATTTTGTGTGATATTTGATTCAATGGGGTTGATGACAAGCCTACTGAAGTAAGCAGTAGCAGAAACAATTTTCTGGTGGTAAGTGATGAATTTATCATTGGTGATAAACTTACAGTTTGTCAGTTTTATCTTGACACGTCCTATACTCCCTTTGGAGTCTCCTGGATGCAAGTAAAAAAAAAAAATCTGGTGTGAAACACACACACATCTTTCTCTTGCCCGTGCAAATAATTAACAATAAACCTAACATTAGTAATAAAACATAAGAAATAAACAACAAAACTAACCTCAATAAACATAACCTAATTTTAATCATGAGTGAAAGACGCAAAATGAAAATCAACCTCAGTTTGGCTTAGAAATACGGAAAATTACTCTTTCTCTCTAAACTAGGCTCTGTAGAGAAAAATGCTCTAAATAAAAGTTGTAGATCTTTTAATTTCCTATAAATTTGATTATAAACACTTTTGTCGTAAAATGCATTCTAAGGCCGAAATCTTTAAAAAATCGATTTTTCACACGTTTTCGTGAGAAAAAAACAGGAAATTGCAAATTACCGCTAAACTAAGCGTTATACAAAAAAATGTTTGAAATAAAAGTTGTAGAATTTTAAATTCTTTACAACTTTTATTATATAACGTTTTGCGCTAAAATGCATATTAAAGCCGCAATCTTAAAAATAAAATGTTTTTACGTAAAAACAGCCTCACGCAGAATTTCAGCAAACATGGCGCCTACCCTATCTTGTAGAGAATAAAAAATTGAGTAAACCAGGCGATTTTTAAAAAAAACGTAGGACCAGTTTTTGAGAAAATCACAAAAAAGTGAAAAATGACACGAATAAACTACTACTTCCGGTTGACCGATTTTGATGAAAATGTTCGTGTCGGGTCCGGTAGTGGTATGTAACTTAAGTTTCAAGTTTGAAGTTCGTACGACGTTCCGTTCTTGAGATATTTTGTATACACACACACACACACACACAGACACACACTCAGACCAATCGCTAAAAACATGTTTGTGTGGGTTCAGGGGGTCTGAAAACGTGTAGATCCGGTGAAAACTCGATTTGTTAAAATGGACATGAAAACAATACTTTCCTTCCTATATATTCATATAGGCAAGAGAAAGTAAAAAAATATCGCTGAACCTTTTCTAGGTTAACTGTACCGAATATAACTAACTTTTGTTACCGTAAACACAAATGTCGGTTTCTCAAAAACGTGGTCGAGGTATACACAGTGCTGAACGCAATGTAATAAAATGTTGTGAAATTGAAGCTAAACAAAAATGTTTATCCGTGCCTCTTAACAGAAGCCGTCAGCAAGCGGTTAATTACTGTGATGTTTCTCTTTGCACAATTCGAAAAATAAAGAAGGAAATTAAGGATATGAAGAAGCTATTCTTTAACAGGTTTGTTGACACGTGGTAATAAAAATAAAACGGTTAGGTAGATACTAGAGAGACTGATAATGAAAATCCCGATGACAGCTATAGCTACTAAAGAAGGTGATTCATTTGTAATTAGAGTAAATCAAATATTTCTAGTCATGTGATTAAGCTATAGGCAATATTACAGGTCATGTTTATTTCTTATAAGGTATACAAAGAAGAAAACATTTTCTCGGAATAAACCACAGCTTACAAAATACTTGTAGAAACTGTTCGGTAGTGGAATGTACGAGTAGTGTCTTACTGTTGAGATTGGCAGCACTGCAAATATTTCACTTACCTTCCTCATAGCCCATCCATACACAAAAGGCAATCTCGTGATTTCTCAGTATCTGTAGTAATTGTTTTTTTTGGTCATTGACGGCCATTTTTACTTTCTCTTGCCTATATGATTATATAGGAAGGAAAGTATTGTTTTCATGTCGATTTTAACAAATCGAGTTTTCACCGGATCTATACGTTTTCAGACCCCCTGAACCCACACAAACATGTTTTTAGTGATTGGTCTGTGTGTGTGTGTGTGTGTGTGTGTATACAAAATATCTCAAGAACGGAACGTCATACGAACTTCAAACTTGAAACTTAAGTTACATACCACTACCGGACCCGACACGAACATTTTCATTAAAATTGGTCAACCGGAAGTAGTAGTTTATTCGTGTCATTTTTCACTTTTTTGTGATTTTCTCAAAAACTGGTCATACAATTTTTTTTAAAAATCGCCTTATTTATTAAATTTTTTATTCTCTACAAAATAGGGTAGGCGTCATGTTTGCTGAAATTCTTGGTGAGGCTGTTTTCACGTAAAAACATTGTTTTCTTAAGATTACAGCTTTAATATGCATTTTAGCGCAAAACTTTATATAATAAAAGTTGTGGAGAATTTAAAACCCTACAACTTTTATTTAAAACATTTTTTTGAATACCGCTTAGTTTAGCGGTAATTAGCTATTTTCTGTTTTTTCTCACGAAAACGTGTGAAAGATCGATTTTTTTAAGATTTCGGCCTTAGAATGCATTTTACGACAAAAGTGTATTTAATAAAATTTATAGAAAATTAAAAGATCTAAAACTTTTATATAAAGCATTTTACTCTACAGAGCCTAGTTTAGCGTGAAGGAGTTGATTTTCCGTATTTTTAAGCCAAACTGAGGTCAATTTTCATTGTGCGTGTTTCACTCATGATTAAAATTAGGTTATGTTTATTGAGGTTAGTTTTTTGTTTATTTCTAATGTTTTATTAATAATGTTAGGTTTGTTGTTAATTAACCCATCGGGTTGGTCTAGAGGTAAAGTCGTCACCAAAATTAGCTGTTTAACAGCTGAGTCTGTGAGTGTGTGTGTGTAGAAGACTACACCACCTCATTTACACGTCATACACATCATCCTCATCTCATTGCTTATTGTTCTCAATTCAACTGATTGCAACGTACACACATTAGGAATTGAAAAAAAATAAAATTGGCAATTATATTTGCATTGGTTAGATAAAGTTGTGTGAGTGTTTCACAACAGATTTTTTTGTAGCTCTGCAACTAGCAGATTGAGTGTAAATAATAATTTAACATTCAACCTGCCTGTTATGGGCGCATGCGCACGTACCATTTTATAAATGTACTACAAACTAAACATACAGTTGAGCCACCGTTGTTAGTTAGCTCCCTCCTCCTCCTAGTGTCTGTCAACAAACAAAAGCCACCTGCTACTAGAGGGTGCACGCTACACTCCACCACTTTACAACTATCCTATTCCTCCTCCTATTAAGTTAACTATCTTTTAAATTATAACTACTTAAAGTACTAAAAACATTAGTCATGATATGATGTAGGCCTAACAATTTCATTTAGAAAAATACTTTTGAAAGTATTTAGTTGTTACTTTTTAATCAGTGTTTACTCATTTTGATATAATGTGGATGCTTAGTGATGTCATTATTTGTTTACATTAGGAGCAAATTAACAGAGGCTGGACTATAAGTGAATTGAAGGGTTCAGTGGATGAAAGTGTTATACGACATAAATACAACTCTGAGCTATTGAGTGTTAAAGTTCAAAAGTTGTAACTTTATTTACTGATTTTAGAAAGTTACATTTTTGGTGTCAGTGTATTAAATAGACATAAAGAATTTGTTTAAGTATTCTAAACGTTGTCTAATTTAATTTTTAAATTGAATTTAACTAATTTTTGCGTAGATAACACCTTCTGTCACTAAAACATTTTTTTATAAAATGTCTATTTTAAAATGAATGAAGGTATTAAGTAACAATTAGTTTACAAAAAAATCTGGTGTGAAACACTCACACAACTTTCTCTTGCCAATGCAAATAATTAACAAAATAACCTAACATTAGTAATAAAACATTAGAAATAAATAAAAAACTAACCTCAAAATCATAACCTTAATTTAATCATGAGAGAAACACGCAAAATAAACCTCAGTTTGGCCTAAAAATACGGGAAATCAATCTTTCACGCTCAACCAGGCTCTGTAGAGAAAAATGCTTGAAATAAAAGTTGTAGATCTTTTAACTTTCTATAAATTTTATTAAATACACTTTTGTCGTAAAATGCATTCTAAGGCCGAAATCTTAAAAAAATCGATCTTTCACACGTTTTCGTGAGAAAAAACAGAAAATAGCTAATTACCGCTAAACTAAGCGGTATTCAAAAAAATGTTTTAAATAAAAGTTGTAGGTTTTTAAATTCTCTACTACTTTTATTATATAAATTTTTGCGCTAAATTGCTTATTAAAGCCATAATCTTAAAAAAACTATTTTTTACGTGAAAACAGCCTCACCCAGAATTTCAGCAAACGTGACGCCTATCCTATCTTGTAGAGAATAAAAAATTGAGTAATCCAGGCGATTTTTAAAAAAATCGTAGGACCAGTTTTTGAGAAAATTGCAAAAAAGTGAAAAATTACACGAATAAACTACTACTTCCGGTTGACCGATTTTGATGAAAATGTTCGTGTCGGGTCCGGTAGTGGTATGTAACGTAAGTTTCAAGTTTCAAGTTCGTACGATGTTCCATTCTTGAGATATTCTGTTCACACACAGACACAGACCAATCGCTAAAAACATGTTTTTTGGGTTCAGGGGGTCTGAAAACGTATAGATCCGGTGAAAACTCGATTTCGAAAAATCGACATGAAAACAATACTTTCCTTCCTATATATTCATATAGGCAAGAGAAAGTAAAAATGTTAGAATAAAACTAATTTATTTTAATAGCAGGCCTGACTTAATTGCGTTTTTACATTTTAAAGAAACTAATGAATAATAATGTACTATAAACGGAAATTTATTGTTACTATTACTTATTTGACTTGTAGATAATACCTTCATCCTCTGGTATCTTCTTAATGGAAGCAGATAGAGATTTCTGTGTTTGTGCCATTGAAAAATGTGCACATAAAAACTTCATTACCGATGAAAACTCAATTTTTGTGAAAAAGTCAGTTGTTAACACTGTCATCCACTGACCCCTTCAATTGTGAATATGTTACAGGAATTCAAACATCTCCGCTACTCCGGGAACACCTTTGTCGACATCAAGCAATTCTTCTTTTGCTGACACGCCAGCATCTAATTTCAGCAACAGGTATGATGATAAGCATAATACGAGGGGGTACCCAAAAGAAACCGGAATTATTTTTTAAAACTATTTATTTTTAATTTTTTTACAAAAGAACCTTATCCCCTTCAAAATACTCTCCATTACAACTAATACATTACACTAATACCCACCGGTGCTTCCACTGTACAAAACATTTTTTGTACTCCTCTTCAGTGATGGCTGCCAGCTCATCCATCATGTTTTTCTTGACATCATCAACGTTGTTAAATCGGAGACCTTTCATGCCCCTTTTCATGCGTGGGAACAAGAAAAAATCACACGGAGCCAGATCTGGTGAGTACGGTGCGTGTGGTAGCAAAACCATGCCGTTTTTCGCCAAAAACTGGGTAACCGAGATTGCCGTGTGTGCAGGCGCGTTGTCGTGGTGGAAAAACCAGTCCCCTGTCTGCCACAAATTAGGTCTTTTACGACGAATGCTGTTTCGTAGTCTTCTTAACACTTCAAGATAAAAAGCTTGATTTACCGTCTGGCCTGGTGGAACGAACTCTGAATGGACAATTCCCCTCACATCAAAAAAACAAATCAGCATTGTTTTGATGTTCGATCTGACTTGACGACTTTTTTTTGGTCGGGGTGATAATGAAGTCTTCCATTGACTGGATTGTTGTTTGGTTTCTGGGTCGTACCCATAGCACCAAGACTCGTCACCCGTAATGATCTTTGACATGAAATCTGGATCAGTTTCAAGCTGTTGTTTCAAATCACTACACGTTTCAATTCGACGTTCCTTTTGAGTGTCTGTCAGAACCCGAGGCACAAACTTGGCAGCGACTCTTTTCATTGCCAAGTCTTCTGTTAAAATGCGTTGGACTGAGCTCCAAGATAACCCACTAACCTGTGATATTTGGTCAATGGTCTGACGTCGGTCTGTTCGTACAATTTCTTTCACTTTCACAACATTTTCGTCTGTTCGGGAAGTCGACGGTCGTCCAGAACGAGGTTTGTTCTCAATCGACATGTCGCTATTTTTAAAGCGCAAAAACCACTCGTACACTTGGGTTTTTCCAATAGCGTCGTCTTTGTAAGCTGTGTTCAACATTACAACTGTTTCCGCGGCGTTTTTACCGAGCAAGAAGCAAAATTTCACAGCCGCACGTTGTTCATTAAAACTTGCCATCATGAAAAACGACACGAGCACAAAACAGCACTAGCGAGAACAATCACTGCACGAGAACAGAACAAGCTAGATCAACGAACAAAATGGCATTGAACTGGCAATGAGTAGCGCTACAAGCAGCCTAGTGGCGGGAATTTGTACTGCACAAGCTCCGCCCACAGCAGAGCTATTCCGGATACTTTTGGGTACCCCCTCGTATATATCATCCTTGTGTGTAGTGACTTGAGCCACGTCATGAGTTTGCCCCCTTGATTGCAACGAGGGGTAAAGGGGGAACAGCATCAGTGCGCATGCCCAACTGCTTTAATTTCAGTATGACAAACATAACAACTTGTACTATACCCAGAGCATATACAGCTGTGATATCGCGGAACCTTTTCTAGATTAACTGTACGAATATAACTGTTTGTTACCGTAAACAGAAATGTTGGTTTCTCGAAAATATGGGCAGACTATTCACAGCGCTGAACAAAATCTAATATGCAGTGTAATAAAATGTTGTGAAGTTGAAGCTAAACAAAAAACCTTTCCCCTGCCTCTTCACAAAAGCCACGAGCGAGTGGCTAACTACTGTGATGTTTCTCTTTTCACAGTTTGAAAAATAAAGAAGGAAATTAAAGACGTAAAGAAGGTATTCTTCAACAGTTTTATTGGCACCTGGTAAAAAAAAAGCAAGACGTAAGGTAGATACTAGTGAGACTGATAGTGAAGACGCTGGTGACAGCGATAGTAAAGAAGGCGATTCATTCGTAGATAATTTTGTTCTTCAGTGGAATAAGGTAGCTGGTAATTAACAATAAATCAAATATTTCTAGTCGTGTAATTAAGCTATAGGCAGTATTTTACAGGTCAGATTTATTTCTTGTAAGGTTTATCAAGAAAACTTTTCTCGGAATAAATTACACCTTACAAAATGTATGTAGAAACTGTATGGTAGTGAAATGTACGAGTAGTGTCTCACTGTTGAGGTTGGCAGCACTGTTATATTTTCACTTCCCTTCCTCACAGCCCATCCATACGCAAAAGGCAATCTCATGATTTCAGTATCTATGTTATAGTTTTATCGACAACCAAAAGTTGACAAGTTAGATGAAAAAAGTTTATTTTACATTTTTACTTTCTCTTGCCTATATGAATATATAGGAAGGAAAATATTGTTTTCATGTCGATTTTAAGAAATCGAGTTTTCACCGGATCTACACGTTTTCAGACCCCCTGAACCCAAAAAATATGTTTTTAGCAATTGGTGTGTGTGTGTGTGAACAGAATATCTCAAGAACGGAACATCGTACGAACTTGAAACTTGAAACTTAAGTTACATACCACTACCGGACCCAACACGAACATTTTCATCAAAATCGGTCAACCGGAAGTAGTAGTTTATTCGTGTAATTTTTCACTTTTTTGTCGATTTTCTCAAAAAGTGGTCCTACAATTTTTTTAAAATTCGCCTGGTTTACTCAATTTTTTATGCTCTACAAGATAGGTTAGGTGCCATGTTTGCTGAAATTCTGGGCGAGGCTGTTTTCACGTAAAAACATAGTTTTTTAAGATTACGGCTTTAATATGCAATTTAGCACAAAAATTTATACAATAAAAGTTGTAGAGAATTTAAAATTCTACATTTTTACTTTCAAACATTTTTTGTATAACGCTTATAGTTTAGCAGTAATTAGCGATGATTTTGTGATTTTTTTCTCACGAAAACGTGAAAAATCTTTTTTTTTATAATTTCGGTCTTAGAATGCATTTTACGACAAAAGTGTATATAATAAATTTTATAGGAAATAAAAAGATCTACAACTTGTATTTGAAGAATTTTTCTCTACAGAGCCTAGTTTAGTGTGATTATCTGTATTTTTAGGCCAAACTGAGGTTGATTTTCCTATTATGTCTTTCATATATGATTTAAAATTAGGTTATGTTTGTCGAGGTTAGTTTTGTTGTTTATTTCTAATGTTTTATTACTAATGTTAGGTTATGTTGTTAATTATTTTCATTGGCAAGAGAAAGTTGTGTGAGTGTTTCACACCAGATTTTTTTGTTTTAAATTTGAAATACCCCCCCCCCTCGGATAGTCCAGTCTTACTCTCGCTGACGATTGTCAACTTATATTGCGTTGCCAGTAATTTTTGTGGGTGCAGCATGGATACAATGTCAGTCATAAACGTAAGCTACTGCTACTGCTAGAAAAACAATAAAATTGTTTGAACAAAAACCTACTTATGCAGGGAGAAAATTCATGAATAAATTACCCCAATTTTTAAAATGTTGTGAGGATTTGAATTCCTTTAAAACAGGATCTGAAAAATTACTTGATCGGTGAAACTTTTTATAGCGTACAAGAATTTCTTTGCTGATAGTAGTGATACGTTGTGTGATTCTTATATGTATTTCAGGTGTTATACAGGGTGATTCACGAAGATATGCAGAAACTTTAGGAGCTCATTGTACATGTAAAAATAATGAAAAAAGTTTATATAAACATGGGTCCGAGTTACGGCTAGCAAAAGTTTCGCCCGGGTTTCAGCTCACCAGGTGAAATGAGGTCTTCTTGAAATTCTGATAAGGTAGATTAAGGGGCGAATTTAATCATTTCTTATGGTTTTTGATCTGATAAATTGAATAGAACAGGTCCCAGAACTGTAAGTTAAATAGTTTTTAAGAAAACCAGTGTCAAATACAAAAAAATGGAATGGAAAAACACATTTTTTTAGGGCAAGAATAACTTTGTTATTTCACTAAGAAACAATTAAATATTTTGAATAAAACATGTAGGTAGAAAATTTTATTCTGAACAAACCGGTGTAAATAAAGTACACAGAGAGCGAATAGATGTTTGATTAAATGAATTTTTATTCATAACAGTATAAAGAAAAATTAACCGGAAAAACAAAGATGAAAAATTGTGTTTTTTTACACCATTTTTTGCACTTGACACTGGTTTTCTCAAAAACTATTTAACTTAAAGTTCTGGGACCTGTTTTATTCAATTTATCAGGTCAAAAACGATAAGAAATGATTGAATTCGCCCCTTAATCTATCTTACCAGAATTTCAGAAAGACCTCATTTCACCTGGTGAGCTTAAATCCGGGAGAAATCTTTCGCTAGCCGTAACTCGGAAACGAAGCATTTCCGGACCCATGTTTATATAAACTTTTTTCATTATATTTACATCCACAATGGGCTCCCAAAGTTTCTGCATATCTTCGTGAATCACCCTGTATCTGACGACATGTCCTATAATCCTCCTGAAGTCTAAAGGGCGCAAACAAAAAAAAAAAAAAAAACCAGCAATGAATCGTATACAGTTTATTGATGTTTGTTTTTATCATTTCCAGATCAGCTCGAAGCGATAGATCGTTTTTGAATCGATCACTGAATACGAGACAACCGACGCCCCGATCTCAGTCTGTTAGAAGTGTGAATTCTCTGCTGTTGGAACGGACACCGCCCAATTTGAATCGATTAAATATCAACAAAGTGCAGCCCCAGTAAGTCAATTTTCTCTTTCTATAAAAGTAAAAGACATTTATAATTCGTGGTCATTTTCTGGGTTTACGTTTTACAAACAGTAAAACCAAGGTGTAAGGGAGTTATACTCGTCAAATTTGCCCAGTACGGGCAGGTGGAGTGTTTAATTATTACTTTCTCTTGCCAACTATATGAATGTGATATATAGGAAGGAAAGTATTGTTTTCATGTCGATTTTAACAAATACACTCTACACCCGAATATACACCTAAACAGACCCCCTCACACCCACACAACAACTGCTTTTTACTGATTGGTCTGTGTGTGTGTGTGTGAACAGAATATCTCAAGAACGGAACATCGTACGAACTTGAAACTTAAGTTACATACCACTACCGGACCCAACACGAACGTTTTCATCAAAATCGATCAACCGGAAGTAGTAGTTTATTCATATCATTTTTCACTTTTTTGCGATTTTCTCAAAAACTGGTCCTACGATTTTTTTAAAAATCGCCTTGTTTACTCAATTTTTTATTCTCTACAAGATAGGGTAAACGCCATGTTTGCTGAAATTCTCGGTGAGGCTGTTTTTACGTAAAGAAAAGTGTTTTTTTAAGATTACGGCTTTAATATGCAATTTAGCGCAAAACGTTATATAATAAAAGTTGTAGAGAATGTAAAATTCTACAACTTTTATTTTAAACATTTTTTTTATAACGCTTAGTTTAGCGGTAATTAGCGATTTTCTGGTTTTTTCTCACGAAAACGTGTGAAAAATCGATTTTTTGAAGATTTCGGCCTTAGTATGCATTTTTCGGCAAATGTGTATATGATCAAATTTATAGTAATTTAAAAGATCTACAAATTTTACTTAAAGCATTTTTCTCTACAGAGAGTAGTTTAGCGTGAAAGACTGATTTTCCGTATTTTAAAGCCAATCTGAGGTTGATTTGCATTTTGCATCTTTCACTCATAATTAAAATTAGGTTATTTCTAATGTTAGGTTTATTGTTAATTATTATGCATTGGCAAGAGAAAGTTGTGTGAGTGTTACACACCAGATTTTCATTTTTGCACAGACTTTTCAAAAGACCCTCTTATGCATTCCGCATTGGCGCAGTTGGTAACGTGCTCGCCTCTCATCATGCGGTCTTGGGTTCGAATCCCATTCAGGCATGGCATTTTTTCATACGTTACAAAATATCATTTCATCCTTCACCGTCTGCATTAGCAGTAATTGCAGAACAGTCGGACGTAAAACCAAAAAAAAAAAAAAAAAAAAAAAAAATCTTATGCATTCTCTCACTCCCACTACTAGAGGACTTCAGTCCAAGCTGGGTGTAGTTGTGGGGGGGGGGGTTAAGGGTACAGGTGAGGTATAATGAATGAATGAGTGATGCATGCTGGGAGAACAATTTTGTTCTATTACTCTTGATACAAAACATTCGTTTTTAAAAATAAATCTTTATAATGCATCCTGCAGTTTGAAATATTTCTATTTCATATAATGAATTAATACAATAATTTCACTAACCTTCTTTTTAAACTGCGTCACCTTTATTTTATTCCTACTTACACGTGTTTCGGTGGATCCACCATCATCAGAGTAAATGAAAAATTGAAACTAAAAATTTTTTTTCATTTATTTAAAATTTACAGAAGATGGTACATCTTCAGTCACTTGTATAAAACTGATTTAAAATTAATTAATTTTAATTTTATCCCTTCTCATATTTACTGTAGATAGCAGCAGCAGTCAATATCACATTTATCATTCCTAAATTTTATTTGTTCATTCAAAATGTCCTGCTTTTGCTCTTTCAAATATTTATAAATATGGAACACATCTCATATTTTTCAATTTTATTTTTATTCTCTATATTACATTGTTCTATTATATTGAAATGTTCATCTATTTTACCAAATTTATGTTTTTCCTCTTTTATACCATTGGTATAGTTAGATATTTATAATGTAGTCACATTTCAGTGCTTTTTTATGTTCATTATACCTCACTTGAAAATTACGACTAGTCATACCAATGTAAAATTTTTTATAATCCTCATTACCACAATCTATTTTATACACACCCTTTTTTATTGCTTAGTGTTTCATTTATATTATTTTTAATTATATTTGTGGACAGTAGTTTTTTATTATTACATGTGTATGCGATTTTATAAAATTTATTTAATGTTCTGTATAATTTATTATTAATAGTTTTATTGTATGTTAATGCAATAAATGGTTTATGTTTTATTTTATTATCTAATATAAGGGTGGTTCTCAAGTTATTTTTAAAATGTAGTTTGTTTTTAATTTTATTTATTACTTTATTTATTTTATTTATATAATTAAAAATAATATAAATGAAACACTAAGCAATAAAAAGGGTGTGTATAAAATAGATTGTGGTAATGAGGATTGTAAAAAATTTTACATTGGTATGACTAGTCGTAATTTTCAAGTGAGGTATAATGAACATAAAAAAAGCACTGAAATGTCACTACATTATATCTAACTATACCAATCATATAAAAGAAGAAAGACATAAATTTGGTAAAATAGATGAACATTTCAATATAATAGAACAATGTAATATAGAGAATAAAAATAAAATTGAAAAATATGAGATGTTCCATATTTATAAATATTTGAAAGAGCAAAAGCAGGACATTTTGAATGAACAAATAAAATTTAGGAATGATGAAGTGATATTGACTGCTGCTGCTATCTACAGTAAATATGAGAAGGGATAAATTGGTTTTAAATCAGTTTTATACAAGTGACTGAAGATGTACCATCTTCTGTAAATTTTAAATAAATGAAAAAAAATTTTTAGTTTCAATTTTTCATTTACTCTGATGATGGTGGATCCACCGAAACACGTGTAAGTAGGAATAAAATAAAGGTGACGCAGTTTAAAAAGAAGGTTAGTGAAATTATTATATTAATTCGTTTTTAAACTTTCCCTATTGAACATATTTTTTTTTATTTATTACATTTTTTTATTTACATGTTTCAATATAAAATGGTAAGTTGAATATTATGAATTAGACCAAGTTAATAACTTTGTAGATATTTGTTAAATTAATGCACGGGATGATAAAAGTATGTTTTCAACAAACATGGCGCCCTACCCTATCTTGTAGAGAATAAAAAATTGAGTAAACCAGGCGATTTTTAAAAAAAATCGTACAATGTTTTTGAGAAAATTGGGAAAAAGTGAAAAATTATACGAATAAACTACTACTTCCGGTTGACCGATTTTTGATGAAAATGTTCGTGTCGGGTCTGGTAGTAGTATTTAACTTAAGTTTCAAGGTTCAAGTTTGTACTCGATTTAGAAAAATCGACATGAAAACAATACTTTTCTTCCTATTTATTCATCATCATCATCATCATCTGGGTATCCTTCCAGCAGGCCGGGTAGGATTTGAGTGGACGATATGCCTCCATCTATCTCTATCTTGATATACCTTTTGTATTCTGATATCCTGTAGTGTCATTCCTTTTGTTAGGAGATCATCCCTTATTTGGTCAGTCCATCTTCTTCTGGGACGTCCAACGGGTCTCTTCCCAGATACCTCCGTGTCCAAGTACTGTCTGGGGATACGTGCCTCTGGCATCCTTTGTACATGTCCAAACCATTTGAGTCTTGCGGTATGTAATCTTTCTTCCATCGTTAAGGTCACCTGCATATCTCTTCTTATATATTCATTTCTGACCTTGTCTCTTCTGGTCTTCTGCAAGGCTGATCTTAAAAATTTCATCTCACATGCCTGTAATTTGCTAATGTCATATAGGCAAGATATTCCATTCACAGACCAATCGCTAAAAACATGTTTTTTGGCTTCAGGTGGTCTGAAAACGTGTTGATCTGGTGAAAACTCGATTTGTTAAAATCAACATGAAAACAATACTTTCCTTCCTATATATTCATGTAGGCAAGATATTCTGTTCACAGACCAATCGCTAAAAACATGTTTCTTGGCTTCAGGTGGTCTGAAAACATGTAGATCCGGTGAAAACTCTATTTCTTAAAATGGACATGAAAACAATACTTTCCTTCGTATATATTCATATAGGCAAAAGAAAGTAAAAAAATTGCGAACAACCATGAGGCACGTCGTCGAATGAACGAATTTTTAAAGTTTATTTCCTTTTTGTCCCTTTTTACAGTTTTCACTATAATTAAAGTATTTTGTCACACTTACAAATTAAATTTTTTTTTGTTTTTTTTCCAGGCAAACGGTTCATTTATTGTAACGGTCGGTTTGATGATGTTCCATGGGATAATGGAAGAAAGAAGATTTTATTTTCGTTTGTAATTAATTTACTTTTTAAACTTGTATGCATATAGAAAGAAATTTAGTTTTTAGTTTCACGTTTATTCAGAAGCAAATAGTGTAGTGTGATGTACATGTTCAGTTTTCTATTTTAAGCTTCCATTCAATCAACTTTTTGGTAGTTAGTTTATTAAATAATTGCTAGAGTAATGATTCCCGATTAAACACGGAAGTGTAATACTTATTATTTTTCACGTACAGTTCAGCCTTTCTTAGTTTGCTCCTAATGTAAACAAATAATGACATCACTGAGCATGCGCATTATACAGGGTGATTCACGAAGATATGCAGAAACTTTGGGAGCCCATTGTACATGTAAAAATAATGAAAACAGTTTATATAAACATGGGTCCGGAAATGCTTCGTTACCGAGTTACGGCTAGCGAAAGTTTCGCCCGGATTTCAGCTCACCAGGTGAAATGAGTTCTTCCTCAAATTCTGGTAAGGTAGATTAAGGGGCGAATTCAATCGTTTCTTATCGTTTTTGACCTGATAAATTGAATAAAACAGGTCCCAGAACTGTAAGTTAAACAGTTTTTGAGAAAAACAGTGTCAAATGCAAAAAATGCAGTGAAAAAACACATTTTTTCATCTTTGTTTTTCCGGTTAATTTTACTTTGTACTGTTATGAATAAAAATTCATTTAATCAAACATCTATTCGCTTTCTGTGTACTTTTTTTACACTGGTTTGTTCAGAATAAAATTTTCTACATGTTTTATTGAAAAATTTTAACTGTTTTTTGGTGAATTAACAAAGTTATTGTTGCCCAAAGATGAAAAAATGTGTTTTAACTCCATTTTTTGCATTTGTCACTGATTTTCTTAAAAACTATTTAACTTACAGTTCTGGAACCTGTTTTATTCAATTTATCAGATCAAAAACCATAAGAAATGATTGAATACGCCCCTTAATCTACCTTACCAGAATTCCAGGAAGACCTCATTTCACCTGGTGAGCTGAAATCCGGGCGAAACTTTCGCTAGCCGTAACTCGGAAACGAAGCATTTCCAGACCCATGTTTATATAAACTTTTTCATTATTTTTACATGTACAATGAGCTCCAAAAGTTTCTGCATATCTTCGTGAATCACCCTGTATCAAAATAAGTACAAGCTGTTTAAAACTGCCCTTAACAGACAGGTGGAGTGTCAAATTATTTACACTCAATCTGTTCGTTGCAGAGCTAAAATAAATAGTTCTGTTTCTTATCACATGGTAAGCCAATTAAATGACTGAATCATTTAAGAGCAGAAAAGGTAGAGGTGTCTTAGGTGACACTAATCACAGTTATCTCGTCTGAAAGTAATGGATTTCACTACACAGCCAGACCCTGTGGTGACTGAAGTGAAGGTGGCAATTGCAGGGTGGAAAGTGAGTACTTTTTTGAGGACCTGGTATGCTGGTAAGCATACTCTTTCAACTCAGTGAGGAAGGCATGGTAAACCACGTCACTCCTAGTTTTTTACTGAGTAAAACCTCTAAAGGTTCAAACCAGTCTTTCGGCTGTTGACCTAAGCACGGAGTGTGAAATTAATTTACACTCAATCTGTTAGTTGCAGGGCTAAAATGAATAGTTGTGTTTCTTATCACATGGTCACCCAATTAAATGGGTGAATCATTTGAGAAGAGGTAGAGGTGTGTGGTGTGTGTGTGTGTGTGTTAGGAGGAGGTGACACTAATGAGTGCAGTTATCATGAAGGAGGCAGAGTGGGCCCCCCACACCCCACCTCACTCCTCCTCTCTTCTTACTTCTTAGTGAAACCTCTACACGTTCAAACCAGCCTCCATTCGGCTGATGACCCAAACAACATACGGATTTGAATACTAGACAGTAATTGGAGGTGTAGAAGGATGGTTGGGCTCCATCTTCTAGTTCCACGGCTTCAAAAAATCTCTCTCTCTCTCTCTCCCCAATCTCTATCTATTTCTCTCTGTCTCTCCCCCTCTTTCTCTCCTATCTCTCTCTTCTATCTCTCTCCTATCTTTGTCTATTTCTCTCTGTCTCTCCCCTCTTTTTTTCCTATCTGTCTCTCTCTCTCTTCTACCTCTGTCTATTTCTCTCTGTACCTCCCCTATTTCTCTCTCTCTCTCTTTCTCCTACCTCTATCTATTTCTCTGTCTCCACCTCTTTCTCTCCTATCTCTATCTATATCTCTCTGTCTCTCCCCTCTTCCTCTCCTATCTCTCTCTGTCTCTATCTCTAATCGCATGGTCACCCAATCATTTAATAAGAGAAGAGAAGAGAAGAGGTAGAGGTGTGTGGGGGTGTGTTAGGTGACACGTGTCATGAAGGCAGAGTGGCCCCCCCCCGTCCTGATGAGTGAGTTGTGGCACTGGTAAACCACCTCACTCCTCCTCTCCTCTTACTTAGTGAAACCTCTACACGTTCAAACCAGCCTCCATTCGGCTGATCACCTAAACAACAACAACAACAACAACTGGTTATAATTGTTATTGAAAGACCAAATTTACAACAGAGCTACAAGAGCAAGTGTTGGAAAGTTATTGGCAAGCTATGAAGTGGGTAGAGGGGGGGGGGCAATGCGTACGTAAAGAGAGCTCATCAACATTGAAAAATAGTATAGTACAGTGTTCAGATGAAGTGAAGTCCCCTAGCCGTGGGAGTGAGAGAATGGATAACGCTCTCACTCACACAACCCGTACGCGCCTACCCAATAACATTGTCGTATAATTTCACTCATTGTTGTGAGCAAGCGTTTATGCATCCAGTAAACTAACAACCAAGATAACAACAGCTGTAGTATGTTTTCAGATTTGGATTATAACGGTAAAGACCTTTGAGCGCATGCGTAGTTATGCCACATATCTCCCTCTCACTCGCTCTATGGCTATGGGACATCAATTCATCTGTTACCTATATCATAGCTTTTACCTGGTCCAAATCATGTGTTAACACGTTCAATGCTACTGCCTAATTTTCGATTTAATGCGTCTGGCTGATGGTAAGATGCAACGCCATTTTGGCATGACACAAATTGCGTCATGTTGCACACATGAACAATTTTTTTGACTCTACTCGTTTTAAAATTTCAAATCCATTATTTTAGTTATAAAATATCATAATTTGGTTACAAGATAAAGACTTGCCACAAAATCGATAAAGATAAGAAAAAAATTATTGTTTCGGATGATAGTTATTCGATGGCAAGTGTTGTGGTTTCGATTATTATTCACTACATTTTGAAGGAAATGAGGTTACTTTTCACTGAAATCATTCAAAATTCACTTTCATCGCAAATTTTCAAAATATTTCCTGCGAAGTATAGCTAACAATAATTATACTTGTGTAGAAAATTACGTAACTTGTAAATAGACGTGTAGCCCCATACATATCCATATCATAAATAAGTAATACAAATCCAGAGAGAAGTCGTTAATAAAAATAAAATTTAATTGAATTGTCAGAAATATGAAATTGCTAAATTTATTTTGTTTTTTAAATTTTAGTTCCAGAGTTTATAACTCGGAATACATTTTGCAAAAGTATATTCAATTGTGTAATGAAACACTGAAGTCTCTTCACATTAGAATAAACAGTAGGCGGCCTACAATATTGCCTACAATATTAGTAGGCTATGGTCAGTGTCCTTATAAACTAATACAACAATTACAAATTACCTACTCTTACCTTTTTTTGATTTATGAAAACGTTGAAAACAGAACGTTACAAATAAATAATACTTAAAAATACATACTAAAATAAAAGATAGGATTACAAAAAAGAGCGCTCATTTAAAAACGTGTCAAAATAAAATACGAGTGTGCAGCCGAAAACTAACTTGACGGTATCATAGTTTGAACAGGACTAAGTGGCTACAGAAATTTTTATTGCTTTCAACCCTACCTGCAATAAAATCTACCCTTAACAAAAGATTCAGGTCTATGACGCAAATTGCATCATGCCGCCAGGCGGGAATGTTCTACTCGACGCAGATTGCGTCAAGCCGCACTGAACGTGTTAATGTCACCAATCAAAATTCAAACAAAACATGTCTCAAAAATCTGATGTGAAACACTCACACAACTTTCTCTTGCCAATGCAAATAATTTACAATATCATTTAACATTAGTAATAAAATATTAGAAACAAACAAAAAACTAACCTCAATAAACATAACCTTATTTTAATCATGAGTGAAACACTCAAAATGAAAATCAACCTCAGTCTGGCTTAAAAATACGGAAAACCACTATTTTACGTTAAACTAGGCTCTGTAGAGAAAAATACGTTAAATAAAGTTGTAGATCTTTAAATTTCCTATAAATTTGGTTATATACACTTTTGTCGTAAAATGCATACTAAGGCCAAAATCTTTAAAAAATCGATTTTTCACACGTTTTCGTGAGAAAAAATCAGAAAATCGCTAATTACTGCTAAACTAAGCGTCGTACAAAAAAATGTTTGAAACAGAAGTTGTAGGTTTTTAAATTCTCTGCAACTTTTATTATATAAGTTTTTGCGCTAAAATTTATATTAAAGCCGTAATCTTAAAAAAACAACGTTTTTACGTGAAAACGGCCTCACCGAGAATTTCAGCAAACATGGCGCCTACCCTATCTTGTAGAGAATAAAAAATTGAGTAAAATAGGCGATTTTAGAAAAAAATCGTAGGACCAGTTTTTGAGAAAATCGCAAAAAACTGAAAAATTATACGAATAAACTACTACTTCCGGTTGACCGATTTTGATGAAAATGTTCGTGTCTGGTCCGGTAGTGGTATGTAACTTAAGTTTCAAGTTCGTACGATGTTCCGTTCTTGAGATATTCTGTTCACACACACACACACACACACACACACACAGACCAATCGCTAAAAACATGTTTTTTGTGTTCAGGGGGTCTGAAAACGTATAGATCCGGTGAAAACTCGATTTCGAAAAATCGACATGAAAACAATACTTTCCTTCCTATATATTCATATAGGCAAGAGAAAGTAAAAAGTGAACACCGTTTTAAAAAAAAAAAGCTAAAACAAATCTGTTTTTTTTTCAAGCTACTTTTATTTTTACATGGAAGAGCGTGTAGTCACAAGTTTGCCTTTAGTTTTAACGATTGGTAAAGGGTGGGTGGGAAATCATCAGTGCGCAGGCCCAACTGTTTTCGTATCAGTTTTCCGCCATAACAACCTAAACTATACTTTGAGAACATACTTAAACTATTGCGGAACATTTTGTACGTTAACTGTACCAATGTAAAACTGATTTTTTTTAAAATTCCTAATATGTGTACCTTTTTATTTCTTGTTGTTTAGGTGATCAGCCTGTAGGCTGTAGGCTGGTTTGAACCTGTAGAGATTTTACTAAGTAAATCGAGGAGTGAGGTGGTTTACCATTGCCACAAATCACTCGGTGGAAAATTACGCTTATCAGCATTCCAGGCCCTCTGAAAAGCACATATTTTCCACTCTGCAAATGACACCTTCACTTCATTCACCACAGGGTCCAACTGTATAATAAAATTCATTACTTTCACAGGAGATAACTGTGATTAGTGTCACAGTACACCTCTACCTCTTCTCTTATTAAATGATTCAGTCATTTAATTGGCTTAGAGGTAAAGTTGTCGCCAAAATCAGCTGTTTAACAGGTGATTTTCAGAGACGAAGGTTCCTGGTTCGAATCCTAGTAAAGGTAGTTACTTTTATACGGATTTGAATACTAGACGGTGGATACTGGTGTACTTTGATGGTTGGGTGTCAATTAACCATACTCTCTCAGGAATGGTCGGCCTGGGTCTGTAGAAGACTACACAGTCTCATTTACACGTCATACACATCATCCTCATCTGATTGGGTCATGGGCATGGGGTTGCTTATTGTTCTGAATTGAACAGATTGCAACGTACACACATTAGGGATATATATAGGGTGATTCAAAAAGAGCGCTGGTTTTGATATATCAAATTAAGAGATTTATTTTATTGAAAAACTGAAAATAAATACATCAACAAGTTCATCTTTCCTTCCGATTTTATGTATGAAAAATGATGTCATGCATGTGTCCTCCTCTACTGCGCTGGCACGCATCAACTCTGTCCATGAAACTGGATATTACTGCACGACAAGTTTTGACTTCCATTTGCCCGATAACCCGTCGAATTTCCTCCTTCAAGTCATTGATGTTTTGGGGTTTATTGGCATACACCAATGACTTCAGATGACCCCAAAGAGGAAAGTCACAAGGTGTCAAGTCACACGACCTTGGTAGCCATTGATGGTCGGAATTACAAGAAATGATGCGATCCTGGAACCGTTCACGGAGCAACAACATTGTTTCTCGTGCAGCGTGACAGGTGGCACCATCCTGCTGAAACCACAACTCGTCAATGTCCATTCCATCCAAATGACGCCACAAAAACTCCCTAATCATCGTACGGTATCGGTTTCCATTTACTGTCACGGCTTGTCCTTCTTGATTTTCAAAAAAGGAAGGGCCGATGACACCGCCCGACCAAAGGCCGCACCAAACTGTCACTCGCTGTGCATACAAGAGAAACTACAACTGAATCGTCAATCGGAATGTTCTCCGAAATAGAAATGAGGTCAAACAATGTTGCCAACCGATAAACAAAAATTTACCAGCCGTTTAAAAACCGGCGCTCTTTTTGAATCACCCTTTATATATAAAATTTAATTGGGTGGACCATGTGATAAGAAACAGAACTATTTATTTTAGCCCTGCAACGAACAGATTGAGTGTAAATAATTTGACACTCTACCTGTCTGTTATGGGCAGTTTTATTTCTTATGTGTGTATCTTTGTTTATTAGAATAGTATATAGTATTTAGTAGTAGCAGTAATAGTTTATAAGAGTATAACGTTGGACAATTAGAATTGGCACAAGCAGCGCTTCGATGTTTATCTATTCCACTCTTCGCCCCTCGTCATGCAACGATGGTACAGTCACCGAAGTATACAATCGTTACTGTAATGTGTGACTCACACGCTGTCACTTTCGTTTTGTTTTCACTTTTGTTATTAATAACCTATCATGACATAATGATGTGACTAATTTGTTTTCATATAATACCATGTGTACCAAAAAGAATGACCCGATTTTATATAGATTATTTATTAAGAAGAATGGCTTAACACCAACAAATTACATACTAAATTACTCACAAAAGACATAATAAGTTTATGAAAATTTATCATAAATGTTCAATATGTCCTCCATTGGCTGCACGGACGACATCTAGCCGATAGCTGAATTCATCCCAAACTGAGCGTAAGGTGTCTTCTGTCACTGAAGCTACAGCAGCTGATATTCTGTTTTTTAGTTCATCAATGTCACGAGGTAAGGGAGGAACGTTAACAAGTTGTTTAACATATCCACACAGGAAAAAATCGCATGGTGTTATGTCAGGGGACCTAGGAGGCCAAGAGTGTAAAGCCTGGTCTCGCGGTCCTGTACGCCCTATCCAAAGTTGAGGCAAGTTGTCATTGAGGAAACTGCGCACGTTGTTGTACCAGTGCGGTGGTGCTCCGTCTTGCTGATAGATGAAATTGTCACAGTCAATAAGTTGTGGGAATAACCAGTTCCGTAGCATTGCAAGATATGATTGTCCTGTTACGGTTTGTTTCTCAAAAAAGTAGGGTCCATAAACCTTGCTTTGGACCGCGAGACCAGGCTTTACACTCTTGGCCTCCTAGGTCCCCTGACATAACACCATGCAATATTTTCCTATGGGGATATGTTAAACAACTTGTTTACGTTCGTCCCTTACCTCGTAACATTGATGAACTAAAAAACAGAATATCAGCTGCTGTAGCCTCAGTGACAGAAGACACCTTACACTCAGTTTGGGATGAATTCACCTATCGGCTAGATGTCGTCCGTGCAGCCAATGGAGGACATATTGAACATTTATGATAGATTTTCATAAACTTATGTCTTTTGTGAGTAATTTAGTATGTAATTTGTTGGTGTTAAGCCATTCTTGTTAATAAATAATCTATATAAAATCGGGTCATTCTTTTAGGTACACATGGTATAATGAACAGAAAATAATATTATGATTTTCTCTTCATTATATTTATACCAATTTGTTTAGTTATATAGTCCAGCCTCTGTTAGTTTGCTCCTAATGTAAACAAATAATGACGTCACTGAGCATCCGCATTATATAAAATATGTGTACACGCTGATTAAAAAGTAACAATAAAATACTTTCAAAAATATTATTTAAATACAAAATACTTTTAAAAGTATTTTTATAAATTAAATTGTTAGGCCTACGTCATATCATGGCTGATGTTTTTAGTACTTTAAGTGCTTATAATTTAAAAGATAGTTAACTTAATAGGAGGAGGAATAGGATAGTTGTAAAGTGGTGGAGTGTAGCGTGCACCCTCTAGTAGTAGGTGGCTGTTGTTTGTTTAGAGTAGGAGCTAACTAACAACGGCTGAACTGTACATGTATAACCTTTGTGTACTCTATCAGTATTGTAATAAGGAATTTTATTATGTTTATTTAATTTTTTTTGTACAGCATAAATTGTGTCTTTAATTTAATATTGTTTTACTTCAAAAGGTGTAATTATTGTAATAGACTATTAAAAGATATTCAAGTTTGAGTATTAGTACGATGTCTTTGTTTTCACTTGCTTGCATTTCTATCCTCCTTTTTACTTTCTCTTGCCTATATGAATGTACATGTATAGGAAGGAAAGTGTTGTTTTCATGTCCATTTTAACAAATACACTCTTCACCCACCATATACACCTAAACAGACACCCTCACACCCACACACACTACTGCCTTTTTACCTATTTGTCTGTCTGTGTGTGTGTGTGAGAGAGAGAGAGAGAGAGAGAAAGAGAGATAGAAAGAAAGAGAGAGAGTGTGTGTGTGTTTACAGCGTGTTCAGAGTTTTACGGTGTGGCTAGAGATCAAGGTGATTCTCTTATTGGTAAGTCAATTACGATTCTTTTAATTTTTTTTTCATTTTTCTTTCTCTTGTGTATATGAATATATAGGAAGGAAAGTATTGTTTTCATGTCGATCACAACAAATACACTCTTCACCCGAATATACACCTAAACAGACACCCTCACACACAACTGCTTTTTATCGATTAATCTGTGTTTGTATACAAAATATCTCAAGAACGGAACATCGTACAAACTTGAAACTTAAGTTACATATCACTACCGGACCCGACACAAACATTTTCATCAAAATCGGTCAACCGGAAGTAGTAGTTTATTCGTGTCATTTTTCACTCTTTTGTGATTTTCTCAAAAACTGGTCCTACGATTTTTTTAAAAATCGCCTGGTTTACTCAATTTTTTATTCTCTACAAGATAGGGTAGGCGTCATGTTTGCTGAAATTCTGGGTGAGGCTGTTTTCACGTAAAAACGTTGTTTTTTTAAGGTTACGGCTTTAATATGCATTTTAGCGCACAAATTTATATAATGAAAGTTGTAGAGAATTTAAAAACCTACAACTTTTATTAGTAACATGTTTTTGTATAACGCTTAGTTCAGCGGTAATTTGCGATTTTCTGTTTTTTTAACATTTCGGCCTTAGTATGCATTTTACGACAAAAGTGTATATAATTAAATTTATAGAAAATTAAAAGATCTACAACTTTTATTTAGAGCATTTTTCTCTACAGAGCCTAGTTTAGAGAGAAAGAGTGATTTTCCGTATTTCTAAGCCAAACCGAGTACGATTTTCATTTTGCGTCTTTCACTCATGATTAAAATAAGGTTATGTTTTTGAGGTTAGTTTTTTGTTTATTTCTAATGTTTTATTACTAATGTTAGGTTTATTGTTAATTATTTGCATTGGCAAGAGAAAGTTGTGTGAGTGTTTCACACCAGATTTTTACAATAATAAGATGATGTTAATAAAATATGGAAAGTTTGTTTCCACTCAGCCAAAAATGATTAACACTGCATTACTGTCTAAAGTGCAGCCTCTGTTAGTTTGCTCCTAATCTAAACAAATAATGACGTCACTGAGCATGCGCATTATACACGCTGATTAAAAAGTAACAACAAATAATTTTAAAAGTATTGAAATACAAAATACTTTTAAAAGTATTTTTTTAAATGAAATAGTTAGGCCTACATCATATCATGACTGATGTTTTTAGTACTTGGTTATAATTTAAAAAAAACTGGTGTGAAACACTCACAAAACTTTCTCTTGCCAATGCAAATAATTAACAATAAATATAACCTAACCTTAGAAATAAACAAAAAACTAACCTTATTTTAATCATGAGTGAAAGACGCAAAATTAAAATCAATCTGTTTGGCTTAAAAATACGGAAAATCACTCTTTCACACTAAACTACTCTCTGTAGAGAAAAATGCTCTAAATAAAAGTTGTAGATCTTTTCATTTTCTATAAATTTGATTATAAACACTTTTGTCATAAAATAAATACTAAGGCCGAAATCTTAAAAAAATCGAATTTTCACATGTTTTCGTGAGAAAAAAACAGAAAATTGCTAATTACCGCTAAACTAAGCGTTATACAAAAAAATGTTTGAAATAAAAGTTGTAGGATTTAAAATTCTCTACAACTTTTATTATACAGGGTGATTCATGAAGTTCTCCCCCCACTTCTACAGCACATTGTACTAGTAAAAATAATGAAAAAATGTTATATAAACATAGGTCCGAAAACGCTTCGTTAGCGAGTTACAGCTAGCGAAAGTTTCGCCTGGATTTCAGTTCACCAGGTGAAATGAGGTCTTCCTGGAATTGTGGTAAGGTAGATTAAGGGGCAAATTCAATCATTTCTTATGGTTTTTGATCTGATAAATTGAATAAAACAGGTCCCAGATCTGTAAGTTAAATAGTTTTTAAGAAAACCAGTGTCAAATGCAAAATTGGAGTGAAAAACTTATTTTTTCATCTTTGGGCAAGGATAACTGTGTTATTTCACCAAGAAACAGTTAAAATTTTTCAATAAAACATGTAGAAAATTTTATTCTGAACAAACCGGTGTAAATTAAGTACACAGAAAGCGAATAGATGTTTGATTAAATGAGTTTTTATTCATAAGAGTACAAAGTAAAATTAACCGGAAAAACTAAAATGAAAAAATGTGTTTTTTTCACTCCATTTTTTTGCATTTGACACTGGTTTTCTCAAAAACTATTCGCTTTCTGTGTACTTTATTTACACCGGTTTGTTCAGAATAAAAATTTTCTACATTTTTTATTGAAAATTTTTAACTGTTTCTTGGTGAAATAACAAAGTTATTCTTGCCCAAAGATGAAAAAATGTGATTTTCACTCCATTTTTTGCATTTGACACTGGTTTTCTCAAAAACTATTTAACTTACAGTTCTGGGACCTGTTTTATTCAATTTATCAGATCAAAAACCATAAGAAATGATTGAATTCGCCCCTTAATCTACCTTACCACAATTCCAGGAAGACCTCATTTCACCTGGTGAACTGAAATCCAGGCGAAACTTTCGCTAGCTGTAACTCGCTAACGAAGCGTTTTCGGACCTATGTTTATATAACATTTTTTCATTATTTTTACTAGTACAATGTGCTGTAGAAGTGGGGGGAGAACTTCATGAATCACCCTGTATAAGTTTTTGCGCTAAAATTTATAATGAAGCTGTAATCTTAAAAAAACTATTTATTTACGTGAAAACAGCCTCACCGAGAATTTCAGTAAACATGGCGCCTACCCTATCTTGTACAGCATAAAAAAATGAGTAAACCAGGCAATTTTTAAAATAATTGTAGGACCAGTTTTTGAGAAAATTGCAAAAAGTGAAAAATTATACGAATAAACTACTACTTCCGGTTGACCGATTTTGATGAAAATGTTCGTGTCGGGGGTCAGGTAGTGGTATGTAACTTAAGTTTCAAGTTTCAAGTTCGTACGATGTTCCGTTCTTAAGATATTCTGTTCACAGACACACACACAGACCAATTACTAAAAACATGTTTTTTGGGTTCAGGGGGTCTGAAAACGTTTAGATCCGGTGAAAACTTGATTTCTTAAAATCGACATGAAAACAATACTTTCCTTCCTATATATTCATATAAGCAAGAGAAAGTAAAAAATAGTTAACTTAATAGGAATACGATATGCGTAAAGTGGCAGACTCTAGTGTGCACCGTGTAGTAGGTGGCTTTTGTCTGTTGACAGAAGGAGGAGCTAACTAACAACGGCTCAACTGTAACTATACCATTTTTCAAGGCTGAGAGCTCTGAACGTATACATTGCCGCCTACCCACTTTTTTGATGAAACATTTTACAGTGTGCACGAATTCCTTTCTAAATAGTTTTGATTGAAAAGTATTTAACTTGTAATTGAACAAAATTTGTGTGATATTTGATACAAAGGGGTTCATGATAAGCCTACTGAGTTAAGCAGTAGCAGGGAAAAATTATTGGTAAGTGATGAATTTATCATTGTTTGATTTTTTTTATTTTTCATTTTGTGTGATATTTGATTCAATGGGATTCATGACAAGCCTACTGAATTAAGCAGTAGCAAAAACAATTGTTTGGTGGTAAGTGATGAATTTATCATTGGTGATAAACTTCCAGTTTATCAGTTTTATCTTGACATGTCCTATACTCCCACAAGGAGTCTCCTGGATGAAAAAAAAGAAAAAAAGAAGAAAAAGAAGATTGCTAGCAACGTCGCCAATACTTACTCTTGTAGCTCTGTTAAATATTTTGTCAGCCATTTTTTTTATCTTTCAATAATGTATTTATAACGCACTGGGTTGGACTAGAGGTAAATTCGTCGCCAAAATCAGCTGATTTTCAGAGATGAAGGTTCCTGGTTCAAATCCTAGTAAAGGTAGTTACTTTTATACGAATTTGAATGCTAGACAGTGGTTGTTGGTGTAGTTAGATGGTAACCATACTCTGTGAGTGTGTGTGTGTGTAGAAGACTACACAGTCTCATTTACACGTCATACACATCATCCTCATCTGATTGGGTCATCTCTTTGCTTATTGTTCACAATTGAACCGATTGCAACGTACACACATTACGAATTACAAAAAAAAACCTACTACAAACATAGAATCAGGTGATTATACCGGGTGATTTTTTAGTCCTTTTACCCAATTGTTAATGTCTGGTAATATTTTTCTAAAAAAAATAAATTTTGTTTTGTGACACTAAGTTGGTAGCCCTACTCAACCAGTATGGATATGGCAGTGTGAGTTGATTCTCCTAGAGCTGTGTAAAATTTTGTGCCATTTCCGGTCGTGCTACGAACAGAATGTCTTTTATCCTAAAACAATCTCTTGTTTAAATCTGGAGGCTGAAGCTCTACAACTAATCGTATGTGATACGGATACAATTTCAATTTTTAAGCAGCTTTCTGAGCACTCGAACATGACAAATCAACATGCGAGGAAAGTTTTTGTAAACTTTTCCATGGAGAATTGAGCAATCTTGTTTTCACATTCTCTTAACGTCATCTGTCAAGAGAGTTGGTCGACCACTACGTTTTCTGCTGCAAACAATACCTGCCTCTAAAAGTCAGTTAGTTAGCCTAAAAATTGACTAGAATAGAGTGGAGGAACAGCAAAAAATTTAATTTGAAATGATTCTTTTACACTCGTATACAATTTTGTAGCAAAATATTGTTCAAGAATGAAAACCCGTTGTTCTAGGGTAAAAGATATTCTGTTCGTAACACAACTGGAAACAGCACAAAATTTTACGCAACTCAAGGAGAATCAACTCAAACTGTCGTATCTATACCGGTTGAGTAGGGCTACCAACTTTGTGTCACAAAACAAAATATCCCTTTCTTAGAAAAAAATTACCAGACATTAACAATTGGGTAACAGGACTAAAAAATCACCCGGTATTATAAAGTATTGCATGTTAACGCACTCTATAATCAATGTGTTCAGTGCGAGATGCAAGGTGAGAGTGAACTATTGTGAACATTGCGTAATGTTTCTCAGGTACAATCTGACAACGCTGGCAAAGGTTCTGATTGGTCTAAACGTGTGCAACAGCAGAGCGCATCAAACATGAAAATATTAGATCCAGGTTCAGAATTTCATGGTTACTTGTATAGTAAAACAATATTAAAACAGAATTGTTAGAACTTGCATTAATAAGAACTACAAAAAGGATGGTGTGTCGAGAATCCCCACTAATGAAACAGTGTATGAAGTCGTGGAACCGATTATCAATCTAATGAAAAAGCGCAGAATTTCTTATTTCTTTCACATATTAAGAATGCCAGAGAATAGGTTATTAAAACAACTTATAACCAGAGGGATCAGTGTGAAATCTGGTGGAAGATACATCTCAGCAATTAAAGAGGATCTTGACGAAGTTGGACTGAGGATTGAAGATGCGACAAATACACCAAAGATAAGGGCGTTTCTAAATGCAAAATGTTTTAATGTGGACAAGGCGGCTAGAGTTGTGCAGGTAACGGACGAACAACGAAAAGCAAGATCTGAAAACATGAGGAGGTATTGGCAAAAACGGCGAGCCAATGAAGAAGTACATGGGAAGCGAACCAGAAGGTTGACTAGAGTGATCCATTGAGGTCAAACAAGCTAAAAAAAAAAAAAAAATATTACTGTACAATTATAGGTGTTGTTATTGTTTAGGTGATGAGGCTGTAGGGTGGTTTGAACCTCTAGAGGTTTTACTAAGTATAAACGAGGAGTCAGGTGGTTTACAATTGCCTTCCTCATCGAGTTGAAAGAGTATGCTTATCAGCATGCCACGCCCTCTGAAAAGCACTCATTTTCCACCCTGCAAATGACGCCTTCACTTCATTCACCACACAATCCAACTGTATAATGAAATCCATTACTTTCAGAGGAGATAACTGTGATTAGTGTCACAATACACCTCTACCTCTTCTCTTATTAAATAATTCAGTTATTTAATTGGCTGACCATGTGATAAGAAACACAGCTATTTATTTTAGCCCTGCAACTAACAGATTGAGTGTAAATAATTTGACACTCCACCTGTCTGTTAAGGGCAAGTGTTAGGGGGGTTGATGAAGTGTTAATGTATTAGTGTTAGTGGGGTGGTTGATAGAGGATGGATAGTATACTCTCTCCTTCTCCCACCACATTATAGAACCAATCGTCAACTTATACCTCATTACCAGTGAACATGGATATTTCTTCAGTAAATCTAAGAGAAAAAGAAACAAAATGAATGGCAGAATAAAAATTTCACACATAAAAAATTATATTTTATCCATTTTAACAATCAACAGAAAATATTAATTTAAATTAATAATGGTGTTGTTGTTTAGGTGATGAGCCTGTAGGGTGGTTTGAACGTGTAGAGGTTTTACTAAGTAAAAACGAGGAGTCAGGTGGTTTACAATTGCCTTCCTCATCGAGTTGAAAGAGTATGCTTATCAGCATGCCACGCCCTCTGAAAAGCACTCATTTTCCACCCTGCAAATGACGCCTTCACTTCATTCACCACACAATCCAACTGTATAATGAAATCCATTACTTTCAGAGTAGATAACTCTGATTAGTGTCACAGTACACCTCTACCTCTTCTCTTATTAAATGATTCACTCATTTAATTGGGTGACCATGTGATGATAAGAAACATAACTATTTATTTTAGCCCTGCAACTAACAGATTGAGTGTAAATAATTTGACACTCCACCTGTTTATTATGGGCAGAAAAATATTATATTCAATTTGTTCGTTGCAGGGCTAAAATAAATAGTTCTGTTTTTTATCACATGGTCAGTTGCCAATTAAATGAGTGAATCATTTAATAAGAGAAGAGGTAGAGGTGTGTTAGGTGACACTAATCACAGTTATCTCCTCTGAAAGTAATGAATTTGATTATACAATTGGATTGTGTGGTGAATGAAGTGAAGGTGTCATTTGCAAAGTGGAAAATATGTGCTTTTCAGAGGGCCTGGCATGCTGATAAGCATACTTTTCCATTCAGTGAGTTGTGGCAAAGGTAAACCACCTGACTCCTCGTTGTTACTTAGTAAAACCTCAACAGGTTCAAACCAGCCAACAGGCTGATGACCTGCATTAATAATACCACATCTAAATACACAAGTTTTTTTTACCTCTCAGAATGCCCTTCACAATTTTTCTTTCATTTTTCTACAGTAGGCTAGGCTATATTAATACAGTATTAATGAATATGAAAATATATCCAATGATTTCTAAATAAATGTTCATTTCCCACTAATATATAAAGTACTCTTCTTGGCAAAACACCACTAAATAAAAACTATTAAAATTTAATTAAAAAAAAAAAATAAAATAAATCACAAAGCGATTATTGCAGTAGCATTGTAGTTCTAACTACGAGGCGTGTTCAGAAAGTAAGTACTGTTTTTAAAAAAAAAATCTGGTGTGAAACACTCACACAACTTTCTCTTGCCCCAGTGCAAATAATTAACAATAAAACTAACATTAGTAATAAAACATTAGAAATAAACAAAACACTAACCTTAATAAACATAACCTCATTTTAATCATATATGAAAGACGCATAATGAAAATCAACCTCAGTTTGGCCTAAAAATACAGAAAATCACTCTTTCACGCTCAACTAGGCTCTGTAGAGAAAAATGCTCTAAATAAAAGTTGTAGATCTTTTAATTTTCTATAAATTTGATTGT
Source organism: Catonia carolina (assembly GCA_035578175.1). Lineage (NCBI taxonomy): Eukaryota > Metazoa > Arthropoda > Insecta > Hemiptera > Achilidae > Catonia > Catonia carolina. The sequence continues at coordinate 1,210,688 of JAQMRL010000036.1, read as the reverse complement.
AAACACTTTTGTCATAAAATGAATACTAAGGCCAAAATCTTAAAAAATTGATTTTCACACGTTTTCGTGAGAAAAAACCAGAAAATCGCTAATTACCGCTAAACTAAGCGTTATACAAAAAAATGTTACAAATAAAATTTGTAGAATTTTAAATTCTCTACATTTTTTATTATATACATTTTCTTGTTATAATACATATTAAAGCCGTAATCCTAAAAAAAACTATGTTTTTACATGAAAACAGCCTCACCAAGAATTTCAGCAAACATGGCGCCTACCATATCTCTCATACCTACCTCTTCATTCACTGTGGCATTTTGTCAAATTTGAGGTTATGTGTGCAACTTTTATGTGGGACCAGGACACGATTCAATATAATACAAATCAGGTTAATATTACTTATAGTACATTTAGTTGTAATTATTTTCATATAAAATTTAATTAAATTAAATAAGTTTACGAGTTATTACTGTTTAATCTTTTGACCGCACATTCACGGGGTGACTTTGTGCCAATTTTGGCACAAGTGTCCCCCTTGATGTAACTTTTTGTTCAATAATTTTTTACAGCTGGCCGTTTACTAAGAAATAAGGGTTGTAAAATAGCTTGTAGCACACAGCTACATAACTTAATAATTATGATTGAAAAATGCCAGCGGTTTGCTAAGATAGTGCTCATTACATTTTTACTTTCTCTTGCCTATATGAATATTTAGGAAGGAAAGTATTGTTTTCATATCGATTTTTCGAAATCGAGTTTTCACCAGATCTATACGTTTTCAGACCCCCTGAACCCAAAAACCATGTTTTTAGCGATTGGTCTATGTGTGTGTGAACAGAATATCTCAAGAACGGAACATCGTACGAACTTGAAACTTAAGTTACATACCACTACCGGACCCGACATGAACATTTTCATCAAAATCGGTCAACCGGAAGTAGTAGTTTATTCGTATAATTTTTCACTTTTTTGCGATTTTCTCAAAACTGGTCCTACGATTTTTTCTAAAATCGCCTGGTTTACTAAATTTTTTATGCTCTACAAGATAGGGTAAGCGCCATGTTGGCTGAAGTTCTTGGTAAGGGTGTTTTCACGTAAAAACTCGTTTTTTTTAAGATTGCGGCTTTAATATGCATTTCAGCGCAAAAATGTATACAATAAAAGTTGTAGACAATTTTAAATTCTACAAGTTTTATTTCAAACATTTTTTTGTATAACGCTTAGTTTAGCGGTAATTAGAAATTTTCTGTTTTTTCTCATGAAAATGTGTGCAAAATTGATTTTTTTAATATTTCGGCTTTAGTACGCATTTTACGACAAATTTGTATATAATAAAATTTATAGAAAATTAAGGGATCTACAACTTTTATTTAGAGAATTTTTCTCTGCAGAGCCTAGTTTAGCGTGAAAGTGTGATTTTCCGTTTTTTTAAGCCAAACAGTTCGATTTTCATTTTGCGTCATTCACTCATGATTAAAATAAGGTTATGTTTTTGAGGTTAGTTTTTTGTTTATTTCTAATATTTTATTAATAATGTTAGGTTTATTGTTAATTATTTGCATCGGCAAGAGAAAGTCGTGTGAGTGTTTTACACCAGATTTTTTTGCGTTCTGTTGGTTTTAGGTTAAAAGTGGATATTATTTCAAAAATGGCAAGGAACTATGTTCGAAAGTGTGGAAGCTGGCCTTATATTATAATACCAGGTAAAAGTGTGCCTGCAGAGGGCCTCCTGGTTACCCATACAGAAAATACTGAGACTTCTACATCCAGGAAGAAAAAATCTGGTGTGAAACACTCACACAACTTTCTCTTGCCAATGCAAATAATTAACAATAAACCTAACATTAGAAAAAAACATTAAAAATAAACAAAAAAACTAACCTCAAAAAACATTAGTGAAATGCGCAAAATTAAAATCTACCTCAGTTTAGCTTAAAAATACGGAAAATCGATCATTCACGCTAAACTAGGCTCTGCAGAGAAAAATGCTTTAAATAAAAGTTGTATATCTCCTAATTTCTTGTAAATTTTATTAAATACACTTTTGTCGTAGAATGCATTCTAAGGCCGAAATGTTAAAAAAATCGATTTTTCACACGTTTTCGTGAGAAAAAAACAGATAATTGTTAATTGCCGCTAAACTAAGTGTTATACAAAAAAATGTTTGAAATAAAAGTTGTAGAATTTTAAATTCTCTACAACTTTTATTATATAAATTTTTGCTCTAAATTGCATATTAAAGCCGTAATCTTAAAAAAACTATGTTTTTACGTAAAAACAGCTTCACCCAGAATTTCAGCAAACATGACGCCTACCCTATCTTGTAGAGAATAAAAAATTGAATAAACCAGGCGATTTTTAAAAAAATCGTAGGACCAGTTTTTGATAAAATCGCAAAAAAGTGAAAAATTACATGAATAAACTACTACTTCCGTTTGACCGATTTTAATGAAAATGTTCGTGTCGGGTCCGGTAGTGGTATGTAACTTAAGTTTTAAGTTTCAAGTTCGTACAATGTTCCGTTCTTGAGATATTCTGTTCACACACACACACACACACACACACACACACACACAGACCAATCGCTAAAAACATGTTTGTGTGGGTTCAGGGGGTCTGAAAACTTATAGATTCGGTGAAAACTCGATTTGTTAAAATCGACATGAAAACAATACTTTCCTTTCTATATATTTATATAGGCAAGAGAAAGTAAAAAAGAAAAGAAACAAAATATCAGAAAGCAGTGAATCAGAGGATGGAGAGGAAATTTTTGATGAAAGTGAAGATAGCTATAGTCGATCGACTGTAAAAGTACTCCGCGTGGGGCAAGCGCCTATACGTTGTAAACGAAAGTTTTACTCTATTTGGCGCGTATCTACCTCTCCGCTTGACACAATTATAAAGGGTGATTCAAAAAGAGCGCCGGTTTTTAAACGGCTCGTAAATTTTTGTTTATCGGTTGGCAACATTGTTTGACAACATTTCTATTTTGGAGAACATTCCGATTGACGATTCAGTTGTAGTTTCTCTTGTTCGCAGTGTAGTACTCTCGCAGTCTGTGTCTAACCATGGAGAAGTTTACTATTGCGCAACGAGTGTTAATCGTCAAAACATTTTACCAGAGTGGAGAGAGTTATGCGGCTACTGTCAGGCGACTTCGCGGTACTCTAGGACGAAATGAAGCACCGAATGAATCAACAGTTCGCAGGCTCATGAAAAATTTTTTGAGACAGGTTCAACAGTCAACCTTAAAAGTTCTGGACGTCGTCGTTCTGGCCAAACTGAGTAGAACGTTGCGTTGGTTCGTGACAGTGTGGCTGTTAGCCCACCAAAATCAATACGTCGCTGTTCTCAACAATTGGTTTAAGATGTTCTTCTGTACGGAGAATTCTTCGGTACGATCTCCAATATCACCCGTATAAAATTCAGTTGACGCAACATTTGAAAGTGGCAGACCACCAGAAGAGACGACAGTTTGTTGACTGGGTATTGAGAAAACGGCAGGATGATGACACCTTCGCAAACAAAATCATTTTCAGTGATGAGGCGCACTTCCACTTAAACGGTTTTGTTAGTAAACAGAACTGCCGTATGTGGGGTTTAGAAAACCCCACATACGGAAACTTGTCCCACATAGTCGAAACTTGTCGTGCAGTAATATCCAATTTCATGGACAGAGTTGATGCGTGGTTAATGAACCACGCATTTCATTAACCCTCGCGTGGTTAATGAAAGGGAAATGTATGCACAGCTAGTGACAGTTTGGTGCGGCTTTTGGTCGGGCGGTGTCATCGGCCCTTACTTTTTTGAAAATCAAGAAGGACAAGCCGTGATAGTAAATGGAGACCGATACCGTACGATGATTAGGGAGTTTTTGTGGCGTCATTTGGATGGAATGGACATTGACGAGTTGTGGTTTCAGCAGGATGGTGCCACCTGTCACGCTGCACGAGAAACAATGTTGTTGCTCCGTGAACGGTTCCAGGATCGCATCATTTCTCGTAATTCCGACCATCAATGGCTACCAAGGTCGTGTGACTTGACACCTTGTGACTTTCCTCTTTGGGGTCATCTGAAGTCATTGGTGTATGCCAATAAACCTCGAAACATCAATGACTTGAAGGAGGAAATTCGACGGGTTATCGGGCAAATGGAAGTCGAAACTTGTCGTGCAGTAATATCCAATTTCATGGACAGAGTTGATGCGTGCCAGCGCAGTAGAGGAGGACACATGCATGACATCATTTTTCATACATGAAATCGGAAGGTAAGATGAACTTGTTGATGTATTTATTTTCAGTTTTTCAATAAAATAAATCAAAATAAATCTCTTAATTTGAAATATCAAAACCGGCGCTCTTTTTGAATCACCCTTTAGTATAAATGTATCACACTACTCTTGTACGTGGACCACAGTGGTCAACGTACTGACATACTGTATTGTCACGTTGCTCTCTCTCACTTATTCTCTCTATCTATTTCACTCTCTTTCTCTCCCTCTCAATCTATCTCCCCCCGCCTCTCTCTCTCTCAATGTTTCGGATTGACTAATGGTGTGTCATGGGAGGGCTGTATGGAGTTCTATTTATATTTTCACTAAAATTAAATTCGATATATAGAATTTGTTTAAGATATACAGGGTGAATCACGAAGATATGCAGAAACTTTGGGAGCTCATTTTACATGTAAAAAGTTTATATAAACATGGGTCCAGAAATGCTTCGTTACAGAGTTACGGCTAGCGAAAGATTTCGCCCGGATTTCAGCTCACCAGGTGAAATGAGGTCTTCTTGAAATTCTGGTAAGGTAGATTAAGGGGCGAATTCAACAGTTTCTTATGGTTTTTTATATGATAAATTGAATAAAACAGGTCCCAGAACTGCAAGTTACATAGTTTTTGAGAAAACCAGTGTCAAATGCAAAAAATGGAGTGAAAAAAAAACACAATTTTTCATTTTAGTTTTTCCGGTTAATTTTACTTTGTACTCTTATGAATAAAAATTCATTTAATCAAACATCTATTCGCTTTCTGTGTACTTTATTTATACCGGTTTGTTCAGAATAAAATTTTCTACATGTTTTATTCAGAAATTTTAACTGTTTTTTGGTGAAATAACGAAGTTATTCTTGCCCAAAGATGAAAAAATACGTTTTTCACTCCATTTTTTGCATTTGACACTGGTTTTCTTAAAAACTATTTAACTTACAGTTCTGGGACCTGTTTTATTTAATTTATCAGGTCAAGAACCATAAGAAACGATTGAATTCGCCCCTCAATCTACCTTACCAGAATTCCAGAAAGACCTCATTTCACCTGGTGAGCTGAAATCCGGGCGAAACTTTCGCTAGCCGTAACTCGGAAACGAAGCATTTCCAGACCCATGTTTATATAAACTTTTTTCATTATTTTTACATGTACAATGAGCTCCTAAAGTTTCTACAATCTTCGTGAATCACCCTGTATAGAAGTTCGATAAATAGAGGTCCGACTGCATTTACCAAAACAACAAAAAAAAAACGTTAATTAAATTACCAAACACACCACCTCATTGAAAACTATAAAAAAAACCTGGTGTGAAACACTCACACAACTTTCTCTTGCCAATGCTAATAATGACCAATATAACCTAAAAATAGTAATAAAACATTAGAAATAAACAAAATACTAACCTCAATAAACATAACCTTATTTTAATCTTGAGTGAAAGACGCAAAATGAAAATCAACCTCAGTTTGGCCTAAAAATACGGAAAATTAATCTTTCACGCTCAACTAGGCTCTGTAGAGAAAAATGCTCTCAATAAAAGTTGTAGATCTTTTAATTTTCTATAAATTTGATTATAAATACTTTAGTCATAAAATGAATATTAAGGCCGAAATCTTAAAAAAATCGATTTTCCACACGTTTTCAAAGGAAAAAAAACAGAAAATCGCTAATTACCGCTGAACTAAGCGTTATAGAAAAAAATTTTGAAATAAAAGTTGTAGAATTTTAAATTCTCTACATTTTTTATTATATACATTTTTGCATTATAATACATATTAAAGCCGTAATCTTAAAAAAACACTTTTTTTACGTAAAAAAAACCCTCACCAAGAAATTTAGCAAACAAGGCGCCTACCCTATCTTGTAGAGAATAAAAAATTAAGTAAACCAGGCGATTTTAAAAAAAAATCGTAGAACTAGTTTTCGAGAAAATCGCAAAAAAGCGAAAAATTATACGAATTAACTACTACTTCTGGTTGATTGATTTTGATGAAAATGTTCATGTTGGGTCCGGTAGTGGTATGTAACTTAAGTTTCAAGTACGTACGATGTTCCGTTCTTGAGATATTTTGTATACACACACGCACATAGACCAATCGCTTAAAACATGTTTTTTTGGGTTCAGGGGGTCTGAAAACATATAGATCTGGTGAAAACTTGATTTCTTAAAATCTACATACTTTCCTTCCTATATAGGTGTATTGATATAGGCAAGAGAAAGTAAAAAAAAAAAAAAATTAAAAGAAATGTAATTGACTTACCAATAAGAGAAGCGCCTTGATCTCTTGCAACACCGTTAAACTCTGAACATGTGTAAACCCACACACACACACACACATGCTCTCTCTCCCTCTCACTCACTCTCTATCTATCTCTCTTACTCACTCTCTTTCTCTTACACACACACACACAGACAAATAGGTAAAAGTCTGGTGTGAAACACTCACACAACTTTCTCTTGCCTATGCAAATAATAAACAATAATCCTAAAATTAGTAATAAAACATTAGAAATAAACAAAAAACTAACGTCAATAAACATAACCTAATTTTAATCATGAGTGAAAGACCCAAAATGAAAATCGACCTGCTTGACTTAAAAATATGGAAAATCACTCTTTCTCACTAAACTAGGCTTCGTGGAGAAAAAAGCTTAAAATAAAAGTTGTAGATCTCTTTATTTCTTTTAAATTTAATTATAGACACTTTTGTCGTAAAATGCATACTAAGGCCGAAATCTTAAAAAAATCGATTTTCCACACATTTTCGTGAGAAAAAAACAGAAAATAGCTAATTACCGCTAAACTAAGCGTTATACAAAAAATTGTTTGAAATAAAAGTTGTAAGATTTTACATTCTCTACAACTTTTTTTATATAAATTGTTGCGCTAAAATGCATATTAAAGCCGTAATCCTAAAAAAACACCATTTCTACGAGAAAACACCCCACCAAGAATTTCAGCAAACATGGCGCCTACCCTATCTTGTAGAGAATAAAAAATTGAGTAAACCAGGCGATTTTAAAAAAAATCGTAGGACCAATTTTTGAAAAAATCGCAAAAAAGCAAAAAATTATACGATTAAACTACTACTTTTGGTTGACAGATTTTGATGAAAATGTTCATGTCGAGTCCAGTAGTGATATGTAACTTAAGTTTTAAGTTTCAAGTTCGTACGATGTTCCGTTCTTGAGATATTCTGTTCACACACAGACCAATCGCTAAAAACATGTTTTTTAGGTTCAGGGTATGTGAAAACGTATAGATTCGGTGAAAACTTGATTTCTTAAAATCGACATGAAAACAATATTTCCCTTCCTATATATTCATATAGGCAAGAGAAAGTAAAAACAAATTTAAAAAATAAAAAGAAATGTAATTGACTTACCAATGAGAGAAGCGCCTTGATCTCTTGCAACACCAGTTAAACTCTGAACATGCTGTAAACACACACACACTCTCTCTCTCTCTCTCTCACGTTCTTTCTCTATCTATCTCTCTCACTCTCTCTCTCTCTCACACACACACACACTCTCTCTCTCTTACACAAACACACACACAGACACAGACCAATAGGTAAAAAGCAGTTGTGTGTGTGGGTGTGAGGGGGTCTGTTTAGGTGTATATTCGGGTGAAGAGTGGATTTCTAAAAATCGACATGAAAACAATACTTTCCTTCTTATATATTCATATAGTTGGCAAGAGAAAGTAAAAAAAACGTTAATCAACTTACCAAAATACACCACCTCACATTAATGAAAACTATAAAAAAAATCACAACAATATGAAATTCGATAAAATTTTATTACGAATAAATAAAAATTACTCTTTTATTATATTAATTAAAGAAATGAAAAACCATTTTTACGACGAAAGAATTAATTAAATACATTGTATTATAAATTACAAATAATAAGAATAATAATAACAAAAAAAAAAAAAAATTATAATATTGTAACATTACTGAAACTTACAAATAAAAAGTATATTATATTTTTATGTAGTGATGCGGCCTATGAAACCATGCTACAAGTCACTGAGCGTAGCGTAATTTCACAGGAGAGACTAAAACAGCAGTATACGACGTGTGTTCAAAAAGTAACGGGAATTTTTAAATTTCGCGAGTTTGGATAGTCCGATTGTAAAATTTTTTAATTTATTATGTTGGTACACATGCCCCTGACGTACGATAAAATTTTCAACAATATTCATTGCTTAGTTCTTAAGTGGAAGCCGCTACGGTTAGACGTGTTTTTCGAGCACGGCTATTTTTGTTTGTTAAAAAAAATGGATCAAAGAATTTGTATTAAATTTTGAGTGAAAAATGAAATAAAGTGTGTGAAATGTTAACAAAGGCATATGGTGAATCTGCTATGAGTAAAACAAGGATTTACGAGTGGTATAAGCATTTCCAAGATGGCGGCAAAAACGTTGAAGATGACGAACGACCCGGACGTTCAAGCACATCAACAACCGATGAAAACAAGAAAAAAGTGAAAGAAATGGTTATGAACGATCGCCGAATCACAATCAGAGAAGTCAGTGATGATGTTGGCATATCGATTGGCTCATGCCATGACATTTTTTCAAATGTTTTGGGTATGAAACGTGTGGCAGCAGAATTTGTTCCAAAATTGTTGAATTTCGAACAAAAACAGCGGCGAATGGAAGTTGCTCAGGAGTCACTAAATGAAGTCGACAACGATGCGGATCTACTCAAACGCGTTATAACAGGTGACGAAACATGGGTTTACGGATACGATGTCAAAACTAAGGCTCAATCGTCCCAGTGGAGGCATTCTGGATCGCCAAGACCGACAAAGGTTCAACAAGTGCGGTCGAATGTGAAGGGTATGCTCACTGTGTTCTTCGATTTTAATGGCATAGTGTATCATGAGTTCATGCCACAAGGTCAAACAATCAATAAGTTGTACTACCTACAAGTTCAACCCCGTTTGCGTGAAGCAATCCGAAAAAAACACCCGGATTTGAGGCAAAACAATTCATGGCTTTTGCACCACGATAATGCACCTGCTCACACTTTTCATTGCTTTTCATTGCTTGTTCGTGAATTTTTGGCCAAAAACAAAACTGTAACGATGCCCCAGCCTCCATATTCGCCAGACACGGCTCCATATGACTTTTTTCTATTTCCAAAAATAAAGAGAACATTAAAAGGCCGTCGTTTTACAAGCATAGATGACATTAAAAGCGAATCGGTGAAAGAGCTAAAAGCTATCACAAAGATCGAGTTTCAGAAGTGTTTCGAGGATTGGAAAAAGCGTTGGCACAAGTGTATTGCATGCGAAGGGGACTACTTTGAAGGCGACAATATTAATGTAGATGAATAAATTAATAATATTTTTTTCAAAAAACGAAAATTCCCGTTACTTTTTGAACAAACCTTGTATTCATAATTTTATGTAGTTTTAAGATCAGTAATAAACAGAAAAATGATTTTTCCAACTTATGGCATGGTTTCATAGGCCGCATCACCTTTTTGTTATTTGATACTTGCAGTTTATCTACAGTAATTAAATAATCATGAATTAATTAATTAATTAACAATAATAATAATAATAATAATAATCATAATAATAGTAACAATTAATAAAATTGTAAAATATACAGAGATAATATAATAATAAGATTATATAATGTATATTACTTTATACGTTCAATTCATTTCTTTTTTTCATTTTAATCTATACATAACATATTTTTATCATCTGTTTTGTTAATTTTAACATCATCAGGCTTCTTCTTTTAATTTTATAAACTGATGCGATAATCTCTCGCAAATCGTGTTAAAAATTATAAACATGCTCTCTCTCTCTCCATCTCTCTAGCGTTCTTTCTTTTATTTTATATTCAATTTAAACGACAAATTTTTTTTTTTTTTTAAATTTTTACCATTACTTTTTTTTCTTTTTTAGTTATTTCTACCACCACCACCTCTACCACTTCGTCCACCCCTCCCGCCACCCCCACCACTATTACTACCACCACTACCGCCTCCTCTTCCACCGCCACCTCCTCCTCCTCCTCCTCCGCTGTTGTTTTCTTCACGCTCCTGCAAAAAGAAAAATAAATTATTTTATTATTTTTTCGACCCACCATTACGTTGGTCTAGAGGTAAAGTCGTCGTCGCCAAAATCAGCTGTTTAACAGCTGATTTTCGGAGGTGAAAGTTCCGTAGTTCAAATCCTAGTAAAGGTACAGTTAAACCGTTGTTAGTTTGCTCCTCCTTCTGTCAACAAACAAAAGCCACCAACTGCAGGGTGCACGCTAGAGTCTGCCACTTTACGGATCTCGTATTCCTATTAAGTTAACTATTTTTTAAATTATAAGCACTTAAAGTACTTCAAATATCAGTCATGATATTATGTAGGCCTAACAATTTCATTTATAAAAATACTTTTAAAAGTATTTTGTTGTTACTTTTTAATCAGCGTGTACACATTTTGATTTAATGCGGATGCTCAGTGACGTCATTGTTTGTTTACATTAGGAGCAAACTAACAGAGGCTGGACTATAGTTACTTTTATACGGATTTGAATAGTGGACAGTGGTTGTGGGTGTAGTTAGATGGTTGGGGTTCAATTAACTATACTCTCTCAGGAATGGTCGGCATGAGTCAGTACAAGACTACACAGTCTCATTTACACGTCATACACATCATCCTCATCTCACTGGGTCATCTCATTGCTTATTGTTCTCAATTGAACACATTGCAACGTACACAAATTAGGGATTAAAAAAACCCCACCGGGTTGGTCTAGAGGTAAAGTCTTCGCCAAAATCAGCTGTTTAACAGCTGATTTTCGGAGACAAAGGTACCTGGTTCAAATCCTAGTAAATGTAGTTACTTTTTGTGGATATGAATACTAGACAGTGGTTGTGGGTGTACTTTGATGGTTGGGGTTCAATTAACCATACTCTGTGAGTGTGTGTGTCTGTGCAAGACTACACAGTCTCATTTACACATCATACACATCATCCTCATCTCATTGCATATTGTTCTCAAGTGAACCCCGATTGCAACGTACACACATTTGGAATTATTTTTTTTAGAAATGCGCCCAGTTGACTCCTCCCAGGGGAGCATAGGAAATGTCAAAAATCTGGTGTGAAACACTCACACAACTTTCTCTTGTCAATGCAAATATTAACAATATAACCTAACATTAGTAATAAAACATTAGAAAAAGCAAAAACTAACCTCTAAAAATATAACCTTATATTAATCATGAGTGAAAGACGCAAAATGAAACCAAACTCAGTTTAGCTTAAAAATAGGGAAAATCACTCTTTCACGCTAAACTAGGCTCTGTAGAGAAAAATGCTTTAAATAAAAGTTGTAAATTTTTTTATTTCCTATAAAATTAGTTATACACTTTTGTCGTAAAATGCACACTGAGGCCGAAATCTTAAAAAAATAGATATTTCACGTTTTCGTGAGAAAAAAACAGAAAATCGCTAATTACTGCTGAACTAAGCGTTATACAAAAAATCTTTGAAATAAGAGTTGTAGGTTTTTAAATTCTCTATAACTTTTATTATATAAATTTTTGCGCTAAAATTTTTAATGAAGCCGTAATCTAAAAAAAACTATTTCTTTATGTGAAAACAGCCTCACCATGAATTTCAGCAAACATGATGCCTGCCCTATCTTGTAGAGCATAAGAAAATTAGTAAACCAGGGGATTTAAAAAAAAAATCGTAAGACCAGTTTTTGAGAAAATCTCAAAAAAGTGAAAAATTACACGAATAAACTACTACTTCCGGTTGACCGATTTTGATGAAAATGTTCGTGTTCGGTCCGGTAGTGGTATGTAACTTAAGTTTCAAGTTTCAAGTTCGTACGATGTTCCGTTCTTAAGATATTCTGTTCACACACACACACACGCACAGACAGACCAATAGCTAAAAACACGTTTTTTGGGTTCAGGGGGTCTGAAAACGTGTAGATCCAGTGAAAACTCGATTTCGAAAAATTGACATTAAAACAATGCTTTCCTTCCTATATATTCATATAGGCAAGAGAAAGTAAAAAGTTATAACACCTGAAATATATGTTATAGACACTTGAGTCACAAGTTTGCCCTTGTTTGCAACGAGGGGTAAAGGGGGAAAAGCGTCAGTGCCCATGCCCGACTGCTACGATTTCAGTACGACAAACTTAACAACTTATACCATACCCAGAGCTTATATAGTATATCGCGGAACCTTTTCTAGGTTAACTGTTAGTTACAGATGTTGTTGTTTAGGTCAACAGCCAAAAGGCTGGTTTGAACGTGTAGAGGTTTTACTAAGTAAAACGAAGAGTGAGGTGGTTTACCATTGCCACAACTCACTGAGTGGAAAAGTACACTTATCAGCATGCCGGGCCCTCTGAACAGCACATATTTTCCACTCTGCAAATGACACCTTCACTTCATTCACCACACAATCCAACTGTATAATGAAATTCATTACTTTGAGAGGAGGAGATAACTGTGATTAGTGTCACCTAACACACCTCTACCTCTTCTCTTATTAAATGATTCACTCATTTAATTGGCTGACCATGTGATGATAAGAAACATAATTATTTATTTTAGCCCTGCAACGAACAGATTGAGTGTAAATAATTTGACACTCCACCTGTCTGTTATTGGCAGAGTTACAGATATGTCGGTTTTTTTGAAAACGTGGTCCAACTATTCATAGTGTTGAACAAAATCTAATATGCAATGTAATAATATGCTATGAAGTTGAAGCTAAACAAAAATGCCTATCCGTGTCTCTTAACAAAAGCCATGAGGGAGTGGCTAACTACCGTCATGTTTCTCTTTTCACAATTCGAAAAATAAAGAAAGAAATTAAGGACGAGAAGAAACTATTCTTCAATTTTTGTTGACAGCTGGTAAAAAAAGAAAACGGTTAGGTAGATACTAGAGAGACTGATAATGAAAACGCTGGTGTCAGCAATAGTAAAGAAGGTGATTCATTCGTAATTACAGTAAATCAAACATTTCTAGTCATATTTAATTAAGCTACTTATAGGCAATATAGCTGCTGTAAGAAAAGGTGTACGACAAGGTTGTTCTTTGTCACCACTACTTTTTAACTTGTATATAGAAGAGGCTATAAATGAAGTGAAGGAGAAATTTGACGCAGGAATAAAAATTCAAGGAGAAACAATAAAAATGCTGAGATTCGCCGATGATATAGTTTTTTTTTTCCTTGCGCCCTGGAGACTCCAGGAGGAGTATAGGACATGTCGTCAGATATAACACCTGAAATACATATAAGAAACATACTATGTATCACTACTATCAAGAAAGAAATTCTTGTACGCTATAAAAAGTTTCACCGATCAAGTAATTCTTTAAATTTTTTTTAAAGGAATTCAAATCCTCACAACACTTTAAAGGTTGGGGTAATTTATTTATGAATTTTCTCCCTGCATAAGTAGGTTTTTGTTGAAACAATTTTGTGGAGTGATTAGCCACATAATAATCACTCCTGTTTCTCGTGTTATGATTGTGAACATTGAAATTCTGCATAAAATCATTTTGCCTAACATACATAATCACCTCAAAAATGTAGAGACAGGGAACTGTAAGCAACTTAAGCTCCTTAAATAGTGGCCTGCATGAGGTTAGCTGGTTAGCTCCCACCATACACCTAACAGCTTTCTTTTGAATTTTAAAAACCCTATTCATATTACCCCCATGCTAGAATTACCCCATACTAAAATACCATAACGGATATAAGACAGAATGAGGCCATGATAAGCTGCCATTAGTAATTTTTTATCATTTAATCTGGCAACTTGTTTTAGTGCAAATACCCCAGATGATATTTTACTACAAACTTGATTGGTATAGAAGTCCCAAGACAAAGATCTATCTAGAGATACGCCCAGGAACTTCACTGTTTCTACATGCTCTAAACTATTATTATGAATAAATACATCCACTTCTCTACTTTCTTTAACGTTATGTTTATTTTTGAACTGCAAGTACTGACAATTTTTCCCATTAACTGTTAATAACATTTGATTCAAGAACTGCACTACGGACTCTATGTTAACATGTGTATTTACTTCAAGAGCATCTACCAGTGAACTGTTACTGATTACTGAAGTATCATCAGCAAACAATAAAGCTCTGCCATTAGGTATGACTTCTGGTAACCTATTAATGTACAATAGAAACAGAATTGGACCTAAAACTGACTTCTGTGGAACGCCTGCTTTGACTTCAAGCTTTCCAGATACAACTTTTGTAAGTTTCCCTCTAACAACCCTAGTTAACTCCACACACTGTAATCTATTAATAAGGTAAGATTGAAACCATTTCAACTCTACATCCCTAACGCCTAATGACTCTAGTGTTTTCAATAAAATTTCATGATCAACACAATCGAAAGCTTTAATCAGATCCAGAAACACTGCCAATGCTTTCTCCCCGGCGTCCAATATATCAACTACTTGCTCCACAAGTGACACAATTGCAGTTTTAGTTGATCTACCTTTTTGGAAACCATGCTGATCCTCTGAGATAATTAGGTTTTCAGTCAAGAAACTGATTAACCTAATAAATACTACCTTTTCAAAAATTTTACTGATTGTGTTTAAAATACTTATGGGTCTATAATTTTCAACTAACTGGCTATCTCCATTCTTAAATATAGGCAATATTTTAGCCTCCTTCAGTTTGTTTGGAAATACACCTGCTTCAAGTGAGAAGTTAATCAAATGAAGGAGAGGAGTAATTAAAAGATGTTTACATTCTTTAACAATTATACTAGAAATCCCATCTAACCCACATGTTTTCTTACTTTTCAAACTATCAATAACTGATTCTAATTCCTCACTTGAAACTAGTCTAAATAAGAATTGATTTACTACCTTGTTCCCTTTTGGATCATAATATCCCACTGTTTCCCTAATCTGTTGTTTAAGTTTTAAAGCTACTTCCTGGTAATATTTGTTAAAATAATTACAAATTTCTATACCATTCTCTATAAGTTCATTGTTTTTGTTAACAATATTAGGTATGTCAGTAAAACTTTTGTTGCTTACTACACCTCGATTCTTATTAATTATTTCCCATATTGCTGAGTTTAGATTTGGTGAATTATGAAGAACTTCAGCAGTTTTTTTACATTTAGCTCTCTGGACTTCTCTGGCATAATGTTTTTTAATAGTTTTGTACCTTTGTTCATTAAAGGTAGTCTTATGTGAAAGAAAATCTGAGTATGCATCTCTAACTTCAGACCTCATTTGCAAAATTTCCCCTGTGACCCACTCATCTGTTTCACTGACAATATTTTTTACATCTTTCTTTTTAATTGGACAACTATTATTATAATGAAATTTTAATGTCTCAATAAAATTATGATATTTTTGATTAATGTCAGATGAATTGAAAACCGTCTTCCAATCCTCTTTGGATAAACTGTGTAACAAACAATTAATATTCCCTTGGTCTTCCTGCCTAAATTCTTTAATATTTTTTTGATTTGGGACATGACTACCTAAATCCTGAATCTCTAATACTTGGTAGCCGTGATCAGAGAGCTCTGAACCCCTTAACCTAACCTGACAACTCTTCATATTTGTTAAAATATTATCTATTATGGTTTGTGAGTGAGTAGTAATTCTTGTATAACCTTTAACTTTTATATCAAGATTGTTCATCTCCACAATATCCCTAAACTCTTCAGCCATTTTATTTTCAACAGCAAGATTTACATTAAAATCACCCAAAACTACCACTTTTAAGTATCGTTCTGTTAAAACTTCCAGTAATTCACTGAACGATGAACAAAACTGACCCCAATCACCATTAGGGGATCTATAGACACCCACCTTAACCATCTTTCCCCTCTTTTCTAACCTAACTTCTACCCCAGCCACTTCAATAACCATTTCCTGAGAAAACCGTTCTAGATAAGGTAAATTACGAGTGTCAAGTTTCTTACTTGAATTAGCTAATATACAAACCCCCCAGTAGTAATAGCCGAGACAAAGAAAGAACTAGAGGATGCCAAAGAATGGAATGGAGAAGATCTTGAGAAAGGATTACTTCATGAAAATTAATAAGAACAAAACGAAAGTGTTGTGCAGCAGCAAGAGTGGTTTAGAAGAGATGGGAAATTTAAAAGTAGGCAACGAAAACATACAGCAAGTTGGGGGATTCTGCTATCTAGGGAGTAAAATAACAAAGGATGGTAGAAGCACGAGTGATATCAAGAGTAGAATTGCTCAAGCTAGAAAAGCCTTTGAAATGAAAAAAAGCTTACTGGCTACAAACATTGATTTACAGATTAGGAAAAATTTCTTAAAACATTATGTTTGGAGTGTAGCATTATATGAAAGTGAAACGTGGATGATAGGGGCTGTAGATAAGAAGAGGCTAGAAGCTTTTGAAATGTGGTGTTATAGGAAAATGTTAAAGATTAGGTGGGTGGACAAAATAAGTAATTTAGAGGTTCTTAGGCGAGTGGATGAAAAAAGAAGTATATGGAAGCATCTTACCAAAAGAAGGGATAGGATAGTGGGGCATATCCTAAGACATCTATCAATAATGGAGGGTAATATTGAGTGAGTAAATTGTAGAGGGAGGCAAAGATTAGAATATATAAAGCAAATTACGAAAGATGTTGGGTGTTACAGGTATGTAGATATGAAATGACTTGCGCAAGAAAGAACAGCTTGGAGAACTGCATCAAACCAGTCGAGAGACTGATGACAAAAAAAAAAAATAGGCAATATTAAAATCAGCTGTTTAACAGCTGATTTTCGGAGACGAAGGTTACTGGTTCAAATCCTAGTAAAGGTAGTTACTTTTTTCTTATTCGTAATATGTGTACGTTGCAATCTGTTCAATTGAGAACAATAAGCAATGAGATGAGGATGATGTGTATGACGTGTAAATGAGACTGTGTACTCTTCCACAGACACACTCACAGAGTATGGTTAATTGAACCCCAACCATCAAAGTACACCCACAATTACTGTCTAGTATTCAAATCCGTATAAAAGTAACTACTTTTACTAGGATTTGAACCAGGAACCTTTGTCTCCGAAAATCAGCTGTTAAACAGCTGATTTTGGCGACGAATTTAACCTAACATTGAACCTAACATTAGTAATAAAACATTAGAAATAAACAACCCACCGGGTTGGTCTAGAGGTAAAGTCGTCGTGGCCAAAATCAGCTGTCTAACAGCTGATTTTCGGAGACGAAGGTTCCTGGTTCAAATCCTAGTAAAGTTAGTTACTTTTATACGGATTAGAATACTAGACAGTGGTTGTGGGTGTAGTTAGATGGTAACCATACTCTGTGAGTGTGTGTGTCTGTAGAAGAATACACAGTCTCATTTACACGTCATACACACCATCCTCATCTCATGGGGTTGCTTATTGTTCTCAATTGAACAGATTGCAACGTAAACAAATTAGAAATAATAATATTACAGGTCATATTTATTTCTTATAAAAGGTTTATGAAGAAAACATTTTCTCGGAATAAACCACAAGTTACAAAATGTTTGTAGAAATTTAATGGTAGTGAAATGTACGAGTAGTGTCTCACTGTTGAGGTTGGCAGCACTGCAAATATATCATTTCCCTTCCTCACAGCCCATACATTCGCAAAAGGCAAACTTGTGACTTCTGTATCTATACATCACACATTCATCTACTACTATACAGGGTGATTCACAAAGATATTCTGAAACTTTGGGAGCCCATTGTACATGTAAAAATAATGAAAAATCTGGTGTGAAACACTCCACACAACTTTCTCTTGCCAATGCAAATAATTAATAATAAACCTAACATTATTAATAAAATATTAGAAATAAACGACAAAAGTAACCTCAAAAACCTAACCTTATTTTAATCATGAAAGAAAAACACAAAATGAAAATCGAACTCAATTAGGCTTAAAAAAAAAACGGAAAATTACACTTTCACGCTAAACTAGACTCTGTACAGAAAAATACATTAAGTAAAAGTTGTAGGATTTTTAATTTCCTATAAATTTGTTTATATACACTTTTGTCGTAAAATGCATTCTAAGGCCGAAATCTTTAAAAAATCGATTTTTCACACGTTTTCGTAAGAAAAAAACAGAAAATCGCAAATTACCGCTAAACTAAGTGTTATACAAAAAAAGGTTTGAAATAAAAGTTGTAGAATTTTACATTCTCTACAACTTTTATTATATAACGTTTTGCGCTAAAATGCATATTAAAGCTGCAATCTTAAAAAGAAAATGCTTTTACGTAAAAACAGCCTCACGCAGAATTTCAGCAAACATGGCGCTACCCTATCTTGTAGAGCATAAAAATTGAGTAATTAAGGCGATTTAAAAAAAAAATCGTAGGACCAGTTTTAGAGAAAATCGCAAAAAAGTGAAAAATTATACGAATAAACTACTACCTCCGGTTGACCAGTTTTGATGAAAATCTTCGTGTCGGGTCCGGTAGTGGTATGTAACTTAAGTTTCAAGTTTGTTCGATGTTCCGTTCTTGAGATATTCTGTTCACACACTCACACACCAAATCGCTAAAAACATGTTTTTTGGGTTCAGCGGGTCTGAAAACGTATAGATCCGGTGAAAACTCGATTTCGAAAAATCGACATGAGAACAATACTTTCCTTCCTATATATTCATATAGGCAAGAGAAAGTAAAAAAGTTTATGTAAACATGGGTCTGGAAATGCTTCGTTTCCGAGTTACGGCTAGCGAAAGATTTCGCGCGGATTTCAGCTCACCAGGTGAAATGAGGTCTTCCTGAAATTCTGCTCAGGTAGATTAAGAGGCGAATTTAATCATTTCTCATGGTTTTTGGTCTGATAAATTGAATAAAACAGGTCCCAGAACTGTAAGTTAAATAGTTTTTGAGAAAACCAGTGTCAAATGCAAAAAATGGAGTGAAAAACACATTTTTTTTTATCTTTGGGGAAGAATAACTTTGTTATTTCACCAAGAAACAGTTAAAGTTTTTGAATAAAACATGTTGAAAATTTTATTCTGAACAAACCGGTGTAAATTAAGTACACAGAAAGCGATTAGGTATTTGATTAAATGAATTTTTATTCATAATAGTACAAAGTAAAATTAACCGGAAAAACAAAGATGAAAAAATGTGTTTTTTTCACTCCATATTGTTTGCATTTGACACTGTTTTTCACAAAAACTATTTAACTTACAGTTCTGGGACCTGTTTTATTCAATTTATCAGATCAAAAACCATGAGACATGATTGAATTTGCCCCTTAATCTACCTTACCAGAATTTCAGGAAGACCTCATTTCACCTTGTGAGCTGAAATCCGGGGGAAATCTTTCACTAGCCGTAACTCGGAAACCAAGCATTTCCGGACCCATGTTTATATAAACTTTTTACTTTCTCTTGCCTATATGACTATATAGGAAGGAAAGTATTGTTTTCATGTCGATTTTGGAAATCGAGTTTTCAGACCCCCTGAACCCACACAAACATGTTTTTAGCGATTGGTCTGTCTGTGTGTGTGTGTGAACAGAATATCTCCAGAACGGAACATCGTACGAACTTGAAACTTAAGTTACATACTACTACTGGACCCGACACGAACATTTTCATCAAAATCGGTCAACCGAAAGTAGTAGTTTATTCGTGTCATTTTTCACTTTTTTTGCGATTTTCTCAAAAACTGGTCCTACAATTTTTTTCAAAATCGCCTGGTTTACTCAATTTTTTATTCTCTACAAGATAGAGTAGGCGCCATGTTTGCTGAAATTCTGGGTGAGGGTGTTTTCTCGTAAAAACGTTTTTTTAAGATTACGGCTTTAATATGCATTTTAGCGCAAAACTTTATATAATAAAAATTGTAGAGAATTTAAAATCCTACAACTTTTATTTCAAACAATTTTTTGTATAATGCTTAGTTTAGCGGTAATTTGCGACTTCTTTCTGTTTCTTTTCTCACGAAAACGTATAAAAAATCGTTTTTCTAAGATTTCAGCCTTAGTATGCATTTTACGACAAAAGTGTATATAATTAAATTTATAGAAAATTAAAAGATCTACAACTTTGACAGCATTTTTCTCCACGGAGCCTAGTTTAGTGAGAAAGAGTGATTTTCCGTATTTTTAAATCAAACTGAGGTCGATTTTCATTTTGGGTCTTTCACTCATGATTAAAATAAGATAATGTTTATTGACGTTAGTTTTTTGTTTATTTCTAATGTTTTATTACTAATTTTAGGATTATTGTTTAATATTTGCATAGGCAACAGAAAGTTGTGTGAGTGTTTCACACCAGATTTTTTTATCATACACCGTACAGCCAGGATTCGGGGCCGAGTGATTACCATCTGTTCCCAGCGATGAAGACACGGCTCGCTACGCAACGCTTCGACACTGACGCTGAACTACATGCCGGTGTAAACCGGTGGTTGAACTCGCAGGCGGCAGATTACTACAAAGAGAGCACTGAAAAGCTTGTACCACCACATTACGATAAATGCCTTAATTTACTTGGCGATTATGTAGAAAAATAGCCTAAGAGTTAACCATCAAAATGTACATAATAAAAATTGGTTTTTTTTACTTTATTACTTTCTCTTGCCTCTATGAATATATAAAAAGGAAAGTATTGTTTTCATGTCGATTTTAAAGAAATAGAGTTTTCACCGGATCTATACGTTTTCAGACCCCCTGAACCCAAAAAACATGTTTTTAGCGATTGGTCTGTGTGTCTGTGTGTGTGTGTGAACAGAATATCTCGAGAACGGAACATCGTACAAACTTGAAACTTAAGTTACATACCACTACCGGACTCGACACGAACATTTTCATCAAAATCGGTCAACCGGAAGTATTAGTTTATTCGTGTAATTTTTCACTTTTTTGCGATTTTCTCAAAAACTGGTCGGGGAGACTGGGGCAAGATGACTAATGACTTAATTTCAGTCCATATTGCTAGATGCCCAAAACGGGCAGGTGGAGTGTTATTTTAATTGCACTCTATCTGTTTGGTCCAGGGCTAAGAAAAATAGTTGTGTTTCTTATCACATAGTCAGCCACTTATATGACTGAACTATTTTAAGAAGAGAAGAGGTAGAGGTGTGTTAGGTGACACTAATCACAGTTATCTCCTCTGAGAGTAATGAATTTCATTATACAGTGTGGATTGTGTGGTGAATGAAGTGAAGGTGTCATTTGCAGGGTGGAAAGTTAGTGCTTTTCGGAGGGCCTGGCATGCTGATAAGCATACTCTTTTAACTCAGTGAGTTGTGGCAATTGTAAACCAGCTGACTCCTCGTTTTTACTTAGTAAAACCTCTAGAGGTTCAAACCAGCCTTTCGGCTGTTGATTTAAAGAACAACATTGCTAGATACCACCGCGTTACGGATAGTACTAGCGCTCGACACAGATAGACACTAAGTTGTAAGTTAGTGAAGTCGTTTTTACCGTTTCGTGGTTCGTTAGTCGAGTTTCATGTGTTTTGTCAGATGCGTAGTAATTTTCAAGTTCATCAACGTACCATTTCGTGGATTTACAGGTAAGATATTTGGTTATTCTTCGTTATACTTTACTACCTTACACAAAATGCTCTTCACAAACACTATTTGTTTATATTTTATTTGTGCTTATACAATCATTACAGAAATTAAAGTGTTTAAAATTGCTGATCCGGGGCAAGTTGACGACCTCGTCATCTTGCCCCATGCCCTATTTACTGTTTTCTTTTGGATGTTTAAATACTTTTTTAGTGATTTCATACAGTTACATCAGTAACTGAATATCGTAATAATAACAATATATAAAATTGAGTATTTTCCAACAATATTCAGTTCCTAATGACACATGAAGCAATGAAACAAAAAATTAAAGTTCATACTGCCTACAAACCATTACATAACATGTTTTGAGGTGTGTAGACCTACAGAAAATATTTTAACTCTACCTTTTGTGTTATTTCATTAATTTCATTTGTGGACATATTCGTTTCAGAAATGGTAAGGAATTATAAAAAATCTGGTGTAAAACACTCACACAACTTTCTCTTGCCAATGCATAATAATTAACAATATAACCTAACATTAGAAAAAATCTTGTGTGAAACACTCACACAACTTTCTCTTGCCAATGCATAATAATTAACAATATAACCTAACATTAGAAAAAATCTGGTGTGAAACACTCACACAACTTTCTCTTGCCAATGCATAATAATTAACAATATAACCTAACATTAGAAAAAAATCTGGTGTGAAACACTCACACAACTTTCTCTTGCCAATGCATAATGATTAACAATATAACCTAACATTAGAAAAAATCTCGTGTGAAACACTCACACAACTTTCTCTTGCCAATGCATAATAATTAACAATATAACCTAACATTAGAAAAAATCTGGTGTGAAACACTCACACAACTTTCTCTTGCCAATGCATAATAATTAACAATAAACCTAACATTAGTATTAAAACATTAGAAATGAACAAAAAACTAACCTCAAAAAACATTAGTGTGAAATACGCAAAATTAAAATCGACCTCGGTTTAGCTTAAAAATACGAAAAATTGCTCAATCACGCTAAACTAGGCACTGTACAAAAAAATGTTTAAAATAAAAGTTTTATATCTCTTAATTTCCTATAAATTTTACTTTATACACTTTTGTCGTAAAATGCATTCTAAGGCCGAAATCTTAAAAAAATAGATTTTTCACACGTTTTCGTGAGAAAAAACAGAAAATTGCTAATTACCGCTAAACTAAGCTTTATACAAAAAAATGTTTGAAATAAAAGTTGTAGAATTTTACATTCTCTACAACTTTTATTATATAACGTTTTGCGCTAAAATGCATATTAAAGCCGCAATCTTAAAAAGAAAATGTTTTTACGTAAAAACAGCCTCACGCAGAATTTCAGCAAACATGGCGCCTACCCTATCTTGTAGAGAATAAAAAATTGAGTGAACCAGGCGATTTTAAAAAAAATCGTAGGACCCGTTTTTGAGAAAATTGCAAAAAAGTGAAAAATTATACGAATAAACTACTACTTCCGGTTGACCGATTTTCATGAAAATGTTCGTGTCGGGTCCGGTAGTGGTATGTAACTTAAGTTTCAAGTTCGTACGATGTTCCGTTCTTGAGATACTTTGTATACACACACACAGACCAATCGCTAAAAACATGTTTGTGTGGGTTCAGGGGGTCTGAAAACGTATAGATCCGGTGAAAACTCGATTTCTTAAAATCGACATGAAAACAATACTTTCCTTCCTATATATTCATATAGGCAAGAGAAAGTAAAAATTTGAAAAAAGAAAAACACAGTCGCCATTTGAAGAAATGTTGGTTGAGAAAGAAACTCTGAAGGTTGAACAAGAACTCTTGAAGAAAAAAAGGCTAGACGTTCGGGAAGCAAAAAACAGAGTTGTCAAGAAATTGAAGCTGGGTTCCTGCAAAAGGACAAAAAAGCGTGAACTTCCGACTCACACACCGTCAGCTCGAACGTCTTGGGAAAGTATTTCGCAATGTCCTGGTTGTGATGAGGTCTATGTTGACCCTCCATCAGAAGACTGGATAGAGTGTAGCGAATGCCTCACCTGGTGGCACTAGGGATGGTCAAACGATGAACGAGGAGAGAAATTCGTGTGATTTTTGTTTATGACAAAAAATTATAGCCTACCGATTGTAAAAATTAACTAATACGTTATATTATATTATGTTAATTATTATAAGCAATATTAATGAAAATAATAAATTACAATGTTTAATTAATTAGTATACTGTCTTTTACTTTTCAAAAATAAAAATATTTTTAACTTTTTTCAGAATCGTCATCTTGCCCTGGTGGGGGGGGGGGGCAAGATGACACTTTCAACATATACGAGGTGGGTTCAAAAAATAACGGAATTTTTAAATTTCGCAGGTTTGGATAGTCCGATTATAAATTTTTTTTTTTTATTATGTTGGTACACATGCATTGACGTACGATAAAATTTTCAACAATATTCATTGCTTAGTTCTTAAGTGGAAGCCGCTAAGGTTAGACGTGTTTTTCAAGCACGGCTATTTTTGTTTGTTAAAAGAAATGGATCAAAGAATTTGTATTAAATTTTGCGTGAAAAATTAAATAAAGTGTAATAAAGTGTGTGAAATGTTAACAAAGGCATATGGTGAGTCTGCTATGAGTAAAACAAGGATTTACGAGTGGTATAAGCGTTTCCAAGATGGCCGCGAAAACGTTGAAGATGACTAACGACCCGGACGTCCAAGCACATCAACAACCGATGAAAACGTGAAAAAAGTGAAAGAAATGGTTATGAACGATCGCCGAATCACAATCAGAGAAGTCAGTGATGGTGTTGGCATACCGATTGGCTCATGCCATTAAATTTTTTCGGATGTTTTGGGTATGAAACGTGTGGCAGCAAAATCTGTTCCAAAATTGTTGAATTTCAAACAAAAACCGCAGCTAATGGAAGTTGCTCAGGAGTCACTAAATGAAGTCGACAACGATGCGGATCTACTCAAACGCGTTATAACAGGTGACGAAACATGGGTTTACGGATACGATGTCGAAATTAAGGCTCAATCGTCCCAGTGGAGGCATTCTGGATCGCCAAGACCGACAAAGGTTCAACAAGTGCGGTCGAATGTGAAGGTTATGCTCACTGTGTTCTTCGATTTTAATGGCATAGTGCATCATGAATTCTTGCCACAAGATCAAACAATCAATAAGGAGTACTACCTACAAGTTCAACCCCGTTTGCGTGAAGCAATCCGAAAAAAACGCCCGGATTTGTGGCAAAACAATTCATGGCTTTTGCACCACGATAATGCACCTGCTCACACTTCATTGCTTGTTCGTGAATTTTTGGCCAAAAACAAAACTGTAACGATGCCCCAGCCTCCATATTCGCCAGACACGGCTCCATGTGACTTTTTTCTATTTCCAAAAATAAAGAGAACATTAAAAGGCCGTCGTTTTACAAGCATAGATGACATTAAAAGCTAATCGGTGAAAGAGCTAAAAGCTATCACAAAGATCGAGTTTCAGAAGTGTTTCGAGGATTGTAAAAGGCGTTGGCACAAGTGTATTGCATGCGAAGGGGACTACTTTGAAGGCGACAATATTAATGTAGATGAATAAATAAATATTTTTTTCAAAAAACGAAAATTCCCGTTATTTTTTGAACAAACCTCGTATATTTCTAAATGGCAAAGTATTTTATTTTATGATAAAATTAAACACTTTTTTACTTGGAACGGTACGACAAAAGGTCATTCTATAAATAAGTGTAAAGAAAAATATTTTTCCTCAAAAAATGAATTTATTAAAAATGGTTAATTGTTAACATCGCCACTTGCCCCGAGCTCACCTCCTACGATTTTTTTTAAAATCGCCTGGTTTACTCAATTTTTTATTCTCTACAAGATACGGTAGGCGCCATGTTTGCTGAAATTCTTGGTGAGGGTGTTTTCTCGTAAAAACGTTGTCTTTTTAAGATTACGGCTTTAATATGCATTTCAGTGCAACAATTTATATAATAAAAATTGTAGAGGATTTAAAATCCTACAAATTTTATTTCAACAATTTTTTGCATAACGCTTAGTTTAGCGGTAATTTGCGATTTTCTGTTTATTTCTCACGAAAATGTGTGAAAAATTGATTTTTTTAAGATTTCGGCCTTATTATGCATTTTACGAGATAAGTGTATATAATTAAATTTATAGAAAATTAAAATAACTACAACTTTTATTGAGAGCATTTTTCTCCACTGAGCATAGTTTAGTGAGAAAGAGTGATTTTCCGTATTTTTAAGTCAAACTGAGGTCGATTTTTATTTTGGGTCTTTCACTTATGATTAAAATTAGGTTATGTTTTTTGAGGTTAGTTTTTTGTTTATTTCTAATGTTTTATTACTAATGTTATGATTATTGTTTATTATTTGCATAGGCAAGAGAAAGTTGTGTGAGTGTTTCACACCAGATTTTTATTTGGGTTTAAGCTGTCATACACGTGAATAATATTTTCGTCGTAATAGGTACAGATCCAGTGCGTAATATGTTCTGTGGCTTTGGAAGGTAGTAGTGGCTGGATATGTTTGTAATTTCTGGGAATGGGAATTGTATCCTCGATGAGATACCACATAACAGAGCTTCTTGCGGTTGCCACTCCGTGTGTGCTGACAAAATTTTATTAAATATGCTAACATGGTCTGTAGATAAATAAATCGGGATTCATCAGCTCGTCAACAGCAGATTCGGATAAAGGTAATACAGGGTGATTCACGAAGATATGCAGAAACTTTGGGAGCCCATTTTACATGTAAAAATAATGAAAAAAGTTCATATAAACATGCGTCCGGAAATGCTTCGTTTCCGAGTTACGGCTAGCGAAAGTTTCGCCTGGATTTCAGCTCACCAGGTGAAATGAAGTCTTCCTGGAATTCTGGTAAGATAGATTAAGGGGCAAATTCAATCATTTCTTATGGTTTTTGATCTGATAAATTGAATAAAAGATGTCCCAGAACTGTATGTTAAATAGTTTTTAAGAAAACCAGTGTCAAATGCAAAAAATAGAGTGAAAAACACATTTTTTCATCTTTGGGCAAGAATAACTTTACTTCACCAAGAAACAGTTAAAATTTTTCAATAAAACATGTAGAAAATTTTATTCTGAACAAACCGGTGTAAATTAAGAACACAGAAAGCGAATAGTTTTTGAGAAAACCAGTGTCAAATGCAAAAAATGGAGTGAAAAAAACACATTTTTTCATTTTATTTTTCCGGTTAATTTTACTTTGTACTCTTATGAATAAAAATTCATTTAATCAAACATCTATTCGCTTTCTGTGTACTTAATTTACACCGGTTTGTTCAGAATAAAATTTTCTACATGTTTTATTGAAAAATTTTAACTGTTTCTTGATGAAATAACAAAGTTATTCTTGCCCAAAGATGAAAAAATGTGTTTTTCACTCCATTTTTTGCATTTGACACTGGTTTTCTTAAAAACTATTCAACTTACAGTTCTGGGACCTGTTTTATTCAATTTATCAGACCAAAAACCATAAGAAATGATTGAATTCGCCCCTTAATCTACCTTACCAGAATTTCAGGAAGACCTCATTTCACCTGGTGAGCTGAAATCCAGGCGAAACTTTCGCTAGCTGTAACTCGGAAACGAGGCATTTCCGGACCCATGTTTATAAAAACTTTTTTCATTATTTTTACATGTACAATGAGCTCCTAAAGTTTCTGCACATCTTCGTGAATCACCCTGTATATGAGCAGCCATTTGTAATCTGTTGTTTGTTGTTTAGGTCATCAGCCAAAAGGCTGGTTTGAACGTGTAGAGGTTTTACTAAATAAAACGAGGAGTGACGTGGTTTACCATTGCCACAACTCACTCAGTGGAAAAGTACACTTATCAGCATGTTGGGCCCTCTGAAAAGCACATATTTTCCACTCTGCAAATGACACATTCATTTCATTCACCACAGGGTCTGGCTGTGTAATGAAATTCATTACTTTGAGAGGAGATAACTGTGATTAGTGTCACCTAACACACCTCTACCTCTTCTCTTCTTAAATGATTCAGTCATTTAATTGGCTGACCATTTGATAAGAAACAGAACTATTTATTTTAGCCCTGCAACTAACAGATTGAGTGTAAATAATTTGACACTCCACCTGTCTGTTATGGGCAAATTTGTAATCTAACAACGGTAAATGACAGTTCTAAAAAATATATATAATAAAGCTTTCAAAATACGGATAATACAATATTATGATGATGACTGTTTAAACTAACGGTAAACGACCAGGTTAATCGAATCAGGACCTCGAGATCCACTTTGTATTGTAAAAAAAAAATCTGGTGTAAAACACTCAAACAACTTTCTCTTGCCAATCCATAATAATTAACTATAAACCTAACATTAGAAATAAAACATTAGAAATAAACACACAAACTAACCTCAAAAAACATTAGTGAAATACACAAAATTAAAATCGACCTCGGTTTGGCTTAAAAATATGGAAAATCACTCTTTCACGCTAAACTAGGCTCTGAAGAGAAAACTACGTTAAATAAAAGTTGTAGATCTTTTAATTTTCTATAATTTTGATTATATACACTTTCGTTATAAAATGGATACTAAGGCCGAAATCTGAAAAAAAATCGATTTTTATCACGTTTTCGTGAGAAAAAAACAGAAAATTGCTAATTACTGCTAAACTAAGCGTTATACAAAAAAATGTTTGAAATAAAAGTTGTAGGATTTTTAATTCTCTACAACTGTTATTATATACATTTTTGCACTAAAGTGCATATTAAAGCCGTAATCTTAAAAAAACTATGTTTTTACGTAAAAACACCCTCACCAAGAATTTAAGCAAACATGACGCCTACCCTATCTTGTAGAACATAAAAAATTTAGTAAATCAGGTGATTTTAAAAAAAATCGTAGGACCAGTTTTTGAGAAAATAGTGAAAAATTATACGAATAAACTACTACTTCCGGTTGACCGATTTTGATGAAAATGTTCGTGTCGGGTCCGGTAGTGGTATGTAACTTAAGTTTCAAGTTTCAAGTTCGTAAGTTTCAAGTTCGTACAATGTTCCGTTCTTGAGATATTCTGTTCACACACAGACCAATCGCTAAAAACATGTTTTTTGGGTTCAGGGGGTCTGAAAACGTATAGATCCGGTGAAAACTCGATTTCTAAAAATCGACATGAAAACAATACTTTTCCTCCTATATATTCATATAGGCAAGAGAAAGTAAAAAAAGGTCCTTCTAATATCAGTAAACACTGCTATACTTAAATTAATATTAGTTTAGTTCTGAAAAGAACTGTTTTTTACTTTCTCTTGCCTATATGAATATATAGGAAGGAAAGTATTATTTTTATGTAGATTTTTCAAAATCGAGTTTTCACCGGATCTATACGTTTTCAGACCCCCTGAACCCAAAAAACATGTTTTTAGCGATTGGTCTGTGTGTGTGTGTGTGTATACAAAATATCTCAAGAAAGGAACATCGTACGAACTTGAAACTTAAGTTATTTACCACTATCACACCTGACACGAACATTTTCATTAAAATCGGTCAATCAGAAGTAGTAGTTTACTCGAATAATTTTTCACTTTTTTGCGATTTTCTCAAAAACCGGTCCTACGATTTTTTAAAAATCGCCTGGTTTTATAAATTTTTTATTCTCTACAAGATAGGGTAGGCGCCATGTTTGCTGAAATTCTGCGTGAGGCTGTTTTTACGTAAAAACATATTATTTTTAAGATTGCGGCTTTAATATGCATTTTAGTGCAAGACGTTATATAATAAAAGTTGTAGAAAATGTAAAATTCTACAACTTTTATTTCGGACATTTTATTTGTATAATGCTTAGTTTAGCGGTAATTAGCAATTTTCTGTTTTTTTCTCACGAAAACGTGTGAAAAATGTATTTTTTTAAACTTTCGGCCTTAGAATGCATTTTACGACAAAAGTGTATAAAATAAAATTTATAGGAAATTAAGAGATCTACAACTGTTATTTAGAGCATTTTTCTCTAAAGAGCCTAGTTTAGTGTGAAAGAGTGATTTTCCGTATTTTTAAGCCAAACTGAGGTCGATTGTCATTTTGCGTCATTCACTCATGATTAAAATAAGGTTATGTTTTTGAGGTTAGTTTTTGTTTATTTCTAATGTTTTATTAATAATGTTAGGTTTATTATTAATTATTTGCATTGGCAAGAGAAAGTTGTGTGAGTGGTTCACAACAGATTTTATTTTGAATAATACACTATGGTAACAAAAATAGCAATGCAAAACAGGTTGCCACTTTTATACGAGGGTGGTCTGAAAAGTTTCCGACCTCAACGTGAAGATGGCAGCACTCGTAAATAAAAGCTAGTGAATTTTGTTGTTCATCTGCTGACAGTAACTCACCAAAGTTTCAGTCATTTTGGACGCGCAGTTATTATGTAACAGTGGTTTGAGTGAGTTGATGTGAGTATTTTTGTGAAAATGGACAAAATCGAGTATCAAGCTGTTATAAAATATTTGTTTTTGAAAGGCAGTACGTCTACGCAAACCAAAGATGAGTTGGATTCTGTGTCTGGGAACTCTGCACCATCATTTACCACAGTGAAATTTTGGGCAGCTGAATTTAAATGTGGCCGTAAGAGCTTGGGAGATGATGAACGTTCGGGACGTCCAAAAACTGCAACTACCGACGAAAACATCGTCAAAGTTCACCAGATGGTGCTAGACGACCGCCGAATTAAAGTGAGAGATATAGCAGAGGTTATGAACCTGTCAAAAGAATTGTTTGTCACGTAATTAATCAACATTTAAGCATAAGAAAGCTGTCCGCGCGTTGGGTGCCGCGTTTGCTCGCGTTAAACCAAAAACGTGTTCGAATGAACATTTCCAACGCTTTGTTGGCGCAGTTTAGGTGCAATAAATCCGGAGTTTAGGCGCCGATTAATTACTGTAGATGAAACTTGGATACCCCATTATTCGCCCGAAACAAAAATACAGTCCAAACAAGGGACTGCAAAGGGGGAAACCGGCTCCAAAAAAAAACAAAAACTGTTTTTTTGGCTGGGAAAGTGATGGTGATTGTTTTTTGGGATAGTCATGGAGTTATTTTAATCGATTATCTTCAAAAAGAAAAAACACATTACAGGAGCATACTACGCATCATTACTTGATAAGCTAAAGGCAGAACTTGCGGAAAAATGGCCACATTTGCAGAAAAAGAAAATCCTGTTTCACCAAGACAACGCACCGTCCCACACCTCAGCGGTCGCCTTGGCGAAAATCCACGAATTACGGTTTGAACTGCTTGATCATCCACCTTACTCACCAGATCTACCCCCAAGCGACTTTTTTTTGTTCTCTCATCTAAAAATTGCACTCGGAGGACAGATTTTCGTCAAATGAAGAGGCAATCACCTTCGTGAACAACAATTTTGCAGAGAAAAATGCCGAGTACTATTTGGACGGGTTACAGAGATGGGAGAAGTGTGCAGAGTTACAAGGAGACTATGTTGAAAAATAAAAAAAAAATCGGAATAAATGTCTTGCGTCTTTTTTAGGTCGGAAACTTTTCAGACCACCCTCGTAAAAGGTTTAGTTCTTAAAAGAACTGTGATACGCCTATTTCAATGATACGCCTACGGTACTGCCCATAACAGACAGGTGGAGTGTCAAATTATTTACACTCAATCTGTTCGTTGCAGGGCTAAAATAAATAGTTGTGTTTCTTATCATCACATGGTCAGCCAATTAAATGACTGAATCATTTAAGAACAGAAGAGGTAGAGGTGTACTGTGACACTAATCACAGTTATCTCCTCTGAAAGTAATGAATTTCATTATACAGGTAGACCCTGTGGTGAATGAAGTGAAGGTGTCATTTGCAGAGTGGAAAATCTGTGCTTTTCAGAGGGCCCGGTATGCTGATAAGCGTACTTTTCCACTCAGTGAGGAAGGCAATGGTAAACCACCTGACTCCTCGTTTTACTTAGTAAAACCTCTAGAGGTTCAAACCAGCCTTTCGGCTGTTGACCTAAACAACAACATGCTACGGTAACAAATATAGCAGTAGCAAACAACGAAAATGCGACTGCACAGCAAGACTGTTGTCCGAAAACTGACTGGAACAATGCGATTGTGTAGGCGTGGTGACAATAGGGGGTTGTCATACATACAATAATAGGCATAACAATACTTTCCCACGATGTGTTATTAGCCTTTACGTAGCGACATCAAAATTGAAAAAAAATCTGGTGTGAAACACTCACAAAACTTTCTCTTGCCAATGCAAATAATTAATAATAAACCTAACATTATTAATAAAATATTAGAAATAAACAAAAACTAACCTTATTTTAATCATGAGTGAATGACGCAAAATGAAAATCGAACTCAATTTGGCTTAAAAAAAAAAAAAAAAAAAAAAATCACACTTTCACGCTAAACTAGGCTGTGTAGAGAAAAATTCTCTAAATAAAAGTTGCAGATTTTTTAATTTTCTATAAATTTTATTATATACACTTTTGTCGTAAAGTGCATACTAAGGCCGAAATCTTAAAAAAAATCGATTTTTCACACGTTTTTGTGAGAAAAAAAACAGAAAATCGCTAATTACCGCTAAACTAAGCGTTATACAAAAAAATGCTTGAAATAAAAGTTGTAGGTTTTTAAATTCTCTAAAACTTTCATTATATACATTTCTGCTCTAAAATTAATATTAAAGCCGTAATCCTAAAAAAAACCTTTTTTTACGTTAAAACACCCTTACCAAGAATTTCAGCAAACATGGCGCCTACCCTATCTTATAGAGAATAAAAAATTGAGTAAATGAGGCGATTTTAAAAAAATCGAAGGACCAGTTTTTGAGAAAATCGCAAAAAAGTAAAAAATTATACGAATAAACTACTACTTCCGGTTGACCGATTTTGATGAAAATGTTCGTGTCGGGTCCGGTAGTGGTATGTAACTTAAGTTTCAAGTTTCAAGTTCGTACGATGTTCCGTTCTTGAGATATTTTGTATACACACACACAGACCAATCGCTAAAAACATGTTTTTTGGGTTCAGGGGGTCTGAAAACGTATAGATCCGGTGAACTCGATTTCTAAAAATCGACATGAAAACAATACTTTCCTTTCTATATATTCATATAGGCAAGAGAAAGTAAAAATAAGAAAAAAAGTTCATATAAACATATGCCTTAAAACGCTTAGTTAGCGTGTTACAGCTAGTGAAAAATTTCACCTAGAACTCTGTACCATCGGTGAAGTAAGGCCGTATAAAAATATTAAAGGTAGTTACAAAGATACAAATACGATTGTTTCTAATGTTTTTTAATCTAAAAAATTGAATAAAATTGGTTCCAGAGCTGTAAATGCAATACTTTCAGAGATATCTTACATAAAACACAAGAATTGGTGCAAAGAAATAACACATTCTTGTGTTTAACGTAAGAATATTTCCATAAATGGTAAATAAAGGTGTATTTTTTCTTAAAAAATAAATTTGTAGAAAATTTAATTCTGAAAAGATTCATGTGAATTACTCAGGAAAAAAATGAATAATAGATATTGAAATTTCGCTTTATTTAAAATCAAAACATACGCACATTTTTAACTGCATAAAATATTAACTAAGTTGGGAGTATCAGCTGTTACTCCCAACCTACATATTGAAAAATATTCGTCCGTTTTGATTTTAAATAAAGCGAAATTTCAATATCTATTATTCATTTTTTCCTGAGTAATTCACATGAATCTTTTCAGAATTAAATTTTCTACAAATTTATTTTTTAAGAAAAAATACACCTTTGTTTACCATTTATGAAATCAATCTTATGTTAAACACAAAAATGTGTTATTTCTTTGCACCAATTCTTGTGTTTTATGTAAGATATCTCTGAAAGTATTGCATTTACAGCTCTGAAACCAACTTTATTCAATTTTTTAGATTAAAAAACATTAGAAACAATCATATTTGTATCTTTGTAACTACCTTTAATATTTTTATACGGCCTTACTTCACAGAGGGTACAGAGTTCTAGGTGAAATTTTTCGCTAGCTGTAACACGCTAACTAAGCGTTTTAAAGCATATGTTTATATGAACTTTTTTTCTTATTTTTAGCTATAGAATGAGATCCCAAGAGATTGCTGTATAGTTTTGAATCACCCTGTATATAGAAGAAGATAAGCAAGAGAAGTAAACAAAATCTGGTGTGAAACACTCACACAACTTTCTCTTGCCAATGCACATAACTAACAATAAACCTAACACATTAGTAATAAAACATTAGAAATAAACAAAAAACTAACCTCAAAAACATAACCTTATTTTAATCATGAGTGAAAGACGCAAAATGAAAATCAACCTCAGTTTGGCTTAAAAATACGGAAAATCACTCTTTCGGGCTAAACTAGGCTCATTAGAGAAAAATGCTTTAAATAAAAGTTGTAAATCTTTTTATTTCCTATAAAATTTATTATATACACTTTTGCTGTAAAATGCATACTAAGGCCGAAATCTTAAAAAAGCGATTTTTCACACGTTTTCGTGAGAAAAAAACAGAAAATTGCTAATTACCGCTAAACGAAGCGTTATACAAAAAATTGTTTGAAATAAAAGTTGTAGGATTTTAAATTCTCTACAATTTTTAATATATAAACTGTTGCGCTAAAATGCATATTAAAGCCGTAATCTTAAAAAAACAACGTTTTTACGAGAAAACGCCCTCACCAAGAATTTCAGCAAACATGGCGCCTACCCTATCTTGTAGAGAATAAAAAATTGAGTAAATGAGGCGATTTTAAAAAAAATCGTAGGACCAGTTTTTGAAAAAATCACAAAAAAGTGAAAAATTATACGAATAAACTACTACTTCCGGTTGACCGATTTTCATGAAAATGTTCGTGTCGGGTCCGGTAGTGGTATGTAACTTAAGTTTCAAGTTTCAAGTTCGTACGATGTTCCGTTCTTGAGATATTCTGTTCACACACGCACGCACACACACAGACCAATAGGTAAAAAGCAGTTGTGTGTGTCGGTGTTAGGGGGTCTGTTTAGGTGTATATTCGGGTGAAGAGTGTATTTGTTAAAATGGACATGAAAACAATACTTTCCTTCCTATATGTTCATATTGGCAAGAGAGAGTAAAAATAAAAAAAATTAAAAGAAATGTAATTGACTTACCAATAAGAGAAGCGCCTTGATCTCCAGCCACACCGTTAAACTCTGAACACGCTGTAAACACACACGCTTTCTCTCTCTCTCTATCTCTCTCTCACTCTTTCTCTCTCCGTCACTCTTCCTTTCATACTCACTCTCTCTCTCTTACACACACACACGCACGCACACACACAGACACAGACCAATAGGTTTGTCAGCAGTTGTGTGTGTGGGTGTGAGGGTGTCTGTTTAGGTGTATATTTGGGTGGTATTTGTTGTGATGGACATGAAAACAATACTTTCCTTCCTATAGGTATATATTGATATAGTTGGCAAGAGAAAGTAAAAAAATTAGAAAACAAGTTTACGTTGAAACTTGAATAAAAAGAATAATAATATAAAAGGCAGTTACCTTATGATGGTGCGGCAAACTGGGCATCTGCGGTTGTGGGGGAAAACACACACATGCTCTCTCTCTTTCTATCTCTCTCTCTCTCTATATATAATATATATCTTTCTAACTCTCTCTATCTCTCTCACTCTTTTATCTATCATCTCTCTCTCTCTCTCTCTATCTCTCTCACACTCTTTCTTTCTCTCACTCACTCTCTCTCTCTCTGACACACACACACACACACACAGACCAATAGGTCTGTCAGCAGTTGTGTGGGTGTGAGTGGGTCTGTTTAGGTGTATATTCAGGTGAAGAGTGTATTTGTTAAAATCGACATGAAAACAATACTTTCCTTCCTATATATATATTCATATAGTTGGCAAGAGAAAGTAAAAAAAAAATTAGAAAACAAGTTTACGTTGAAACGTGAATAAAAAGAATAATAATATTAAAGGCAGTTGTTACCTTATGATGATGTGGCGGACTGGGCATCTGCTGTTGTGGGGGAACTTCCTTCCTAGAATCCTCTTCCTCCTGCCGTTTCTCGTAGTGTACGAAATCGTCGAATATGGATGTCGAATGCCGAAACTGGTGAATCACTTTCAAAACTTGCCGGCCCTTTTCGAACGGCACCTCTTGAGTGTCGCGCGAATTCGTCACCGGTTTGTTTTCGTTATTCTCTAAACGGATATGCCGCAACTGCACGTTCGGTACGTCCTTCACGTAAATCCACTGCACTTTAAACTGTCCTTTCCACTTATCTTGCGACCAAACCGAACTGGACGCGTGATAATCCACCGCGGACACCATACGCGCCATTCCGCAGAAATGGCCCGAACCGTTCACCGAAAAGAATAGATATACGGTGCCGCTGCCTTCGAGTTCGCGACATGCTTCGCGTTCCCTAAACGCTTCGTCGAGCCGTTTATTACCGTGCTCTGTCGAACACCAGATCTCGTATTTGATAGACCGATGGATATCATCCTCCGAATACGATTTGATCACAAAAAACCTGGCCCCCTTCGCAGTCAGGTCAAAGTCCACAGGATTGTAGTTGTTTTTCACTCTGAGTTCGTCAAGCACAGGATGTGAAGGAAGCGGGCCGGGGTTTTGCGGTTGAGGAGGTATCATATTGGGTGGGGGCGGTGGCACTTGTTGTAGATGATGTGGGGGTGGGGGTAGAACAGGTTGGTGGGGATGCGGCGGCGCCAGGATCGCCACCTGATGATGCGGAAAACTCGTCGGACCCGTCGCACCGCGAGGACCAGCGCCTCGTATCGGACCAGTCCAAGTCGGTCGTACTGCAGGCGGCGGTTGGACCGGCGTTTTCACACTACTGATACTTCCGGCACCTCCATTTTTACCCTCCCACGTACCAATGTCCATATTATGTTTACCGGGCACCATCGGCGGTGGCGGCATACCTGGTCCTTTCTTTTTCATCCCGCCCGATCCGACTTGAGGTTGCGGTTTGGCCGGTTGGCTGGCGACCGATGCCCAGGTCATCTTTTTTGGAGCCGGTTGCGATTGACAAACCATATCTCCTTTCACCTGTTGTTCGACGACCGATTTCCCGTCCAAAATCTTCACATTACCACCCGAATTCGGATCCGACAACGAAAGTCCCTGCATCGATTGTTCGACACCCTTTAGTTGGTCCACTGCACTGTACATACCGTCTCCCGTCGTTTGTCGATAATAGTCCTCGTAATGCGGTTTCCTCGACATCGGCGCCGTGCTTCCCCAAGTCGAATAATCACCATTACCGTGGAAATAATTGAATCCAGCTGCGGGCGCAGTCGGTTGACCAAACGCTCCTCCGAAACCACCTCCTCCTCCTCCGAACATGCCGTCCATCCCGTACGAATCGTGTCCCATCTGGCCGCCGTAGCTCCCCAAGAACGTCATCGGATCTCCGCCGTTCGACCATGTTCCATCTCCTACTCCGAACGCTTGGTACGGGAAAGACGTCCCGTAGTAATTGGACATGTATGGATCGGAAGCTGCCATCGACGTTGAAATCGGGGTGTTGTAACCCTGCAACAAAGCCTATTCATTCATATCGAGCTGCTCAAAATGATATATCAATAACACACAATTCAATTCATTTTATACAGTTGAGCCACCGTTGTTAGTTTGCTCCTAGTGTCTGTCAACAAACAAAAGCCACCTACTAGACGGTGCACGCTACACTCCACCACTTTACAACTATCCTATTCCTCCTATTAAGTTAACTAAGTTTTGAATTATAAGTACAGTAGACTCTCAAAAATCCGGATCGCGCTAGTCCGGACGATTTTTTTTTTTTTTTACTTTATTTTCTGAAAATTTACAACTTTTAAATTAACAACCAGTAAAAAGTTTTCATGGGATTGGCCCGATGAAATCAGCGGAGAGGCTTTATCGGCGAACAAAGACGCTGTTCCTGAATTTAAGACCTTACTTTTTAAAATCCTTGACGAAGAAGGAATTTCCGGTGACCAGCTGTATAATTGCGACGAGACTGGTCTGAACTATAAAATGTTGCCCACGAAAACTCTCGCATCCAAAAAAGAAGCTTCAGCCTCGGGCTATAGAAAAAGCAAGGAACGGGTTACGGTGTTGGCTTGTAGCAATGTGACCGGCAGTCATAAACTGAGGTTAACATTAATAGAAAAATCAAGAAAACCCAGAGATTTTAAAAATTTAAAGAAAGACGATGGGTGTTGCCACTTTGGTATACAAACCAACAAAAAGCATGGATGAATTCTACAATTTTTAAAAGACTTGGTTTTTAATGAATTTGTACCTACTATAATTACTCTATATACCGTATTTTCCGGACGATAAGACGCACTTTTTTCCGTAGGAAAATGACCTAAAAATTACCATGCGTCTTATGGGTCCGAACGCTAGCTATATTTCAGGGTAGATGCTTTCTATAATAATATTTATTACTACCCTTCTCTACTTAAACACGTTCAATAACTAGCGATTTCAAAACAAAACATACAGTGATATAGGATGTGCCGTAGTTTTTAAACTGTATCGTCTTGAAGATTCTAAGCATACACAGTAGTTTCTGTATCGATATTACTTACGGTAAATATCATAGCATTTTAAAATATGAAGCAAGTTTCGTACTCTTTCGCTTTTAAATTAAAAGTGGTTCAATATGCAAAAGATAATGGCATTCGGGCAGTAGAAAGGCATTTTTTACCTCCTCCAGCAGAAAAAATGATTCGGGAATGGCGGAAACAAGAAAATTTATTACTCAAGGCAGACAATAAGAAACGTACCAGTAAATTTTGAACTCATGCTGTCAAATGGCCTCAACTTGAAGCACAATTGAAAAATTGGATAACAATTACTAGTAGACTAACCATGTTGCCTGAATCTGAATGTCTACCTGATTTGACAATGCAGTACGTCAGTTCAGGTAAACAGTCCGACACGATGTCACGTACACAAACTAGCAACATGGATAGTAATACCCACCCCCCGCATTCCCAATCTATTTTTTTCAAAATTCTAAAATTTCTACCACAACATTGGCCAATCGATATTTCATGTTATTAACATATCTGTACTAAGTTTTTTACGCTGAATAAAACGATAGTTTGCCCGAGCCGAACGATCGTGTGGTTACCGAGATAGCAAGGGTTCACAATATTTTTAATAAATCAAAATTTAAATAACGTACGAATTTGAAATTTCGTACACGCTGTAATAATATAATTGTCTATGTCGTGTTAAAATTTCAAACTTTTTGGTCAAATATTTATCGAGTTACACGCCTCTAAACGCATGAAATTTGTTGCGGTATCAAAAAAACCGGGTCTTTTTGTCTTCCAACCTCTATATGGCAACTTTTAAACAACATTAAAAATATAGGACTATTATAGGCCTAAGTCAAAGAAGAAAAAAATGAGCTAAATTTTAAGCTTAAATTAAATTTTCAGTATGTTGAAATCCGACTCAAAGTTATGGAGATGCTTTGGGTTCAAACTCGGGTGTCTATGATTATGAAACCGATAGTAGTAATTTACGTTTTTACAGTTTCTGTATCCATGTTTTTTTGTAAATTTATGACTATAAAATAATTATAAATATATTTTGTATCTTCTGTACTTGCTGTTTTTCAAATAAAGAAATCACATTTGCCTGTATTAAAAAACTAATTAAAATCTGGTGTGAAACCCTCACACAACTTTCTCTTGCCAGTGCAAAAAATTTAAACAATATAACCTAACATTAGTAATAAAACACTAGAAATAAACAAAAAACTAACCTCAAAAACATAAGCTTATTTTAATCATGAGAGAAAGACACAAAATGAAAATCTACCTCAGTTTGGCTTAAAAACATGGAAAATCACTCTTTCACGCTAAACTACGCTCTGTAGAGAAAAATGCTTTAAATAAAAGTTGTAGATCTTTTAATTTCCTATAAATTTGATTATATACACTTTTGTCGTAAAATGCGTACTAAAGCCGAAATCTTAAAAAAATCGATTTTTCACACATTTTCGTGAGAAAAAATCAGAAAATCGCTAATTACTGCTAAACTAAGCGTTATACAAAAAAATGTTTGAAATAAAAGTTGTAGAATTTTAAATTCTCTACAACTTTTGTTATATAAAGTTTTGCGCTAAAATACATATTAACGCCGTAATCTTAAAAAAACAACGTTTTTACGTGAAAACAGCCTCACCAAGAATTTCAGCAAAAATGGCGCCTACCTTATCTTGTAGAGAATAAAAAACTGAATAAACCAGGCGATTTTAAAAAAATCGTAGGACCAGTTTTTGAGAAAATGTTCGTGTCGGGTCCGGTAGTGGTATGCAACTTAAGTTTTAAGTTTCAAGTTTGTACGATGTTCCGTTCTTGAGATATTTTGTATACACACAGACACACACACACACAGACCAATCGCTAAAAACATGTTTTTTGGGTTCAGGGGGTCTGAAAACGTATAGATCCGGTGAAAACTCGATTTCTTTAAAATCGACATGAAAACAATACTTTCCTTCCTATATATTCATATAGGCAAGAGAAAGTAAAAATTAGTCAAAATAATTTTTAGATAATTTATGCCTTGAAAAACAAGGGTGCGTCTTATAGTCCGATGCGTCTTATCGGCCGAAAAATACGGTAATTATAATTACTCTATAATTGAGACATATATGACACATTTTATTACATGTTTGAAATCCGTAACTTGCAAATCTTACAGAGTCCAATCGAATCTTATTACAGTAGGCTACAGTAGCGTTAAGTTTAATCAATGTTTGTGCTTCGTGTATTGAATAATTACAGTACCTACCAGTAGCCTACTGTAATTTATTACGCCTACAGTGTTTTAAAGTTTTTTCAGAAGCTCACTCTTATATTAGCAGATAAACGTTAATGCTTATTGGCATAATTATTCGCCATAAAGACGAAATTGCCAACATCCGGGAAATCCGGATTTTTCAAAATCCGGACCAACCGTCCGCCACATTAGTTCGGATTTCTGAGAGTCTACTGTAAAAACATCAAAAAATGGAAAAATAACTAAAAAAAAAAAAAAAAACTGTAAAACGTCAAATAATCACTTGACATGATGTAGGCCTAACAATTTCATTTAGATAAATACTTTTAAAAGTATTTTATATTTAAATACTTTTGAAAGTATTTTGTTGTTACTTTTTAATCAGTGTGTACTCATTTAGATATAATGCGCATGCTCAGTGACGTCATTATTTGTTTACATTAGGAGCAAACTAAGAGAGGCTGGACTGTATTTGTTGTTGTTTAGGTCATCAGCCGAATGGAGGCTGGTTTGAACGTGTAGAGGTTTTACTAAGTAAAACGAGGAGTGAGGTGGTTTACCATTGCCACAACTCACTCAGTGGAAAAGTACGCTTATCACCATGCCGGGCCCTCTGAAAAGCACATATTTTCCACTCTGCAAATGACACCTTCACTTCATTCACCACACAATCCACACTGTATAATGAAATTCATTACTTTGAGAGGAGATTACTCTGATTATTGTCACAGTACACCTCTACCTCTTCTCTTCTTAAATGATTCACTCATTTAATTGGGTGACCATGTGATAAGAAACACAACTATTTATTTTAGCCCTGCAACTAACAGATTGAGTGTAAATAATTTGACACTCCACCTGTCTGTTATGGGCAGATTTTCCATTTAACAACTACAAACCACCACTGGTACAATTAGCCAGCCATTAAGGGAGGAGTCTACTCAAAAAAATTTTTTTTATATTCTCTTTACAATTCAGCCGTTCTAAGTTTGCCCCTAATGTAAACAAATAATGATGTCACTGAGCATGCGCATTATATCAAAATGTGTACACGCTGATTAAAAAGTAACAACTAAATACTTTCAAAAGTATTTAAATACAAAATACTTCTAAAAAGTATTTTTATAATTGAAATTGTTAGGCCTACATCATATCACGACTGATGTTTTTAGTACTTTAAGTAGTTATAATTTAAAAAAATAGTTGACTTAATAGGAATACGACATCCATAAAGTGGTGGAGTGTACCCTGCACCCTGTAGTAGGTGGCTTTTGTTTGTTGACAGAAGGAGGAGGAGGAGCAAACTAAGAACGACTGAACTGTAGATAAGTAATCTGTTTCTTTTGCAAGTGACCTCAGTTTGTTTTATTCACACCTGTTTGTTCAGAATAAAATTTTCTACATGTTTTTTTTTTCAAAAAATTTAACTGTTTCTTGGTGAAATAACAAAGTTATTCTTGCCCAATGATGAAAAAAAATGTGTTTTCACCCCAATTTTTTTGCATTTGACACTGGTTTTCTTAAAAACTATTTAACTTACAGTTCTTGGACCTGTTTTATTCAATTTATCAGGTCAAAAACCATAAGAAACGATTGAATTCGCCCCTTAATCTACCTCACCAGAATTTCAGGAAGACCTCATTTCACGTGTTGTTATTTAGGTCAACAGCCACAAGGCTGGTTTGAACGTGTAGAGGTTTTACTAAGTAAAACGAGGAGTGAGGTGGTTTACCATTGCCACAACTCACTGAGTGGAAAAGTATGCTTATCAGCATGCCGGGCCCTCTGAAAAACACCTATTTTCCACTTTGTAAATGACACCTTCACTTATTTCACCACAGGGTCTGGCTATATAATGAAATTCATTACTTTCAGAGAAGATAACTGTGATTAGTGTTACAGTACACCTCTACCTCTTCTCTTATTAAACTATTCAGTCATTAAATTGACTGACCATGTGATAAGAAACACAACTATTTATTTTAGCC
Organism: Catonia carolina; assembly: GCA_035578175.1. Classification (NCBI taxonomy): domain Eukaryota; kingdom Metazoa; phylum Arthropoda; class Insecta; order Hemiptera; family Achilidae; genus Catonia; species Catonia carolina. Next base: position 1,168,029 of record JAQMRL010000036.1, on the reverse strand, counting down.
CTGCAACGAACAGATTGAGTGTAAATAATTTGACACTCCACCTGTCTGTTAAGGGCAGACATTTTATTTCATTTCACGTGGTGAGCTAAAATCCGGGTAAAACTTTCGCTAGCCGTAACTTGGAAACGAAGCATTTCCGGACCCATGTTTATGTGAACTTTTTTCATTATTTTTACATGTACAATGATCTCCTAAAATTTCTGCATATCTTCGTGAATCACCCTGTATTTGTATGTTTAATATCTTTATTAAAAAAAAAAAAAAAAAATAGAATTGAAATTACCTGGTGATGTTGTGACCTCCATGATTCGAAATCCTCATGCTCATTGACGTGGTCCTTCGGGCCATTTGTAACTACAAAAGTGTAAACAAACACACAAAAGTGTAAACAATTACTAATATAAAAACAAAACATATCTAAAAATCTGGTGTGAAACACTCACACAACTTTCTCTTGCCAATGCAAATAATGACCAATATAACCTAACATTAGTAATAAAACATTAGAAATTAACAAAAAAACTAACCTCTAAAAATATAACCTTATTTTAATCATGAGTGAAAGACCCAAAATGAAAATCGACCTCAGTTTGACTTAAAAATATGGAAAATCACTCTTTCTCACTAAACTAGGCTCCGTGGAGAAAAATGCTCTCAATAAAAGTTGTAGATCTTTTAATTTTCTATAAATTTAATTATATACACTTTTGTCGTAAAATGCATACTAAGGCCAAAATCTTAAAGAAATCAATTTTTCACACGTTTTCGTGAGAAAAAAGCAGAAAATCGCTAATTACTGCTAAACTAAGCGTTATAGAAAAAATGTTTGAAATAAAAGTTGTAGAATTTTCAATTCTCTACATTTTTTATTATAAAAATTTTTGCGTTATAATACATATTAAAGCCGTAATCTTAAAAAACCTTCACCAAGAATTTCAACAAACATGGAGCCTAGGGGTCAGTCCACATCAAATCAACCAAAAAATTAATGATTTGACACCCAAGTTCTCAGATTTTGATGAAACTTTGTATAATTGTTCATTTTTTGCTTCTAAGTAGCCATGCAAAAATTTTTTCTGTATTTCAAACGGTTTATTTTTTACAGCTTATTGAAGTTTTTGTTATTTGATCGTTTTTGACCATCGGGCGGAAGAACCCAATTGTGACGTTAAAAGACGAACACATGCATACCTTCCTTATTTACCAACCAATGGTGATGAAATTTTTTATAATGATACTTCAATGTATAAGGATTTGAGAAATAATACTACTTTTTGAATAAGTAATAATTTTTAGTCTAAAAAAAATTTCTAAAGATCATTTTTTAGATGTTTTTCATCGATACGCAGGGTTTTACGGAAACTGCAATATCTTCGAAAGGGTAAGGAGTAATCAAATAATTCTTTTTGCATTTCAGTTCTACAAAGTCTGCTCTATTATTTGAAGTAATAAAATTAATGGTATTTTCACTCCTTCAATTTAAATTTTTACTTTAAAGACAGAAGTCAGGTTATTTTAATTTATATCCTATTTTTGACGACATGGCAAATTAGAACATAGTTAAATAATTTCTCCTTGTTATTCAAAATATCATATTTCTACTAACCATACATTAGGTAACAATTAAAAATTTCTTTTCAGATGGTAACTCAACTTCTAGGGCTGTTTCAAATTTTCTTTTTAAATTTTTGTGTACTCGTTGCAGTTTCTGTGCTCCATATGATGATTTACTATCTTCACCAAGAGCATGTAATTTCAGTGGGGAACAACCGATTTCATTGAATGAAGTAATAAATTCTTCAATGACACTCTCTTTTTGTAACTTATTCAGTTCTTGAGGATCTAATCCAATGTCAACATCATCACCATCTTGGGAATTCATGTTTATGTCATCAGTTTCAACGTTACTTCCATCAGTTGGGGAGAGTAAAATTTTTCTGCAAGATCCACAAAGTTTTTGACCTGGTTTGACTTTATATCCATTAAATGCAATAGCCCTATACTGTTCTACAGTTACAACACGCAGTGATTTTTTACTTTCTCTTGCCTATATGAATATGGGTATAGGAAGGAAAGTATTGTTTTCATGTCGATTTTAAGAAATCGAGTTTTCACCGGATCTATACGTTTTCAGACCCCCTGAACCCAAAAAACATGTTTTTAGCGATTGGTCTGTGTGTGTGTGTGTGTGTGTGTGTGAACAGAATATCTCAAGAACGGAACATCGTACGAACTTGAAACTTGAAACTTAAGTTACATACCACTACCGGACGCGACACGAACATTTTCATCAAAATCGGTCAACCGGAAGTAGTAGTAACTTAGTTTATTCGTATAATTTTTCAGTTTTTTGCGATTTTCTCAAAAACTGGTCCTACGATTTTTTTTAAAATCGCCTATTTTACTCAATTTTTGATTCTCTACAAGATAGGGTAGGCGCCATGTTTGCTGAAATTCTCGGTGAGGCTGTTTTCACGTAAAAACGTTGTTTTTTTAAGATTACGGCTTTAATATAAATTTTAGCGCAAAAACTTATATAATAAAAGTTGTAGAGAATTTAAAAACCTACAACTTCTGTTTCAAACATTTTTTTGTATGACGCTTAGTTTAGCAGTAATTAGCGATTTTCTGATTTTTTCTCACGAAAACGTGAGAAAAATCGATTTTTTTAATATTTCGGTCTTAGTATGCATTTTACGACAAAAGTGTATATAATAAAAGTTATAGAAAATTAAAAGATCTACAACTTTTGTTTAGAGCATTTTTCTCTACAGAGCCTAGTTTAGCGTGAAAGCGTGATTTTCCGTATTTTTAAGCCAAACTGAGTTCGATTGTCATTTTGAGTCATTCACTCATGATTAAAATAAGGTTATGTTTTTGAGGTTAGTTTTTGTTCATTTCTAATGTTTTAATACTAATGTTAGGTTTATTGTTAATTATTTGCATTGGCAAGAGAAAGTTGTGTGAGTGTTTCACACCAGATTTTTTAATTGAAGTTTTATGTCTTTTTAAGGGATCACAGCATACTCTTTGTAACAACTTATACTTGTTCAGAAAAACACTTTGATGGTGCAAACAGAGAGACTAAACTCCAGCCTCTCTTAGTTTGCTCCTAATGTAAACAAATAATGACGTCACTGAGCATCCGCATTATATCAAAATGTGTACACGCTGATTAAAAAGTAACAACAAAATACTTTCAAAAGTATTTAAATAGAAAATACTTTTAAAAGTATTTTTCTAAATGAAATTGTTAGGCCTACATCATATCATGACTGATGTTTGAAGTACTTATAATTTTAAAAATAGTCAACTTAATGGGAATACGACATCTGTAAAGTCGCAGACTCTAGCGTGCACCCTGTAGTAGGTGGCTTTTGTTTGTTGACAGTAGGAGCAAACTAACAACGGCTGAACTGTATATTTTCAGCTTAGACCTGTTCTGAGTTTTAAAAGATTTAAGTCTGATTCAGACTGTTTATCAACTGTTAGTAAGGGGTTAATGTTTAACAGTGTAACATGTGACACTCACTTCCAGAAATTTCCCCCACACTGCAATTTTCCATTTTTCCAGATTTAGAAATTAAAAAATTAAAAATATTAATACTGAACATATAACACAAAACACACTTCACTTTTTATAAATAATAATATTGACAAATAATAAATGTCAAATTATTGATTACCATACATATTAAGAATAACAAGCCCACACAATTTAACTAAGTATAACAGTAAAATTACAATAACTCAACCTGTTAACACTTGATCAACATAACAATAAAAGACTTTTAATACACTCCTGGAACATGATGTCACTCCAACAAAAGCATCTGACTGACTGGCAAACAAATGCCGGGCTCCCTCCGTCGTCTTCTGTCAGATTTATTGTTTAGGCATGGAAGAATTCAATATTATATAAACTTATACTTGCCTTCTTCGTTTTTGAACTATTAAAAGCTGTTGCCGAATTTCTTCTTGCAAATGTGTTGAGAGCTTTTTAAATGCTTAAGGTAATAAGTATTAATCAGTGTTAATTATTTTATTAATTGTTACCTAATGTATAGTTAGTAGAAATATGATATTTTGAATAACAAGGAGAAATTATTTAACTATGTTCTAATTTGCCGTGTCGTCAAAAATAGGATATAAATTAAAATAACTGACTTCTGTCTTTAAAGTAAAAATTTAAATTGAAGGAGTGAAAATACCATTAATTTTATTACTTCAAATAATAGAGCAGACTTTGTAGAACTGAAATGCAAAAAGAATTATTTGATTACTCCTTACCCTTTCGAAGATATTGCAGTTTCCGTAAAACCCTGCGTATCGATGAAAAACATCTAAAAAATGATCTTTAGAAATTTTTTTTAGACTAAAAATTATTACTTATTCAAAAAGTAGTATTATTTCTCAAATCCTTATACATTGAAGTATCATTATAAAAAATTTCATCACCATTGATTGGTAAATAAGGAAGGTATGCATTTTTTCGTCTTTTAACGTCACAATTGGGTTCTTCCGCCCGATGGTCAAAAACTATCAAATAACAAAAACTTCAATAAGCTGTAAAAAATAAACCGTTTGAAATAAAGAAAAAAAATTTTGCATGGCTACTTAGAAGCAAAAAATGAACAATTATACAAAGTTTCATCAAAATCTGAGAACTTGGGTGTCATGGTGTGGTTGAATTGACATGGATTGACCCCTACCCTATCTTGTAGAGCAAAAAAATAACCAGGCAATTTTTAAAAAAATCGTAGGACCAGTTTTTGAGAAAATCGCAAAAAGTGAAAAATTATACAAATAAACTACTTCCGATTGACCGATTTTGATGAAAATGTTCGTGTCACGTCCGGTAAGGGTATGTAACTTAAGTTTCAAGTTGTACGATGTTCCGTTCTTGAGATATTCTGTTCACACACACACACACCAATTGGTAAAAACATGTTTTTTGGGTTCAGGGGGTCTGAAAACGTATAGATCCGGTGAAAACTCGATTTCTTAAAATCGACATGAAAACAATACTTTCCTTCCTATATATTCATATAGGCAAGAGAAAGTAATAATATTAATACAGTAAAACCTCACTAATTCGGACTAATTGAGGGGAAGTGAAGTCCGAATTATTGAAAGTTCGAATTATCGTGAATATTTGTTTACATCTAAAAACTGAATAATTTAGGCAATTAAAATTTAAAAAATATACGTTACTTGTCTGAAATATCGATATTTAATAAATTTACAGTACAGTATATTAAAAAACAACAAAGTTAAAAGTATAGAAATAAAAATATTGTTAAATAATAAATGACCAGTGTAAAATATTTAATTAAAACACTGTACTTACGTACCGATTATTTGGTACTTTTTGAAGTAGAGGGTTGACAAATATCCACAGGGATCATTTGAGGTTGCTTAGAAAAAAAAACTTGTCATTTTTTTCTATGATTCTTTTAGCACAAAAATGTATACAATAAAATTTGTAGAGAATTTAAAGTCCTACAACTTTTATTTCAAACATTTTTTCGTATAATGCTTAGTTTAGTGGTAATTTACGATTTTCTGTTTTTTTCTCACGAAAATGTGTGAAAAATTGATTTTTTTAAGATGTCGGCCTTAGTATGCATTTTACGACAAAAGTGTATATAATCGAATTTATAGAAAATTAAAAGATCTACAACTTTTATTGAGAGCATTTTTCTCCACGGAGCCTAGTTTAGTGAGAAAGAGTGATTTTCCGTATTTTTAAGTCAAACTGAGGTCGATTTTCATTTTGGGTCTTTCACTTATGATTAAAATTAGGTTATGTTTATTGACGTTAGTTTTTTGTTTATTTCTAATGTTAGGATTATTGTTTATTATTTGAATTGGCAAGAGAAAGTTGTGTGACCGTTTCACACCAGATTTTTTTTTTGTTTAACATCCGACTGTTCTGCAATTACTGCTAATGCAGACGGTGAATGATGAAATGATTTTTTGTAACGTATGAAAATATGCCGTGCCTGAATGGGATTCGAACCCAAGACCGCATGATGAGACGCACGTTACCAACTGCGCCAATGCGGCCAGACGCATTAGTTACTGTAATCGTATAGGCATTTCGTGTGGCGCGTCGTGGAGGCTTCGAATGAATCAGCTTGCATATGCTACATCCACCCGTCCCTCACCTATTCTTATACACTGTTCATAAAACTAATTGATACATTTTTACTTTCTCTTGCCTATATGAATATATAGGAAGGAAAGTATTGTTTTCATGTCGATTTTAAGAAATCGAGTTTTCACCGGATCTATATGTTTTCAGACCCCCTGAACCCAAAAAACATGTTTTTAGCGATTGGTCTGTGTGTGTGTGCGCGTGTGTATACAAAATATCTCAAGAACGGAACATTGTACGAACTTAAAACTTGAAACTTAAGTTACATACCACTACCGGACCCGACACGAACATTTTCATCAAAATCAGTCAACCGAAAATAGTAGTTTATTCGTATAATTTTTCACTTTTTTGCGATTTTCTCAAAAACTGGTCCTACGATTTTTTTTTAAAATCGCCTGGTTTACTCAATTTTTTATTCTCTACAAGATAGGGTAGGCGCCATGTTTGCTGAAATTCTGGGCGAGGCTGTTTTTACGTAAAAACATTTTCTTTTTAAGATTGCGGCTTTAATATGCATTTTAGCGTAAAACGTTATATAATAAAAGTTGTAGAGAATGTAAAATTCTACAACTTTTATTTCAAACATTTTTTTTGTATAACGCTTAGTTTAGCGGTAATTAGCAATTTTCTGTTTTTTTTCTCACGAAAACGTGTGAAAAATCTATTTTTTTAAGATTTCGGCCTTAGAATGCATTTTACGACAAAAGTGTATAAAATAAAATTTATAGGAAATTAAGAGATCTACAACTTTTATTTTAAGCATTTTTTTGTACAGTGCCTAGTTTAGCGTAAATGAGCGATTTTCCGTATTTTTAAGCTAAACTGAGGTCGATTTTAATTTCGCGTATTTCACTAATGTTTTTTGAGGTTAGTTTTTTGTTCATTTCTAATGTTTTAATACTAATGTTAGGTTTATTGTTAATTATTTGCATTGGCAAGAGAAAGTTGTGTGAGTGTTTCACACCAGATTTTTCTACATTTTATAGTGACATTCTTTTATTGTAAATACAGTAGAGTACTCTCAGAACCTTTTGAAGTCAAGACGGGACTTAGGCAAGGAGACGGATTGTCTCCCATACTCTTTAACTGTGTCCTGCACAAAGTAATAAGTGAGTGGAGGAAAAAATGCCAAGAATACAACACGGAGAATAAAATAAAGGGAACCGTTTATGAAGGGAAAAGTTTGGCCACTAGATTCGCGATCGATGTACTGGCTTTTGCAGATGACTTGGCTTTGGTTGCAGAAACCAGAGATCAAGCGATTTTTCAGATAGACACGCTTAAAAGGGTAGCGGGGGGGGGGGGAATGGGTCTGAATATCTCTTTTGAAAAGTCCGTTTTCATGTCTAATGATAAAGACAGCCCAAGGTCACTTAAAACTGATTTTGGCAGATTGAGCAGAGTTGACCATTTTAATTATCTGGGCGAAATCATCCAACAAAATGGATCGGATACCCTGGCATTACAGAGAAGAATTGGAAAATTAGAGATGGCGTATGTACAGATGAAAAGATTTTACAACAAAAAGTGTATCTCCCGCAACACCAAGTTAAGACACTTAAACACGGTGGTCCTTCCACAGGTTTTGTACACGGCTGAGACTCTGCAATGTTACAGAAAGGGAGAACTTGCAAAGGTGGACAAGGTACACAGAAGATTTGCCCAGACAATATTGGGAACAGTCTACGACCCTGACACTAACGTACACAAAAAACGATCAAACGAAGTAATAATGAATTTTCTGGGGGAATCCTTGGCAACAAAGTGTCGGAAAAGACGACTGCAATATTACGGACATCTAATGAGGTTTAGGGATATAGAAAATGAGACCTACAAGTTGATCAGAAGCCTGGAAGGACTTAAAACCAGAGACAGATGGTTGAAGGAAGTGGAGGAAGACCTCATAACGTTGGACATCTCGGGCAACGACATTATGAACAGAGACATTTTTAGGCACAAGATTAAGACTTTCGGGAATTTCTATTCTGCTGAGTCCAAGACTAGAATGTGGACAGAGGAGGAGAGACAGGTGGTGAGTAGGAGGATGAGGGAGTACCACGCAAGGAGGCGACAGCTCCCAAAACAGCTTAAGGGAAAATTAATTTTATTACAAAACTAGTGCGCTCTTAAAAGGGCTATACAATTTAAAAAAAAAAAAAAATACAGTAGGCGTACAAAGCGAATGCGGAGTGATGTAATGTATTTATAATTAATCATCAATTATTATTGTTATTATACAGTTATAGGCTTATATCTGCCCATAATAAACAGGTGGAGTGTCAAATTATTTACTCTCAATCTGTTAGTTGCAGGGCTAAAATAAATAGTTCTGTTTCTTATCACATGGTCACCCAATTAAATGACTGAATCATTTAAGAACAGAAGAGGTAGAGGTGTAAAAGACACCAATCAGAGTTATCTCCTCTGAAAGTAATGAATTTCATTGTACAGCCAGACCCTGTGGTGAATGAAGTGAAGGTGTCTTTTACAGAGTGGAAAATATGTGCTTTTCAGAGGGCCCGGCATGCTGATAAGCGTACTTTTCTATTCAGTGAGGAAGGCAATGGTAAACCACCTCACTCCTCATTTTACTTAGTAAAACCTCTAGAGGTTCAAACCAGCCTTTCGGCTGTTGACCTAAACAACAACAGGCTTATATGTATGCATATAAAACTGATTAACACAAGGTAGGCATCCTAAATTAGTAATAAAAATAACATTTTGTAGAAAAAAGAGAAAGTACAAGAAACAATATTTATAACTGAAAAATAACAACGCATATTACCTATAAATAAAATAGCTAGGTAGAACGCGGCGTGCAATAAAAATAATACTGTAATGTAATTGTGTTACCGCGATTAGAGATGTAAAGGAACTACTCTTGTTTTGTTTAGTCTAGTAGATGACAAACATAACAAGGGGAAGAGACTGAGAGAGATAGAGAGAAAGAGAGAGAGAAGAGTGCGTAAAAATTGAAGTAAACAAGGAATGGACGTGCCGGTTATCAAAGGAGAGGCGACAAGGAGAGCACTAAGCCCAGTGAACAGACCAACATGTCTTACGTAGCTATCATAGGGGCCTTGAAGAAGAGTAAGCATATTATGTCATTTAGTCTATTAACTGTGAACAATGAATGAGCGAGTGAATTTGTTCACTAGTTCCTAAGGTAAAGAATTCGTTCTCTCTTAAAAGTGACAGTGAACAGCGAATGAGTAACTGATTTGTGTAAAAATAATTGAAGGAACTGTAGAATTACGGTCGCCGTGTCGTCCTGCCTTAAACAGTGAACAGTGAATGAGTAAGCGATCTTAGTGACAGTGACTGGGGAACGGTTACTCGCCTATCTGAATAACTGTGGTCACCGTGACTCGTTCACAGTGACAGTTCTTTTCTCTCTTCTCTAGTTGAAACAGTGAATGCTCTTCACTACTACATGCGCCTAACTAACAAATGAAACGCACAGTGAATATTGTCATTCAGAGTTTAATCAATTGTCGTTCAGTACAATCATTACGGTTATACAGTGTCGAGGGGTTTTTTATGTGTGCAGATCGAATAGTGTGTTAGTGTGAATAGTGTGTGTGTTAGGTTATATTTCTACCTATTTTGAATTGTTATTTTCTTTGGTTAAAGTACAAATTTCGCTAGTGTAGTGTTTATTATTTTTTTGTCGTTTACTAGTTTACATTAAGCTTAAAATGTCTAAAATCGGAGGGAGTAAAGTTCTGCATAGCCAATCTCAGGAGAAAATTGCTAATGTGGTTACGTTTAAGATTGAGGAAGCAAAGCACGGTGTTTTTGCTATAGATGTTAAGAAAATTATCGAACGCGTTAGTGCAGCAACTGGTGTGTCAAAACGTTCAATTACGCGAATAAAACAACAATCGAAAGTAACATTAGAAGGATCGTCACTGTCTTTTACGACACCCAAAAAAATGTTTGGTACGGCCCAAACCTGTTTCAGGTTTGGATGATTTTGAAAAAAAAATAATATTTACACAGATGAAGGTGGAAAATGCTTACTAACATTAAATAAATTATAATAATCAATTAATAATTAAAAATTGTATTAAAGACTATTAATAATCAATTTAAAAATTAAAGTAGCGCTGTTTCAAAACTGTTACCAAAATTTTGTTGTCGTTGTTTAGGTCATCAGCCAAAAGGCTGGTTTGAACCTGTAGAGGTTTTACTAAGTAAAACAAGGAGTGAGGTGGTGTACCATTGCCACAACTCACTGAGTGAAAAATTACGCTTATCAGCATGCTGGGCCCTCTGAAAACCACATATTTTCCACTCTGCAAATGACACCTTCACTTCATACACCACAGGGTCCAACTGTATAATGAAATTCATTACTTTCAGAGGAGATAACTCTGATTAGTGTCACAATACACCTCTACCTCTTCTCTTATTAAATGATTCACTCATTTAATTGGGTGACCATGTGATAAGAAACACAACTATTTATTTTAGCCCTGCAACTAACAGATTGGGTGTAAATAATTTGACACTCCATCTGTCTGTTATGGGCGCCAAAATTTTGTTAAAGTATAAATATTCTTAGAAATAGCTTTATAAATTATAATTGGGTCTATATGAAAATTATTGTATAAATGTACGCTTTATAGAAAACTGAGTCATACATTTTGTTTTGAAGTGGGCATTTTTGATACACCTTATAGTATTATAGGCTGAACTGTGTGCAAGCCAAATGAGACGCCTATAGCTTTACTTTACCTAAGTGTTAAAAGTTTTAAACTAACTAACCCTAAATATAAACTGGAGTACCGAATAATTAATCGATAATATATATATTTATAAACAGTTAATAAATACAACGTTTATATGGGTGTGATATAGAAAAGAATCAACAGATGTCAGTAACTGTACAAACAAAAACGTACATTGTGTTCAAAGTAGGCCTACATTTGAGACGTACATATATCATAAACAATAAAGGTTCGATAAAATGAAATCATTTCAATTGTAACGATTATATAAGAGATTACTAATGGAAACTTCCTGTAAAGCCTAATAAAAAATTAATCCAAACAGTGAACAAATAGGCGAGACTATACGAAAAGAATTTAATACCTCCGATTACATAGGTCAAAAATAAAATTGTATCAAAATTGACATACCTTGATTCCCTTGTCCTTTCATCCGCTTCAAGGGCAACCACGGAATCACATGAAAAACAAAAAGGAAAACATTAAAACCATACAATAACAAAAATGTACTAATAAAATACAAGAAATTACGCCCTAGACAAAAATTTCATAGCGCCTACCTGGTCTGAGACGCCTGCTGACATTACCTATTTCCCGCACTATTAATAACTTATTCAAGGTAAAGTCTATAAAACAATATAATAATTAATCTGTCCACAATAAAACAATTGTCTATTTATCACCACACACACTTATAACCGGTAAATATTAAATGTCCCTCTACAAAAACAGTCCTTTTACCATATGAAATGGCGGCTGACCCAACTCTCGGCTGATTGATTTAGGCGCATGCGCTGCTTCACGACGTCTTTCATAAACACGTTCATAAAGTCAGGTATTCTCGCAAGAAATCTCAGCAATCAGCTGAAAGTTCAAAAAAATACAATTTTTATTACTATTACATATTATGAAAAAATATAATAGAACATTATATTATATAAATGGTTAATATTAATTTGCACATTTTAAGGTATCGAAGATTGATTATACACGAAGATAAACTTTGAGTTAATTTGTAATAATAATTAATTAACATATGTTATTATAGATAATACCGTAATGAAACGAAGTAATAATATACTTTCTGAAAGGTTTTCACAATATTATATACATTTAAAAAAAAAACTAATATTATTATGTGTTACTGAAAATATTACACTAAAATGTTATGTTTTTAGGAACGACTCTTTTAATATATTTTTTGATGGTTAATTTACTATTAATATGACAATTATTTAATAATTCTTGGGTATAATATTAATATAAAATAGCCACGTTATACATCAGGGGTGAAGTAATCTAGAAGTCATTGTATTAAATCGTTCATCGTAGAAGTTCCGTTGAGATTGATATTTCTTCCTGTCGCAGATCTGAGATCTCGTGTACGTTCTCGGTGTTACGCCGTTTAACTTGTAAGTTAAAAAATTGAATTTATTTTTTTTATTTCATCGAAGTTTATTTAAGCAGAATTTTTCCGTTTCTAAGTATTCGTTTTATTTTGTTTCAGGATTTCGAATCAACCCTATCAACTACGAAAATGGTAGCCCAAAAGAAGCAGGTATGTTATCCATGTCTCATTATATGGCGTACAAGCAAGTAACTTGTTTATTTATTTTATTATTTCATCTAAATAAGTAGTCTTTAGTTTCGGGTGGTAATTTTTATTACGTATTGATAGATTTTATGGGTTTTTTCAATATAAAGTACTTCAGGTTTACCATGTGGGTGACTCTAACCTGTAATGGCCGGCCGCATTGGCGAAGTTGGTAACGTGCTCGCCTCTCATCATGCGGTTTTGGGTTCGAATCCCATTCAGGCACGGCATTTTTTCATACGTTATAAAAAATCATTTCATCATTAACCGTCTGCATTAGCAGTCATTGCAGAACAGTCGGACGTTAAACAAAAAAAAAAAAATTGGTGTGAAACACTCTCACAACTTTCTCTTGCAAATGCAAATAATTAACAATAAACCTAACATTAGTATTAAAACATTAGAAATAAACAAAAAACTAACCTGAAAAAACAGTGAAATACGCAAAATTAAAATCGACCTCAGTTTAGCTTAAAAATACGGAAAATTGCTCATTCACGCTAAACTAGGCACTGTACAAAAAATTCTTAAAATAAAAGTTGTAGATCTCTTAATATCCTATAAATTTTATTTTATATTTTTTTGTCGTAAAATGCATTCTAAGGCCGAAATCTAAAAAAAATAGATTTTTCACACGTTTTCGTGAGAAAAAAACAGAAAATTGCTAATTACCGCTAAACTAAGCGTTATACAAAAAAATGTTTGAAATAAAAGTTGTAGAATTTTACATTCTCTACAACTTTTATTGTATAACGTTTTGAGCTAAAATGCATATTAAAGCTGCAATCTTAAAAATAAAATGTTTTTACGTAAAAACAGCCTCACGCAGAATTTCAGCAAACATGACGCCTACCCTATCTTGTAGAGAATAAAAAATTGAGTAAATGAGGCGATTTTAAAAAAAATCGTAGGATCAGTTTTTGAGAAAATCGCAAAAGTGAAAAATTACACAAGTGAATAAACAACTACTTCCGGTTGACCGATTTTGATGAAAATGTTCGTGTCGGGTCCGGTAGTGGTATGTAACTTAAGTTTCAAGTTTGTACGATGTTCCGTTCTTGAGATATTCTGTTCACACACACACACACACCAATCGCTAAAAACATGTTTTTTGGGTTCAGGGGGTCTGAAAATATATAGTTCCGGTAGAAACTAGATTTCTAAAAATCGACATGAAAACAATACTTTCCTTCCTATATATTCATATAGACAAGAGAAAGTAAAAATGACCTGTAATACTAATATTATCGGCAAATTCGATATCCTGCTTCCGTTTATATCTTCTTCGAATTCATTTTACCAAACACAAAACTTATTTATAAATAACTGTTAATTTACGGTAACTTATTTCCGATGGAATACTTAAATTTATAAAAAAATCTGGTGTGAAACACTCGCACAACTTTCTCTTGCCAATGCAAATAATTAACAATAAACCTAACATTAGTAATGAAACATTAGAAATGAACAAAAAACAAATCTTTATAATGCATCCTGCAGTTTGAAATATTTCTACTTCATATAATGAATTAATATAATAATTTCACTAACCTTCTTTTTAAACTGCGTCACCTTTATTTTATTCCTACTTACACGTGTTTCGGTGGATCCACCATCATCAGAGTAAATGAAAAATTGAAACTAAAAATATTTTTTTTCTCATTTATTTAAAATTTACAGAAGATGGTACATCTTCAGTCACTTGTATAAAACTGATTAAAAATTAATTTATTTTAATTTATCCCTTCTCATATTTACTGTAGATAGCAGCAGCAGTCAATATCACTTCATCATTCCTAAATTTTATTTGTTCATTCAAAATGTCCTGCTTTTGCTCTTTCAAATATTTATAAATATGAAACATCTCATATTTTCCAATTTTATTTTTATTCTCTATATTACATTGTTCTATTATATTGAAATGTTCATCTATTTTACCAAATTTATGTTTTTCTTCTTTTATATGATTGGTATAGTTAGATATAATGTAGTCACATTTCAGTGCTTTTTTATGTTCATTATACCTCACTTGAAAATTACGACTAGTCATACCAATGTAAAATTTTTTACAATCCTCTTTACCACAATCTATTTTATACACACCCTTTTTATTGCTTAGTGTTTCATTTATATTATTTTTAATTATATTTGTGGACAGTAGTTTTTTATTATTACATTTGTATGCGATTTTATAAAATTTATTTAATGTTCTGTATAATTTATTGTTAATAGTTTTATTGTATTTTAATGCAATAAATGGTTTATGTTTTATTTTATTATCTAATATAAGGGTGGTTCTCAAGTTATTTTTAAAATGTAGTTTGTTTTTAATTTTATTTATTACTTTATTTATTTCTTTTTCATGATGCCCATTCTTTTGTGCTATGAATTTTATTGTTCTTAATTCATTTTCTAGTAGTTTTTTATCTTTTATATAATTATATGCTCTGTGAATCATACTATGGTAAGCTGCCATTTTATGTGAGTATGGGTGGTTAGATGACTTATTTATATTTGTTACTGGTAATATACTTTTACGAAATACACCTGTTGTTATTTTACTATTACTCTTGATTAATTGTATGTCCATGAAATTTAATTTATTATTATTTTCAAGTTCCATAGTGTGGTGTAATTTAACATCAAATGTATTTAATTTTTTTAAAATAACATCCTCTTCATTTTTATATGTCTTTTCCAATATTACCAGTATGTCATCTACATATCTGTGCCACATTACTACATTATATGTGTGTTCTATTTGATACACAGTTATTTCTTCAAAATATTGTAAATAAATTTCAGACAAAATAGAGCTTAATGGTGCTCCCATAGTAAGTCCATCTTTTTGTTTGTATATTTTTTCATTAAATTTAAAATAATTTTGTGAAGTACATTGTCTTAATAATCCTATAACTTGCTTTACTTCACCTTCATGCAATTTACGTTCTGTTAATTTATTTTTTATAATGTTTATGGTTTTGTCAATGGGTATATTTGTGTACATATCTTTGATATGTAAATAATCTACAACTTTTATTTAGAGCATTTTTCTGTACAGAGCCTAGTTTAGCTTGAAAGAGTGATTTTCGGTATTTTTAAGCCAAACTGAGTTTGATTTTCATTTTCTGTCTTTCACTCACGATTAAAATAAGGTTTTGTTTATTGAGGTTAGTGTTTTGTTAGTTTTTAATGTTTTATTGCTAAAATTAGGTTATATTGTTAATCATTTGCGTTGGCAAGAGAAAGTTGTTTGAGTGTTTCACACCAGATTTTTGTAATAAGCATTTAAATCCTGAACTTAAAGTAGATTAGCACTTTTGAGTGCTAGGAATAAAAAAAACATGGACGTTTATAGAATGGTGGCCATTTTTGTCTATATTTGAAGTATTGTAACAATAACATTATGAGGAGTATTAAGATGGTGGTCCGGCAGAATAATCTGACGATTTTGGAGGGTCAATAAAAAAAGCACGATTCATAGTACAACAAAGTTTAATGGGTCAAATGAAAATTCAAATTATACAATTTTACTACAGCATTTCAATAGTTCACTTTAATATTTCAATTGAAAATTATGTTATCATCCAAATGTTTCCCATTGTTCCTCACGCACTCATTCAACCTCATAAATTTTCGAGAATTAGCTCGCATGCTGTTTTGCGAGATGCGTAGTCATTTTCAGTTAGTTGTCGCTAGAACATCATCTTGTACGAATGTAACTGAAGGTCATCATGAAGGATTCTTCACACACTTAGTGCGGCAGCATGCTTCACTACGGAACGCCGTGGAGACTGCGACACAGATAACCTTACAGCCTCAATATTTTCCGGAGTTCTCACACAACGCTTTCGTCCCGTTGGTTTCAGTTTCAAAGCAAACGATGTTAAACGAAAGTTTTTCATCCACAGCAATATCGTATTCCTACTTGGAACAGACTCGTTTCGGTTTAGATTAAAATGTCTACGAAATAAACGCTGCGTAGCAATAACAGAATCATTGTTTTTGAAATACGCTTCAATCACAAAAGCACGGTGCTCACTCGACCAACTCATGATGGCAGCTAAAATGGTAGTATTAGCGCTACCCTGTAACAACTGTACCAACTTCCTATTCACAGTGTTGCCAACATACCGATGAATACAAAATCATCAGATTAATCTGCCGGACCCTATATAACCAAATACAATGGCATGCGGGCCACACATGTGCAGTAAGTAGCTCCTCCACCACAGCGTCAACTAAAGATACAGGCTGCCTCAAAAGTACCTAGCACTCACTACTCATTGTGTTCTGTTCATGCGGTAATCGTTTTGACATTTTTGTGTCGCTGTCGAAAGCCGCACGCCGTTGAAATTTGTTGCGCGCGCACGAAATACGGGGAAAAATTTCTGCGATTCCTTTTGGGGTAATTGGCAATAAGTTTTTTACTTTCTCTTGCCTATATGAATATATAGGAAGGAAAGTATTGTTTTCATGTCGATTTTTAGAAATCGAGTTTTCACCGGATCTATACGTTTTCAGACCCCCTGAACCCAAAAAAAACATGTTTTTAGCGATTGGTCTGTGTGTGTGTGTGTCTGTGTGTGAACAGAATATCTCAAGAACAGAACATCGTACGAACTTGAAACTTGAAACTTAAGTTACATACCACTACTGGACCCGACACGAACATTTTCATCAAAATCGGTCAACCAGAAGTAGTAGTTTATTCGTATAATTTTTCACTTTTTTGCGATTTTCTCAAAAACTGGTCCTACGATTTTTTTTAAAAATTGCCTGGTTTACTACATTTTTTATTCTCTACAAAATAGGGTAGGCACCATGTTTGCTGAAATTCTGGGCGAGGCTGTTTTTACGTAAAAACATTTTCTTTTTAAGATTGCGGCTTTAATATGCATTTTAGCGCAAAATGTTATATAATAAAAGTTGTAGAGAATGTAAAATTCTACAACTTTTATTTCAAACATTTTTTTGTGTAACGCTTAGTTTAGCGGTAATTAGCAATTTTCTGTTTTTTTCTCACGAAAACGTGTGAAAAATCTATTTTTTTAAGATTTCGGCCTTAGAATGCATTTTACGACAAAAGTGTATAAAATAAAATTTATAGGAAATTAAGAGATCTACAACTTTTATTTGAAGCATTTTTGTGTACAGTGCCTAGTTTAGCGTGAATGAGCGATTTTCTGTATTTTTAAGCCAAACTGAGGTAGATTTTAATTTTGCGTATTTCACTAATGTTAGGTTTATTGTTAATTATTTACATTGGAAAGAGAAAGTTGTGTGAGTGTTTCACACCAGATTTTTCTAAATGATGTACCTACCATAAGTTTTGACAGGCCCAAAAGAAAGGTACGTCATAACCTCATTCTGTTATATTTACTATACGGTTCTTTTTGTTAAAATGTCAAACAACTGATATTGTGCTTGTGTAGTTGATTTCTAAAATTTGACATATGTTTGGTATAAAATTCACAACTATTAAAATTGATTCAGCTTCTTGGAATATTAACAGGAAGTAGACACCAGACACGATGATCTATCCTTGACTTCCCTTCAAAAAAAGATTTTTTCAAGCTCGTTTATTATTTCTCTTTCTGCCCTACATACATCAAATTACAGATAAAATTTTATAACAAAATAATGAAACTCATATTATGTAATCCTGGAAAAGAAGTTATATTAGCCTACGTGATACCCAAAAAATGTGGATGAGATTTAAACGTCTAACTTTGTATGAGCGTATCTGATCTAAATATCAGAGTATAATAATAACATTTTTAGTGTAATAAAATAAGATCAATTAGGAAGCGAAAGTAATATTTTCAGAATTTTTTGATGAAAAATGAGCTTGTTAGAGTGTAGTGAACGAAACTGGCCGGCAGAGTGCCCTACCGTATCGTGTATTGTCACTGTTGCGCTTGAACACCGTGCACTGATTGAAATGAGTTGAGGGGAACGGCGGACGCAACACATTCTCTCTCTGTCTCGCTACCCTCCCTACATGCCGCCATAGTTGGCGAATGGTATACAATGTACACAAATTAGGAATAACACAAAAAAAATAACCCATGTTTAAATAATAAATACATACAGTAAAAGTTTCTTGTGCAAATTGTGTTATTTTTTTATACTACTCGTGTATTTTTATAAATAACTTCCATAGTCCGGAATTTCCTTTAATCTGGCAAGTTTCGAGTCCGAAACGTGCTGGATTAAAGAGGTTGTACTGTATTTGTTTTTTACTTTCTCTTGCCTATATGAATATATAGGAAGGAAAGTATTGTTTTCATGTCGATTTTTCGAAATCGAGTTTTCACCGGATCTATACGTTTTCAGACCCCCTGAATCCAAAAAACATGTTTTTAGCGATTGGTCTGTGTGTGTGTGTGTGTGTGTGTGTCTGTGTGTGTGTGTGTGTGTGTGTGAACAGAATATCTCAAGAACGGAACATCGTACGAACTTGAAACTTGAAACTTAAGTTACATACCACTACCGGACGCGACACGAACATTTTCATCAAAATCGGTCAACCGGAATAAATAAATAAATAGTTTATTCGTATAATTTTTCAGTTTTTTGCGATTTTCTCAGAAACTGGTCCTACGATTTTTTTTAAAATCGCCTATTTTACTCAATTTTTTATTCTCTACAAGATAGGGTAGGCGCCATGTCTGCTGAAATTCTCGGTGAGGCTGTTTTCACGTAAAAACGTTGTTTTTTTAAGATTACGGCTTTAATATAAATTTTAGCGCAAAAACTTATATAATAAAAGTTGTAGAGAATTTAAAAACCTACAACTTTTGTTTCAAACATTTTTTTGTATAACGCTTAGTTTAGCGGTAATTTGCGATTTTCTGTTTTTTTCTCACGAAAACGTGAGAAAAATCGATTTTTTATAACATTTCGGTCTTAGTATGCATTTTACGACAAAAGTGTATATAATAAAAGTTATAGAAAATTAAAAGATCTACAACTTTTGTATAAAGCATTTTTCTCTATAGAGCCTAGTTTAGCGTGAAAGCGTGATTTTCCGTATTTTTAAGCCAAACTGAGTTCGATTGTCATTTTGCGTCATTCACTCATGATTAAAATAAGGTAATGTTTTTGAGGTTAGTTTTTGTTCATTTCTAATGTTTTAATACTAATGTTAGGTTTATTGTTAATTATTTGCATTGGCAAGAGAAAGTTGTGTGAGTGTTTCACACCAGATTTTTTTTTTTTAGTAATCCCTAATTTGTGTACGTTGCAATCTGTTCAATTTAGAACAATAAGCAATGAGATGAGGATGATGTGTATGACGTGTAAATGAGACTGTGTAGTCTTCTACAGACCCAGGCCGACCATTCCTGAGAGAGTGTGGTTAATTGAACCCCAACCATCAAAGTACACCGGTAACCACTGTCTAGTATTCAAATCCGTATAAAGGTAACTAACTACCTTTACTAGGATTTGAACCAGGAACCTTTGTCTCCGAAAATCAGCTGTTAAACAGCTGATTTTGGCGACAACTTTACTTCTAGACCAACCCAATGGTGGGTCTCTACTGTATTTGAATAGAAATGTTTGTTGATACGTTGTTGTCGGTTTTGTATTTTTATTGATTTTAATATTTTTTTGTTTTTTCGATTGCAGAAAAAGGCGATGGAGAGCATCAACTCTCGTCTCGCTCTGGTGATGAAAACGGGAAAGTATTTCCTCGGCCTGAAACAGACGTTGAAGACGCTTCGTCAAGGAAAAGCTAAACTGGTTATTATTGCTAATAACACCCCTCCATTGAGGTAAAAAGCTGCTGAGAAGCAGGCCCCACTCTCTCTTATTAGGCTCTGTGGAGTGGCTTGGTTACCTCCACGTTTTTTTATTGTTCTATTTTATTCATTTATTTTATTTAGTTAAAACATAATACAATTTATTGCTATACTAACCTAACAGATGTTTCAAAAAGGACGCACTTCGAAGTTTAAGGGTTAATACCGGGTGATTTTTTTAGTCCTGTTACCCAATTGGTAATGTCTGGTAATTTTTTTCTAAGAAAGGGATATTTTGTTTTGTGACACAAAGTTGGTAGCCCTACTCAACCGGTATAGATACGACAGTTTGAGTTGATTCTCCTTGGGTTGCGTAAAATTTTGTGCTGTTTCCAGTTGTGTTACGAACAGAATGTCTTTTACCCTAGAACAACGGGTTTTCATTCTTGAACAATATTTTGCTTACAAAATCGTATGCGAGTGTAAAAGAATCATTTCAAATTAAATTTTTTGGTGTTCCTCCACTCTATTCTAGTCAATTTCTAGGCTTAACTAACTGATTTTTAAAGGCAGGTATTGTTTGCAGCAGAAAACGTAAAGGTCGACCAACTCTCTTGACAGATGACGTTAAGAGAATGTGAAAACAAGATTGCTCAATTCTCCATGGAAAAGTTTACAAAAACTTTCCTCACATGTTGATTTGTCATGTTCGAGTGGTCAGAAAGCTGCTAAAAAATTGAAATTTTATCCGTATCACATACGATTAGTTCTAGAGCTTCAGCCTCCAGATTTAAACAAGAGATTGTTTTAGGATAAAAGACATTCTGTTCGTAGCACGACCGGAAATGGCGCAAAATTTTACACAGCTCAAGGAGAATCAACTCACACTGCCATATCCATACTGGTTGTGTAGGGGTACCAACTTAGTGTCACAAAACAAAATTTATATTTTTTAGAAAAATATTACCAGACATTAACAATTGGGTAACAGGACTAAAAAAATCACTCTGTATTTTCTGCGTAGGGAATATTTTTTTCCCCCAAATAACAGTTGGCACTACCGTACTCACTGTTGACCCATTGTGTAGTACTGACATGTACTAGTGCTATCCCAGTATTCATTTGTGTTTGTATAAGTTCAAACATGGTTTTTTCATAGGATGAACTTGTTTATTATTGAAAGTTATTGCGCATATAAATCTTACGAACATGTGAAAGACGAGTTTGATCATCGTGTTTACTTCAGTGACGAAGCATGGTTCCACTCGGACGGTTACATCAACAGCCAAAACTGCCGAATATGGAGCGCTCATAATCCTCACACATTTCATGAACGTCCACTACACGCACGTGAAATTTGTGTTTGGTGTGCGATCTCCCGGCGTCGTATTGTTGGGCCTTTATTTTTTGACTCATCTGTAGATGGTCTGGTATACCGCAACGTAATTAAACAATTTATAGCGTTGTTAGAATTACACGATCGAGATTGTTGGTTTTAGCGGGATAACGCAACGTGCCATACTTCTACTTAAACGCTGAATATGTTACGAGAATTTTTTTGGCCAACGAATCAAAAGGATCAAAAGGATTGTGGCCACCAAGATCCCCAGATCTTACTCCTGCGGATTTTTTCCTTTAGGGGAATTTAAAGAGTAAGGTTTTTAAAAACAATCCTCATACAATTGAAGAATTGAAGGCTAATATTGAAAGTGATATTACAAACATTAATGAGCAAACACGACGAAAAGTGCCTGCAAATGTTATGAAACGTGTCCGAATTTGCATTACAAGCGGAGGAAGTCATTTTGAACATTTATTGTGAAGTTTTAAAGGTAATCTGAATGTTATAAAGGTAATAATTTCATACCATATAATTTGTAATTACTTAATGTAATAAATTAGCGTTCTCAAACTTCAAAGTGCGTCCTTTTTGAAACACTCGTTATTTACAATATTTTTAACTAAATATACTTTTCCGCAAAAACTGTTCTTCAAGAAGAGTTCTGTCCGCACATAGGAGTAAACAAAAAAAAAATTATATAGACAAATTTATATACAGGGTGATTCATGAAGATATGCAGAAACTTTAGGAGCTTATTTTACATGTAAAAATAATAAAAAAAGTTATGCAAACATGGGTCCGGAAATGCTTCGTTTCTGAGTTACGGCTAGTGAAAGATTTCGCCCGGATCTCAGCTCACCAGGTGAAATGATGTTTTCCTCAAATTCTGGTAAGGTAGATTAAGGGGCGAATTTAATCGTTTCTTATGGTTTTTGATCTGATAAATTGAATATATCATGTCCCATAACTGTAAGTTAAATAGTTTTTAAGAAAACCAGTGTCAAATGCAAAAAATGGAGTGAAAAACACATTTTTTCATCTTTGGGCAAGAATAACTTGGTTATTTCACCAAGAAACAGTTAAAATTTTTGAATAAAACATGTAGAAAATTTTATTCTGAACAAACCGAAGTAAATGAATTACACAAAAAGCGAATAGATGTTTGATTAAATGAATTTTTATTCGTAAGAGTGCAAAGTAAAACTAACCGGAAAAACTAAGATGAAAATATATGTTATTTTTCACTCCATTTTTTGCATTTGACACTGGTTTTCTTAAAAACTATTTAACTTACTGTTGTTCCATGATGAATGCCAATTGGTGAAATCCGTTTTGCATTTAAAAAACGTATCACAGCGCGAATTTCGCATCTGGCGGTAACAATGATAGGGAACTCCATCTTCGAATGCTGCTAGGCCGGCACTGATCGACGTAGCGAGGCGGGAGTGGTGCGGAAAAAGAGAGAGAGAGAGAGAGAGCTGATTAGTAAGACAGTGTTGCCAGATTTCTCCCAGCACATCGCATTCTGTCACGGTAGCTTAGGGAACCTTATTTTACGAATGACCCTCGTAAGTTGATTTTGTTTTTTGTTTAACGTCCGACTGTTCTGCAATTACTGCTAATGCAGATGGTTAATGATGAAATGATTTTTGTAACGTATGAAAATATACCGCGGGTGAATAAGATTCGAACCCAAGACCGCATGATGAGAGGCGAGCACATTACCAACTACGCCAATGCGGCCGGCCTTGTAAGTTGAGATGGGAGAGGAACGTTAGGATAAGCATTCTTGAATTCCCTTATTCTGCTCGGTGCCTTCACAAATACTTTTGTTTTTTTACAAGCCTTCTGGAAATTTGTCAAAAATATGCTTAAAATATGCAAAAATACCACAAATATGCGAAAGGGTCCGAAATATGCACGAAAATATTCAAAATAAAATTGGGGTTTTTGGTCGCAAATCATTCAAAAACACTCAAAACGGATTATAAACTTATTACTTTCTCTTGCCTATATGAATATATAGGAAGGAAAGTACTGTTTTCATGTCGATTTTTCGAAATCGAGTTTTCACCGGATCTATACGTTTTCAGACCCCCCTGAACCCAAAAAACATGTTTTTAGCGATTGGTCTGTGTGTGTGTGAACAGAATATCTCAAGAACGGAACATCGTACGAACTTGAAACTTAAGTTACATACCACTCGGACCCGACACGAACATTTTCATCAAAATCGGTCAACCGGAAGTAGTAGTTTATTTGTGTATTTTTTCACTTTTTTGCAATTTTCTCAAAAACTGGTCCTACAAGTTTTTTAAAAATCGCCTGGTTTACTCAATGTTTTATTCTCTACAAGATAGTGTAGGCGTCATGTTTGCTGAAATGCTTGATGAGGCTGTTTTTACGTAAAAAAAATTGTTTTTTCAAGATTGCGGCGTTATTATGCTTTTAACTGCAAAAATTTATACAATAAAAGTTTTTGAAAATTTAAATCCTACAACTTTTATTTCAAACAATTTTTTGTATAATGCTTAGTTTAGCGGTAATTAGCGATTTTCTGTTTTTCTCGCGAAAACGTGTGAAAAATTGATTTTTTAAAGATTTCGGCCTTAGTATGCATTTTACGACAAAAGTGTATATAATAAATTTTATAGGAAATAAAAAGATCTACAACTTTTATTTCAAGCATTTTTCTCTACAGTGCCTAGTTTAGTGTGAATGAGCGATTTTCCGTATTTTTAAGCTAAACTGAGTTCGATTTTCATTTTGCGTCTTTCACTCATGATTAAAATTAGGTTATGTTTATTAAGGTTAGTTTTTTATTTCTGATATTTTATTACTAATGTTAGGATTATTGTTAATTATTTGCATTAGCAAGAGAAAGTTGTGTGAGTGTTTCACACCAGATTTTTTTTAGAACTGAAGAAAAAGATATGCAAAATCCGAGCTCCAGTTATAACTGACATCTCGTATACTCATCCTGTATTATCCAGGATGCAAAAAGAAACAAAATAAAGTACATAAATATGTACAATAATGAAAACACTAACTTAAATTACAAAATCTGGTGTGAAACGCTCACACAACTTTCTCTTGCCAGTGCAAATAATTAACAATAAAACTAACATTACTAATAAAACATTAGAAATAAATAAAAAAACTAACCTCAATAAACATAACCTAATTTTAATCATATACCTAAATGTGTTTTTCACTCCATTTTTTGCAATTGACACTGGTTTTCTCAAAAACTATTTAACTTACAGTTCTGGGACCTGTTTTATTCAATTTATCAGGTCAAAAACCATAAGAATCAATTGAATTCGCCCCTAAATCTACCTTAGCAGAATTTCAGGAAGACCTCATTTCACCTGGTGAGCTGAAATCCGGGCGAAATCTTTCGCTAGCTGTAACTCGTTAACGAAGCATTTCCGGACCCATTTTTACTTTCTCTTGCCTATATGAATATATAGGAAGGAAAGTATTGTTTTCATGTCGATTTTTCGAAATCGAGTTTTCACCGGATCTATACGTTTTCAGACCCCCTGAACCGAAAAAACATGTTTTTAGCGATTGGTCTGTGTGTGTGTGTGTGTGTGTCTGTGTGTGAACAGAATATCTCAAGAACGGAACATCGTACGAACTTGAAACTTGAAACTTAAGTTACATACCACTACCGGACGCGACACGAACATTTTCATCAAAATCGGTCAACCGGAAGTAGTAGTTTATTCGTATAATTTTTCAGTTTTTTTGCGATTTTCTCAAAAACTGGTCCTACGATTTTTTTTAAAATCGCCTATTTTACTCAATTTTTTATTCTCTACAAGATAGGGTAGGCGCCATGTTTGCTGAAATTCTCGGTGAGGCTGTTTTCACGTAAAAACGTTGTTTTTTTAAGATTACGGCTTTAATATAAATTTTAGCGCAAAAACTTATATAATAAAAGTTGTAGAGAATTTAAAAACCTACAACTTTTATTTCAAACATTTTTTTGTATAACGCTTAGTTTAGCGGTAATTTGCGATTTTCTGTTTTTTTTCTCACGAAAACGTGAGAAAAATCGATTTTTTTAACATTTCGGTCTTAGTATGCATTTTACGACAAAAGTGTATATAACCAAATTTATAGAAAATTAAAAGATCTACAACTTTTGTTTAGAGCATTTTTCTCTACAGAGCCTAGTTTAGCGTGAAAGCGTGATTTTCCGTATTTTTAAGCCAAACTGAGTTCGATTGTCATTTTGCGTCATTCACTCATGATTAAAATAAGGTTATGATTTTGAGGTTAGTTTTTTGTTCATTTCTAATATTTTATTAATAATGTTAGGTTTATTATTAATCATTTGCATTGGCAAGAGAAAGTTGTGTGAGTGTTTCACACCAGATTTTTATACAGGGTGATTCATGAAGTTCTCCCCCCACTTCTACAGCACATTGTACTAGTAAAAATGATGAAAAAATGTTATATAAACATAGGTCCGAGAACGCTTCGTTAGCGAGTTACAGCTAGCGAAAGATTTCGCCTGAATTCCTGGGCAAAGAGTAAAATAAAGCCATACTGAACTTTTGGAAAGGTTAATTAAGTAAGAAATGTCGTGGATTCTTATGTAATTTTACCTGATAAAGCTAATAAAATAGGTTTCAGAACTGTACCTGTAGTAGTTTTTGAGGGATTCACGGTTAAATGCAAAAAATTGGGGCACGAAACAATGTTTTTTTAAGTTTCATGTACAATAATTTTGTTAAATTGGTAATAAATACATAAAATCAACAAACATTAATTGTAGAGAATTTAATTCTGAGAAAATTGATATAATCAAAGTCTAAAATAAAACAGAAATAAGTATCAAAAAATCGATTTTATTCAGTATAATACATTACTATCTGTAAAGAAATACCGTACGGTATTTAGTTAAAATAAAACAAAAACAAAATGTTTGTTCCTTAATGATGAGATAAATTGAGAAAACAAGATGAACTGTTAAATAAATTTGTTTGTAAATAAAAATATCATGTTTTATTACGTTGTATTTTTTTTTTAAATAAAAATTTACATTAAATGTTCGAAAATAAATGAAGCAAACATTTTCCAATTATTGTTTACTAATAATCGAAATGCAGTTTTTTGTTTTATTAATTTCTAAGTTGGTAACGCATGAATAACAGCTGATCAACAATGGTATTCTGTACTGTTACGTTAGAACTGTGTATTAGTGGTGTTTTGCAAGCTACAGCAGGAGATCGGGTTCTGTGAATCGTGTTATTAAATGCAATTTTTTTGTGAGTTATAATTCGATTGTTTATTCAGCGAAAAAATGCCTTACTTATTTACATCAGAGGAATACGCTGATATGGTTTTTATTTTGGGTTACTGTAATGGTAATGCTAGAGCTGCTGTAGTAGAATATGAACTACGTTACCCTAATAGGAGGATTCCAGATACCAAAACAATTTCAGGAACTTTTCGTACTCTTCGGGAAACAGGATCACTACCAAGTACTAGAACCAATTATGAACGAGCTGTCCAACTTGATGATGATATTGTTATTAATGCTGTTCATCGCAGTCCAGGTGTAAGTACACGACGTATTTCTAGGCGGATAGGAGTTTCGCAGTCAACGGTGTGGAGGTCACTAAATCGAAACAAATTTTATCCGTTTCATAAACAAAAGGTTCAACATCTACAGCCAGGGGATGGTCCGCTTCGCTTGGAGTTTTGCAACTTTTTGAATATTAATAATCAACTCTACAAGCGTATTTTGTTTACGGATGAGGCACAATTCACTCGGGATGGTGTCAATAACTTGCACAATGAACACTCATGGGCAGAAGAAAATCCACATGAGGTAGTGGAACAGAACTTTCAACACCGATTTAGCGTCAATGTCTGGTGTGGCCTTTTGCACAATCGGCTGATTGGACCTTTCATATTACCTGGACGCCTAAATGCTGAGTTGTATTTGCATTTCCTTCAAGAAGAGTTGCCGCAGCTGTTAGAGAATGTTCCTTTACGTCTCAGACAAAATTTGTACTTCCAGCATGACGGAGCACCTCCCCACTTTTCACGTGCCGTTTCTGCTTATTTAAATCATCAATTTCCTGGACACTGGATTGGTCGTGGAGGGCCTCACCCTTGGCCACCAAGATCCCCAGATCTATCTCCATTGAATTATTGCATCTGGGGATGGATGAAAGACATTGTATACAAGACAAAAGTGAATTCTCATGATGAATTAATTGCCCGTATTATGGATTCGGCTGTGCAGATACAGGGAAGCCCTGAAAAATTAAGAAACGCAACAAAAGCAATACACAAACGTGCTGCAAAATGTATTGATAATGATGGCCTCATTTTCGAACATCTATTATAAAAAGGTGCGTACGGTTGGCCCAACCTGATTAATTTTGCTTAAAACTAGTAATGTATTATATTGAATAAAATCGATTTTTTGATACTTATTTCTGTTTTATTTTAGACTTTGATTATATCAATTTTCTCAGAATTAAATTCTCTACAATTAATGTTTGTTGATTTTATGTATTTATTACCAATTTAACAAAGTTATTGTACATGAAACTTAAAAAAACATTGTTTCGTGCCCCAATTTTTTGCATTTAACCGTGAATCCCTCAAAAACTACTACAGGTACAGTTCTGAAACCTATTTTATTAGCTTTATCAGGTAAAATTACATAAGAATCCACGACATTTCTTACTTAATTAACCTTTCCAAAAGTTCAGTATGGCTTTATTTTACTCTTTGCCCAGGAATTCAGGCGAAATCTTTCGCTAGCTGTAACTCGCTAACGAAGCGTTCTCGGACCTATGTTTATATAACATTTTTTCATTATTTTTACTAGTACAATGTGCTGTAGAAGTGGGGGGAGAACTTCATGAATCACCCTGTATAATAAACTTTTTTCATTATTTTTACATGTACAATGGGCTCCCAAAGTTTCTGCATATCTTCGTGAATCACCCTGTATCGGTTAATTTTGGGTACCCGTTGGTATTTCATTTAATCCGGATGGCTTAGAGCCCCAATTAGTCCGGATTAACGAGGGTTTACTGTATATTTTTCATTATTTGTATTGGTGAAATAAAGTTGTGAGTGTTTCACACCAGATTTTTTATTATTTATGTTGTTGTTAAGGTCATCAGCCTTTAGGCTGGTTTGAGCGTGTAGAGGTTTTACTAAGTAAAACGAGGACTGATGTGGTTTACCTTTGCCTTCCTCACTTAATAGAAAAGTACACTTATCAGCATGCCGGACCCTCTGAAAAGCACATATTTTCCACTCTGCAAATGATACCTTCACTTCATTCACCACAGGGTCCAACTGTATAATGAAATTCATTACTTTGAGAGAAGATAACTCTGATTAGTGTCACAGTACACCTCTACCTCTTCTCTTCTTAAGTGATTCAGTCATTTAATTGGCTGACCATGTGATAAGAAACACAACTATTTATTTTAGCCCTGCAACTAACAGATTAGGTGTAAATAATTTGACACTCCACCTGTCTGTTATGGGCAGTTTCATTATTTATATTGGTGAAATAAAGTGTTGTGTGCGAGTGTTTTATCGTGAGATTTTTGTTAATTGTTGCAGGAAGTCGGAGATTGAGTACTACGCAATGTTAGCGAAAACTGGTGTCCACCATTACTCTGGCAACAATATTGAGTTGGGAACGGCTTGTGGGAAATACTTCAGAGTTTGTACCCTGTCGATCACAGACCCAGGTGATTCCGACATTATCAGATCGATGCCAGCTGATCAGATTACGCAATAAGTTAGTTGATTAAAGAATACATAATATTTATGTAATAAAATGTTTTTTTTATTAATCAACATTGTTCAATTCATTTTATCACCGTTAATCCTTTCAGTGCAGCAAACGTCCGGAAAACAGGACATCAATATTTTTTACGTAGTTATGAAATCTGGTTTACCGGACGTCCGTAAATTACCAACGTTCGGTTAACCGATCGTCCGTAAATTAACAACGTCCGGTTAACCGATCGTCCGTAAATTACCAACGTCTGGTTAACCGACCGTCCGTAAATTGACAACGTCCGGTTAACCGATCGTCCGTAAATTAACAACGTCCGGTTAACCGATCGTCCGTAAATTAACAACGTCCGGTTAACCGATCGTCCGTAAATTAACAACGTCCTGTTAACCGATTGTCCATAAATTACCAACATCCGGTTGACCGAACGTTTGCCATGAAACTTAAATAAAATTAATGTTAACATGTATTTTGAAACCACCTCCGTGGTGTAGTGACTAGTGCTCTAGCGTACAAAGCGATAGGTCCCGGGTTCGATTCCCAACTAGGGTCTGGAAATTTTAACACTTTAAAATCACTGTTAAGGTACCAAAACCCACAGTAGTTGCTAATGACCAAGCTGTCAATACAACTTAAAATAAACTAAAAAAAACTATTTTGAATATTTTTACTTTCTCTTGCCTATATGAATACAGTAGAATCTGTCTCATCCGGACTAAAATGGCGACCAGCCGATCCGGATGTGGAAAAATTTGGATAAACCAAGGTAATTATAAATATAGGGTGATTCAAAAAGAGCGCCGGTTTTGATATATCAAATTAAGAGATTTATTTTATTGAAAAACTGAAAATAAATACATCAACAAGTTCATCTTTCCTTCCGATTTTATGTATGAAAAATTATGTCATGCATGTGTCCTCCTCTACTGCGCTGGCACGCATCAACTCTGTCCATGAAATTGGATATTACTGCACGACAAGTTTCGACTTCCATTTGCCCGATAACCCGTCGAATTTCCTCCTTCAAGTCATTGATGTTTCGGGGTTTATTGGTATACACCAATGACTTCAGATGACCCCAAAGATGAAAGTCACAAGGCGTCAATTTTGTTTGCGAAGGTGTCATCATCCTGCCGTTTTCTCAATACCCAGTCAACAAACTGTCGTCTCTTCCATGGTTAAACACAGACTGCGAGAGTACTACACTGCGAACAAGAGAAACTACAACTGAATCGTCAATCGGAATGTTCTCCGAAATAGAAATGAGGTCTAACAATGTTGCCAACCGATAAACAAAAATTTACCAGCCGTTTAAAAACCGGCGCTCTTTTTGAATCACCCGTT
Source organism: Catonia carolina (assembly GCA_035578175.1). NCBI lineage: Eukaryota > Metazoa > Arthropoda > Insecta > Hemiptera > Achilidae > Catonia > Catonia carolina. Next base: position 1,137,310 of record JAQMRL010000036.1, on the reverse strand, counting down.
AGTTAGAGGCGAGAAATAAATGATAAGATATAGTTGAATGTTATTCTCAACATTTCTGTTGGTTTAACATTTGTGTTTGTACACTGTATTCTTTAAAATGAAACAACTAAAATTGGTTAAAAGTTTTTACTTACAGTGCGTCTAAATCAGTACATACTTACTATACGCCTACTAGAAAAAGTTTGTGATTTTCGTCTGCTTTACACACTGCACACATCTTTTACTTTCTCTTGCCTGTATGAATATATAGGAAGGAAAGTATTGTTTTCATGTCGATTTTAATAAATCGAGTTTTCACCGGATCTATACGTTTTCAGACCCCCTGAACCCAAAAAACCATGTTTTTAGCGATTGGTCTGTGTGTGTGTGTGTGAACAGAATATCTCAAGAACGAAACATCGTACGAACTTGAAACTAAGAACTTAAGTTACATACCACTACCGGACCCGACATGAACATTTTCATCAAAATCGGTCAACCGGAAGTAGTAGTTTATTCGTATAATTTTTCACTTTTTTGCGATTTTCTCAAAAACTGGTCCTACGATATTTTTTTAAATCGCCTCATTTACTCAATTTTTTATTCTCTAAAAGATAGGGTAGGCGCCATCTTTGCTGAAATTCTGCGTGATGCTGTTTTTACGTAAAAACATTTTCTTTTTAAGATTGCGGCTTTAATATGCATTTTAGCGCAAAACGTTATATAATAAAAGTTGTAGAGAATGTAAAATTCTACAACTTTTATTTCAAACATTTTTATGTATAACGCTTAGTTTAGCGGTAATTAGCAATTTTTTGTTTTTTTCTCACGAAAACGTGTGAAAAATCGATTTTTATAAGATTTCGGCCTTAGAATGCATTTTACGACAAAAGTGTATAAAATAAAATTTATAGGAAATTAAGAGATCTACAACTTTTATTTAAAGCATTTTTTTCTACAGTGCGTAGTTAAGCGTGAATGAGCGATTTTCCGTATTTTTAAGCTAAACTGAGGTTGATTTTCATTTTGCGTCTTTCACTAATGATTAAAATAAGGTTATGTTTTTGAGGTTAGTTTTGTCGTTTATTTCTAATGTTTTATTACTAATATTAGGTTTATTGTTAATTATTTGCACTGGCAAGAGAAAGTCGTGTGAGTGTTTCACACCAGATTTTGTTGAATTAATATCCACTTAAAATCTCTGAGTAACCACCGCTTGACTTCATCATCATTGAATTCTTAACACCCAGCGAGGGTTTTTACAAACTCCTGCAAACTGTCAAACGACATTCCAGCTGCAACTTTCACTTTTCCATTCCTTACCATTTAACAGAAATTAAAAAGTTAGTTTGGAGATACGTCTGGATGTGGGAGGGTTTTGATATGACAGGTTCGGATGTGTGTTGCGGTTGTTTAGGTCAACAGCCAAAGGCTGGTTTGAACCTCTAGAGGTTCTACTAAGTATAAACGAGGAGTCAGCTGGTTTACCATTGCCACAACTCACTGAGTTGAAAGAGTACGCTTATCAGCATGCCAGGCCTTCCGAAAAGCCCTCACTTTCCACCCTGCAAATGACACCTTCACTTCATTCACCACACAATCCAACTGTATAATGAAATTCATTACTTTCAGAGGAGGAGATAACTGTGATTAGTGTCACCTAACACACCTCTACCTCTTCTCTTCTTAAATAGTTCAGTCATATAAGTGGCTGACTATGTGATAAAAGAAACAGAACTATTTTTTTTAGCCCTGGACGAAACAGATAGAGTGCAATTAAAATAACACTCCACCTGCCCGTTTTGGGCAGTTTTACTGTATATAGGAAGGGAAGTATTGTTTTCATGTCGATTTTAACAAATACACTCTTCACCCGAATATACACCTAAACAGACACCCTTACTCCCACACACCCACAACTGCTTTTTTACCTATTGGTCTGTCTTGTGTGTGTGAACAGAATATCTCAAGAACGGAACATCACACGAACTTGAAACTTAAGTTACATACTACTGCCGGACCCGACCACAAACATTTTCATCAAAATCGGTCAACCGGAAGTAGTAGTTTATGTATTTTTTGACTTTTTTGAGATTTTCTGAAAAACTGGTCCTAAGATTTTTTTTTAAATCATGTGATTTACTTAATTTTTTATGCTCTACAATGGTAGGCGCCATGTTTGCTGAAATTCTTGGTGAGGCTGTTTTCACATAAAGAAATTGTTTAAGATTGCAGCTTTATTATGCATTTTAGCACAAACATTTATATAGTAAAAGTTGTAGAAAATAAAAAAATCCTACAACTTTTATTTAAAACTTTTTTTTGTATAACGCTTCGTTTAACGGTAATTAGCAATTTTCTGTTTTTTTTTCTCACGAAAACGTGTGAAAAATCAATTTTTTAAGATTTTGGCTTTAGTATGCATTTTTCGACAAAAGTGTATGCAATCAAATTTATAGTGCTTACCTAAAGTTACTTAAAGTCGCAAAATAGCCTATATTGATCAGGAAGCTCTAAGCTAACAACAATGAAAGATTTTTTTAAAAATCTGGTGTGAAACACTCACAACTTTCTCTTGCCAATGAAAAAAATTCACAATAAAACATTACAGATATTTATTTTTTAATTAGTAATAAAACATTACAGATAAACAAAAAACTAACATAAAAAAACGTAACCTTATTTTAATCATGAGTGAAAGACGCAAAATGAAAATCAACCTCAGTCTGGCTTAAAAATACGGAAAACCACTATTTTACGCTAAACTAGGCTCTGTAGAGAAAAATGCTTTAAATAAAAGTTGTAGATCTTTTAATTTTCTATAAATTTGGTTTAATACACTTTTATCGTAAAATGAGTACTAAGGCCGAAATGTTAAAAAAATCGATTTTTCACACGTTTTCGTGAGAAAAACAGAAAATTGCTAATTACCGCTAAACTAAACGTTATACAAAAAAATGTTTGAAATAAAAGTTATAGGACTTCAAATTTTCTATAAATTTTATTATATACATTTTTGCACTGAAATGCAAAAAAAAATCCTACGACTAAAGTAAAATAAAGCCGCAATCTTAAAAAAAAACGATTTCTTAATACGAAAACGGCCTCACCAAGAATTTCAGTAAACATGGCGTCTACCCTATCTTGTAGAGCATAAAAAATTTAGTAAATCAGGCGATTTTTAAAAAAATCGTAGGACCAATTTTTGAGAAAATCTCAGAAAAGTGAAAAATGACACGAATAAACTACTACTTCCGGTTGACCGATTTTGATGAAAATGTTCATGCCGGGTCCGGTAGTGGTATGTAACTTAAGTTTCAAGTTTCAAGCTCGTACAATGTTCCGTTCTTGAGATATTTTGTATACACACGCACAAACAAACACATAATTTGCGCGCGTGCACACACACAAACAGACCAATCGCTAAAAACATTTTTTTAGAGTTCAGGGGGTCTGTTTACGTGTAGATCCGGTGAAGAGTGTATTTGTTAAAATGGACATGAAAACAATACTTTCCTTCCTATATATTCATATAGGCAAAAAAATTCAGAAAGAAAGTAAACACAGGAAGTAGTTTAGTAGGCAGAAAATCATATAGAAAGTAAAAAATTGGTGTGAAACACTCACACAACTTTCTCTTGCCAGTGCAAATAATGAACAATAAACCTAACATTAGTAATAAACATTAGAAATAAACAACACAACTAACCTCAAAAACATAACCTTATTTTTAATCATGAGTGAAAGACGCAAAATGAAAATCGAACTCAGTTTGGCTTAAAAATACGGAAAATCACTCTTCCACACTAAACTAGGCTCTGTATAGAAAAATGCTGTAAATAAAAGTTGTAGATCTTTTTATTTCCTATAAAATTTATTATATACACTTTTGTCGTAAAATGCATTCTAAGGCCAAAATCTTAAAAAAATCGATTTTTCACACGTTTGCATGAGAAAAAATAGAAAATTGCTAATTACCGCTAAACTAAGCGTTATACAAAAAAAATGTTTGAAATAAAAGTTGTAGAATTTTAAATTCTCTACAACTTTTATTAGATAAATTTTTGCGGTAAATTGCATAGTAAAGCCGTAATCTTAAAAAAACTATGTTTTTACGTGAAAACAGCCTCACCCAGAATTTCAGCAAACATAAGGAATGGATCCAGGGCCGGGCAACCGCCCAGGGCCCTGCGGCGCGGCCTGGACCTAACAAAACGCAGGTCGGGTCGGTCGGTTAGACGCGCGAGGCCCTTTTAAGCTCAGCCAGCCCATAAGCGAGTAAAGAGTAAAAGAGTGATAGAAATCTTTTATATTGAAATTTATCACTCCGAAGTTATTGCATCAGTGTGAAATACTTAGAGAAGCCTGCAGAAATGGGCTGAGCGAGTCAGCGGGCCCTGCAATTCAAACCTAACCGAAAAAACGCAGATCAGTTAGAATCGCGACCCCTTAAACCAGACCCAGAAGCAAGCAAATAGTGAATCAATTCGAAATACTTGAATAAAACCAAAATCAGATATTTCTTGTTATCATTAACGGTGCCTGTAGGAAACTTGGCTAAATCCTACAGTATTTTGCCTTACCCCTGTACGCGGGGCTATGCAGGGGCGGACTGATTACTTCCCTAGCTGAAACGACAACTAAAAGTGGTTGTTGTTCCTTTTTCTAGGAAAAGGAAGATGGCTCTAGATGCTTTGACTCTGGAAGGAGTGGATTTGAGCTACTCCCCTGAGGTGGAGTATCTGGGGGTTGTCCTTGATAGGGGCCTGACTTGGAGGGGCCACAAGTCAAGGACTGTTGAGAGGGCTGCAAAGGCCTTATGGATGTTTAAGAGTCCGTTTGGGAGGACTTGGGGGCTTAGGCCTCGTATGGCAGAATGGGCTTATGTGAGCATCATTCTGCCAATGGTCACGTACGAAGCTTTTGTATGGTGGCCAAGAACAGATCGGCTGAGGAAGCTGAAGAGATTGGCCCGCCTAAGGACATGTTGTGCAACGAGCACTGGTCCAACGGCTACTATGGAGGCGATGTTTGATTTGCCTCCTATTCATGTTCAAGTGAAGAAGGAGGCGATAAGAACTGCCTTGAGGCTGGAGGGCGGGTTCGGGGTCCCATCAGGGGAGATGGGCCACACCGAGATCTCCAAAGAGATTGAGGGGATGGGTGTGGTAGGTGGTCCTCGGGACCGTATGTACAGAGCATACGATTTCTCCGACACACTGAGGGTGAAAATTTTTGATCGTCAGGAGTGGGCGGAGGGACAGCCAGTGATACCGGAAGGGGTTACCTTTTGGTACACTGACGGCTCAGTGATGAGCGGAAGAGCGGGAGTGGGGGCCTGGGAAAAGATTTCCCTGGCCCTTGGGTGTAACATAACCGTCTTCTAAGATGAAATATTGGCCATTAAGGTCTGTGCGGCTCAGGGGGTCGCACACTTATATTTATATGCAGTTGCAAAGTGGTTGGCTGCAAAAGAAGAGCGCTGATGGGTAAGGTTGTGTAAACACCTTCTCAGATAAGTGCACTAGATCCTAGGCAGATCCTGCGCTTTATCGAAAGTGTGGGTCTTGCAGAGATAGGAATAGGGGCAATCACAAAAGATCTTCTAGGTCGCGGTGAGGAGGGGCTGCAAAAGCCTGAACGCCCTTATTGTAAAGTAAAGTAAGTAAAGTTCTTGTTATCATTAGTTGACAAAGGATTGTAGACCTCTCCGGGGCCTAAAGTGGCTTGGATTGAATAGAGAATGGAATATTTTTAATCTATAGAAAATTCGAGCCGCAGAGGTCTAAAGAAAGCTGATTTATAAGTGGGGGGCCCCTCCACAACTCAAGTAAACGATTGAAAGATAGGTCAGCCTACGTGCTTCTGTGCTAGAAATAAAGAAATCGGTCATAAATCGAAAACTGTCAGTCAGTAATAAAATAAACCAAGGATATTGCCTGTAATTACTATTATAGCTATATCTGTGGATATTCATATTCATAAATTGTATTGAATGTTAAGTTTTTTGACATTTTTGACCTAGCATATTTTATGATAAACCATGTCACCATTTTGCTTTTGGGATTAGCTAACTATTTTCACCACGTTAAACATGAAAACATACACAGAAAACACATTATGTTGTATAAAAAATTCAGTCAATGCGTACTACATATAGCCCTAGTGCCAGCTGATAAAATTTTCAGGCTGTAAATTTAGTACGTTAGAAACCAGTATACACAAATAAGGTCAGCTTTATAAGTTGGTCAAACACAGCTAACTATTTAAAAAAACATGAAAAATGCATTTTTAGGGCTAATCATAAAAAAATCCTGGGGACCACCCCCCAATAAGTCGGGCCCCGCAAAGTCTGGATCCGCCACTGATGACGCCTACCCTATCTTGTAGAGAATAAAAAATTAAGTAAACCAGGCGATTTTAAAAAAAATCGTAGTAGGACCAGTTTTTGAGAAAATCGCAAAAAAGTGAAAAATTAAACGAATAAACTACTACTTTTGGTTGACCAATTTTGATGAAATTGTTCATGTCGGGTCTGGTAGTGGTATGTAACTTAAGTTTCAAGTTTCATGTTCGTACGATGGTCCGTTCTTGAGATATTCTGTTCACACAGACAGACCAATTGCTAAAAACATGTTTTTTTGGGGTTCAGGGGGGTCTGAAAACGTATAATCTGCTGAAAACTCGATTTCTTAAAATCGATATGAAAACAATACTTTCCTTCCTATATATTCATATAGTTTCAAGTTCGTACGATGTTTCGTTCTTGAGATATTCTGTTTACACAGACAGACCAATTGCTAAAAACATGTTTTTTGAATTCAGGGGGGTCTGAAAACGTATAGATCTGCTGAACTCTATTTCGAAATATCGACATGAAAACAATACTTTCCTTCCTGTATATTCATATAGGCAAGAGAAAGTAATAAAAGTGCTATACACCTGATGGAACTAAAACATGCGACATCGTCACAGTTTTAAGTTGCTTAACTCACTTAATTAAAGTTAGTTAAAGGTGCGAAATAGCCTATATTAATCAGAAAGCTCTAAGCTATCCAACAATTAAAGATTACTTATAATAAATTTAGTAGTTTCTGAGATTACCTCACGTAATTAAAAATGTAAAAAGTGTTTTTTTTAAGATTACGGCTTCAATATAATAGCGCAAAAAATATATACAATAAAAAATGTAGAGAATTTAAAATTCTACAACTTTTTGTTTTCAAAACATTTTTTTTGTATAACGCATAGTTTAGCGGTAATTAGTGGTTTTCTGTTTTTTTCTCATGAAAACGTGTGAAAAATCGATTTTTTTAAGATTTCGGCCTTAGTATGCATTTTACGACAAAAGTGTATATCATCAAATTTATAGAAAATTAAAAGATCTACAACTTTTATTTAGAGCATTTTTCTCTACAGAGCCTAGTTTAGAGAGGAAGAGTAATTTTCCGTATTTCTAAGCCAAACTGAGATTGATTTCATTTTGCGTCTTTCACTCATGATTAAAATAAGGTTTATGATTATTGAGGTTAGTTTTTTGTTCATTTCTAATGTTTTATTACTAATGTTAGGTTTATTGTTAATTATTTGCACTGGCAAGAGAAAGATGTGTGAGTATTTCACACCAGATTTTTTTTCTCATGAAAACGTTGAAAAATCTGTTTTTTAAAGATTTCAGCCTTAGTATGCATTTTACGACAAAAGTGTAAATAATCAAATTTATAGAAAATTAAATCTGCCATAACAGACAGGTGGAATGTCAAATTATTTACTCTCAATCTGTTAGTTGCAGGGCTAAAATAAATAGTTGTGTTTCTTATCATCACATGGTCACCCAATTAAATGAGTGAATCATTTAATAAGAGAAGAGGTAGAGGTGTGTTAGGTGACACTAATCACAGTTATCTCCTCCTCTGAAAGTAATGAATTCCTTATACAGTTGGATTGGTGTGGTGAATGAAGTGAAGGTGTCATTTTGCAGAGTGGAAAATATGTGCTTTTCAGAGGGCCCGGTATGCTGATAAGCGTACTTTTCCACTGAGTGAGTTGTGGCAATGGTAAACCACCTCACTCCTCGTTTTACTTCGTAAAACCTCTACACGTTCAAACCAGCCTACAGGCTGATCACCTGAACAACAACAGAAAATTAAAAGATTTACAACTTTTATTAAAATTGGTTGAGTAGTTTTTGAGATTACCTCATACAAACAAACCAACAAACAGAAGTTTCTTTTTAATATTTTATTAATAGATAAAAGAGTAGCATAAAAAGTTTATTTCTAACAAAGTAACAAATAAAAATAGTTAATTCTATTGCGGGAGTCTCTCACTGTTTACATCAAGAATTATTTCTTAATCAGGTTAATGTATTTATTTGGGTTTAAACGTGTCTTCCTCTTCTACTTCAATTTTTATTTTAGATTTTGGCTTGCGACGTTCCAACCTCAATTTCAATTCTTCTTCCGACAAAGTCGATAAATCCAATGGCAGCTAAAAAACAAAAGACGATTAACAAATTAATTGTCTGTTTACTTTCTCTTAAACCACCGGGTTGGTCTAGAGGTAAAGTCATCGCCGCAAATCAGCTGTTAAACAGCTGATTTTCGAAAATGAACGTTCCTGGTTCAAATTCTAGTAAAGGTAGTTACTTTTATACGGATTTGAATACTAGACAGTGGTTGTGGGTGTACTTTGATGGTTGGGGTTCAATTAACCATACTCTCTCTGGAATTGTCGGCCTGGGTCTGTACAAGACTACACCTCATTTGGACGTCATACACATCATCCTCATCTCATTGCTTATTTGTTCTCAATTGAACTGATTGCAACATACATTTAGAATTAAAAAAATGAAATTTTTTACAATTAAGAATTAAAAAAAAAAAACTTTCTCTTGCCATATACTGGGTGATTCTTGAAGATATGCATACACTTTAAGAGCTCATTGTACATGAGCATTTTAAAACACCAGAATCAAGAAAAAATGGGTTATGTATAGTACATTTGTTTTAGGAAGAAGCTTGTAAGGGGAGGGTGAGTAGGTAGAGTAGGGATAGTTTCAAAGGGGGCAAGTGTTGTCTCCTTCTCACTTAATCATCATTCCCTCTCTTTCTAACTGTATACTACTCTGTTACAACTACGAGGTGCTTCCCCCACCACTAAACAGAACAGCTCAGCGGCACACAGCGTTGGAGGGAAAGCTTCTAGCTAAAACAAATGACCTATACTAGATTACATCTTAATAAGTAACATTGGGAAGAAAATAAACACAAAACATTAACAAAGGACAAACTTTATTATGTACTTACCTAATTACTACAAAACCATTTTAAACATTAATGTACAGTCTAGCCTCTCTTAGTTTGCTCCTAATGGAAACAAATAATGACGTCATTGAGCTATGCGCATTATAATAAAAATGAGTACACGCTGATTAAAAAGTAACAACTAAATACTTTCAAAAGTATTTAAATACAAAAATACTGTTACAACTCGTTATAGTGAAGTAAAATTGTAAACTTTTATTTAATTAGTTGACATATAGTTATTTAACACAATTATTTGACAAGAACTGAAAACTAACCTTTACAAAACGACAACAATGAACATGAGTTTATGAAAATAAGTTATTAAACATTGAAAATAATACAGTTCACGCAATTAATTAACAATAAAATAAAATAGACAATATCCCTTACCAAATTAAACATTAAATAACAATGTCTGCTGACAAAATAACAAACTTCACCGTAACGAAGATTCCCGTACAATTTAGACCACTAACACGTCAGCCATTCAAACCGCGGCCGCGTCCCAACAATGGGAACCTTCGTTTTTATATTTAACCAGTCAGCTGTTTATGAGAAGCTGATTTTATTTGACCAGCTGATTTTATTTTCGCCACTTCATTATAACAATACTTTTAAAAGTATTTTTATAAATGAAATTGTTAGGCGTACATCATATCATGACTGATGTTTTTAGTACTTTAAGTACTTTATAATTTAAATAATAGTTAACTTAATAGGAATATGACATCCGTAAAGTCACGAACTCTAGTGTGGACCCTGCAGTAGGTGGCTTTGGTTTGTTGACAATAGGAGCAAACTAACAATGGCTGAACTATAGTTACAGTTGAGCCGTTCTTAGTTTGCTCCTCCTGTCTGTCAACAAACAAAAGCCACCTACTGCAGGGTCCACACTAGAGTCCATGACTTTACGGATGTCGTATTCCTATTAAGTTAACTATGTTTTAAATTATAACTACTTAAAGTACTAAAAACATCAGTCATGATATGATGTAGGCCTAACAATTTTATTTATAAAAATACTTTTAAAAATATTTTGTATTTAAATACTTTTGAAAGTATTTTGTCGTTACTTTTTAATCAGCGTGTACTCATTTTGATATAATGCGGATGCTCAGTGATGTCATTATTTGTTTACATTAGGAGCAAACTAACAGAGGCTGGACTGTACTTTTATTAGGATTTGAATGGTAGAGAGTGGTTGTTTGTGTAGTTAGATGGTAACCATACTCTGTGAGTGTGTGTGTGTCTGTAGAAGACTACACAGTCTCATTTACACGTCATACACATCATCCTCATCTGATTGGGTCATGGGGTTGCTTATTGTTCTCAATTGAACGGATTGCAACGTACACAAATTAGGAATAAAAAAAAACTTTCTCTTGCTATATACAGGGTGATTCACGAAGATATGCAGAAACTTTAGGAGCTCATTGTACATGTAAAATTAATGAAAAAAGTTTATAGAAACATGGGTCCGGAAATGCATTGTTTCCAAGTTACGGCTAGCGAAAGATTTTGCCCGGATTTCAGCTCACCAGGTGAAATGAGGTCTTGCTGAAATTCTGGTAAGGTAGATTAAGGGGTGAATTCAATCATTTCTTATGGTTTTTGATCTGATAAATTGAATAAAACAGGTCCTAGAACTGTAAGTTAAATAGTTTTTGAGAAAACCAGTGTCAAATGCAAAACATGGAGTGAAAAACATATATTTTCATCTTTGTGATATTCTTCACCAAGAATTTCAGCAAACATTGGTGCCTACTCTATATTGTAGAGCATAAAAAATTAAGTAAATGAGGCGATTTAAAAAAAAATCATAGGACCACTTTTTGAGAAAATCCAAAAAAAGTGAAAAATTACATGAATAAACTACTACTTCCAGTTGACCGATTTTGATGAAAATGTTCTTGTCGGGTCCGGTAGTGGTATGTAACTTAAGTTTCAAGTTTCAAGTTCGTACGATGTTCCGTTCTTGAAATATTTTGTACACACACACACACACAGACCAATCGCTAAAAACATGTTTTTTGGGTTCAGGGGGTCTGAAAACATGTAGATCTGTTGAAAACTCAATTTCGAAAAATCGGCATGAAAACAATACTTTCCTTCCTATATATTCATATTGGCAAGAGAAAGTAATAAAAGTGTTCACTCATTTACCGGTTTTATTATCTTTTTCTTTTGCTCTAGAAAGAATGAATGCACGAATGATTGCATACAGGTTGTGCGACGTGTAAATCTCACACACAAGCACAAATTTTCAATTCTCCTTTTTACTTTCTCTTGCCTATATGAATATATAGGAAGGAAAGTATTGTTTTCATGTCGATTTTAACAAATACACTCTTCACCGGATCTATACGTTTTCAGACCCCCTGAACCCACACAAACATGTTTTTAGCGATTGGTCTGTGTGTGTGTGTGTACAAAATATCTCAAGAACGGAACATCGTACGAACTTGAAACTTGAAACTTAAGTTACATACCACTACCGGATCCGACACGAACATTTTCATCAAAATCGGTCAACCGGAAGTAGTAGTTTATTCCTGTAATTTTTCACTTTTTTGCGATTTTCTCAAAAACTGGTCCTACGATTTTTTTAAAATCGCCTCATTTACTCAATTTTTTATTCTCTACAAGATAGGGTAGGCGCCATGTTTGCTGAAATTCTTGGTGAGGCTGTTTTCATGTAAAAACATTGTTTTTTTTAAGATTAGGCTTTAATACGCATTTTAGCGCAAAACTTTATATAATAAAGGTTGTAGTGAATTTAAAATTCTACAACTTTTATTTCAAACATTTTTTTGTATAACGCTTAGTTTAGCAGTGATTAGCGATTTTCTGTTTTTTCTCACGAAAATGTGAAAAATTGATTTTTTTAAGATTTCGGCCTTAGAATACATTTTACGTCAAAAATGTATGTAATCAAATTTATAGAAAATTAAAAGATCCACAACTTTTATTCAAAGCATTTTTCCCTACAGAGCCTAGTTTAGCGTGAAACAGTGATTTTCTGTATTTTTAGGCCAAACTAAGATTGATTTTCATTTTGCGTGTTTCTCTCATGATTGAAATACGGTTATGTTTTTGAGGTTAGTTTTTAATTTATTTCTAATGTTTTATTACTAATATTAGTTTTATTGTTAATTATTTGCACTGGCAAGAGAATGTTGTGTGAGTGTTTCACACCAGATTTTTTTAGGTTAACGGTACGAATATAACTGTATGTTGCCGTAAACAGAAATGTTAGTTTCTCGAAAATGTGGGCAGACTATTCACAATATGCAGTGTAATAAAATCGACGTGAAGTTGAAACTAAACAAAAATGGCTTTCAATGCCTCTTTTAACAAAAGCCATGAGCAAGTGGCTAACTACTGTGATGTGTCTCTTTCCACAATTCAAAAAAACTGGTGTGAAACACTCACACAACTTTCTCTTGCCAATGCAAATAATTAATAATAAACCTAACATTATTAATAAAATATTAGAAATAAACAAAAACATAACCTTATTTTAATCATGAATGAAAGACGCAAAATGAAAATAGACCTCAGTTTGGCTTAAAAATACAGAAAATCACTCTTTCACACTAAACTAGGCTCTGTAGAGAAAAATGTTTTAAATAAAAGTTGTAGATCTTTTAATTTTCTATAAATTTGATTATATACACTTTTGTCGTAAAATGCATACTAAGGCCGAAATCTTAAAAAAATCAATTTTTCACACGTTTTCATGAGGAAAAAAACAGAAAATCGCTAATTACCGCTAAACTAAGCATTATACAAAAAATTGTTTGAAATAAAAGTTGTAGGGTTTTCAATTCTCTACAACTTTTCTTATATACATTTTTGCGGTAAAATGCATAATAAAGCCACGATCTTGAAAAAACAATGTTTTTACGTGAAAAAAGCCTTGCCGAGAATTTCAGCAAACATGGCGCCTACCCTATCTTGCAGAGAATAAAAAATTGAGTAAACCAGGCGATTTTTAAAAAAATCGTAGGACCAGTTTTTGAGAAAATCGCAAAAACGCGAAAAATTATACGAATAAACTACTACTTCCGGTTGACAGATTTTGATGAAAATGTTCGTGTCGGGTCCGGTAGTGGTATGTAACTAAGTTTCAAGTTCGTACGACGTTCCGATCTTGAGATATTTTGTATACACACACACACGCACAGACACACAGACCAATCGCTAAAAACATGTTTTTTGGGTTCAGGGGGTTTGAAAACGTATAGATCCGGTGATAACTTGGTTTCTTAAAATCGACATGAAAACAATTCTTTCCTTCCTATATATTCATATAGGCAAGAGAAAGTAAAAATAAAGAAGGAAATTAAAGACATGAAGATGCTATTCTTCAACAGTTTTGTTGACACCTGGTAAAAAAGGAAACGGTTAGGTACAGTTGAGCCGTTCTTAGTTTGCTCCTCCTCCTCCTTCTGTCAACAAACAAAACCCATTTACTACAGGGTGCACGCTAGAGTCTGCGACTTTACGCATGTCGTATTCCTATTAAGTTAACTATTTTTTAAATTATAACTACTTAAAATACGAGTACTAAAAACATCAGTCATGATATGATGTAGGCCTAACAATTTCATTTAGAAAACTACTTTTAAAAGTATTTTGTTGTTACTTTTTAATCAGCGTGTACACATTTTGATATAATGCGTATGCTCAGTGACGTCATTATTTGTTTACATTAGGAGCAAACTAACAGAGGCTGGACTATAGATATTAGTGAGACTGATAGTGAAGACACACGCCAGTGACAGCGATAGTAAACAAGGCGATTCATTCGTAGAAAATTTGTTCCAATAAAAAAAGGTAGAGCTGGTAATTACAGTAAATTAATTATTTCTAGTCATGTTATTAAGCTGTGTTGTTTAGGTCATCAGCCGAAAGGCTGGTTTGAACATGTAGAGGTTTTACTAAGTAAAACGAGGAGTGAGGTGGTTTACCATTGCCACAACTCACTGAGTGGAAAAGTACGCTTATCAGCATACCGGGCCCTTTGAAGAGCACATATTTTCCACTCTGCAAACGACACCTTCACTTCATTCACCACACAATCCAACTGTACGAGGGGGGTACCCAAAAGTATCCGGAATAGCTCTGCTGTGGGCGGAGCTTGTGCAGTACAAATTCCCGCCACTAGGCTGCTTGTAGCGCTACTCATTGCCAGTTCAATGCCATTTTGTTCGTTGATCTAGCTTGTTCTGTTCTCGTGCAGTGATTGTTCTCGCTAGTGCTGTTTTGTGCTCGTGTCGTTTTTCATGATGGCAAGTTTTAATGAACAACGTGCGGCTGTGAAATTTTGCTTCTTGCTCGGTAAAAACGCCGCGGAAACAGTTGTAATGTTGAACACAGCTTACAAAGACGACGCTATTGGAAAAACCAAGTATACGAGTGGTTTTTGCGCTTTAAAAATGGCGACATGTCGATTGAGAACAAACCTCGTTCTGGACGACCGTCGACTTCCCGAACAGACGAAAATGTTGCGAAAGTGAAAGAAATTGTACGAACAGACCGACGACAGACCATTGACCAAATATCATAGGTTAGTGGGTTATCTTGGAGCTCAGTCCAACGCATTTTAACAGAAGACTTGACAATGAAAAGAGTCGCTGCCAAGTTTGTGCCTCGGGTTCTGACAGACACTCAAAAGGAACGTAGAATTGAAACGTGTAGTGATTTGAAACAACAGCTTGATACTGATCCAGATTTCATGTCAAAGATCATTACGGGTGACGAGTCTTGGTGCTATGGGTACGACCCAGAAACCAAACAACAATCCAGCCAATGGAAGACTTCATTATCACCCCGACCAAAAAAAAGTCGTCAAGTCAGATCGAACATCAAAACAATGCTGATTTGTTTTTTTGATGTGAGGGGAATTGTCCATTCAGAGTTTGTTCCACCAGGCCAGACGGTAAATCAAGCGTTTTATCTTGAAGTGTTAAGAAGACTACGAAACAGCATTCGTCGTAAAAGACCTAATTTGTGGCAGACAGGGGACTGGTTTTTCCACCACGACAACGCGCCTGCACACACGGCAATCTCGGTTACCCAGTTTTTGGCGAAAAACGGCATGGTTTTGCTACCACACGCACCGTACTCACCCGATCTGGCTCCGTGTGATTTTTTCTTGTTCCCACGCATGAAACGGGGCATGAAAGGTCTCCGATTTAACAACGTTGATGATGTCAAGAAAAAAACGACGGATGAGCTGGCAGCCATCACTGAAGAGGAGTACAAAAAATGTTTTGAACAGTGGAAGCACCGGTGGGACAAATGTATTAGTTGTAATGGAGAGTATTTTGAAGGGGATAAGGTTCTTTTGTAAAAAAATTAAAAATAAATAGTTTTAAAAAATAATTCCGGTTTCTTTTGGGTACCCCCTCGTATAATGATATTCATTACTATCAGAGGAGATAACTGTGATTAGTGTCACCTAACACACCTCTACCTCTTCTCTTATTAAATGATTCACTCGTTTAATTGGGTGACCATGTGATGATAAGAAACACAACTATTTATTTTAGCCCAGCAACTAACAGATTGAGAGTAAATAATTTGACACTCCACTTGTCTGTTATGGGCAGGTAATTAAGCTATAGGCAGTATTACAGGTCATATTTATTTCTTATAAAGTTTATGAAGATAATTTTCTCAGATTAAACCACAGCTTACAAAATGTATTTAGAAACTGCACGTTAGTGAAATGTACGAGTAGTGTCTCACTGTTGAGGTTGGCAGCACTGTCATATTTTCAGTTCCCTTCCTCACAACCCATCCATATGCAAAAGGCAATCTCGTGACTTCCGTATCTATATTGCATCCACCACGATCCGACTGATATAGTGAATTACCTTATTAGGTAAATGAAAATATAAGATACTGAAACAGAAATATAGGTAACAGATGAATTGATGTCCCATAGCCGAGCGAGTGAGAGGGAGATATGTGGCATAACTACGCATGCGCTCAAAGGTCTTTACCGTTATAATCTAGATCTGAAAACATACTACAGTCGTTATCTTGACTTGTTAGTTTACTGGATGCATAAACGCTTGCTCACAACAATGAGTAAAATTATACGACAATGTTATTGGGTAGGCGCGTATGGGTTGTGCGAGTGAGAGTGTTATCCATTCTCTCACTCCCACAGCTAGGGGACTTCACTTCATCTGAATACTGTACTTACTTTGATGATAGCTCTGGGTTCATGATAGCGAATATCTATTGAAGAACCGTCAGATAAAACTAACTTTGTAGGGTAATGCCGCAAATACTGGCTTCTGTGAATTTTTGTAATGACAGCCGATGCATTACTTAAATGTTCTACTTGAACACTTCTAATAGAGTTCAGATTACGTTGTAACAACCTGGAAAAAGAAAAACAACCGGTTAAAAAATTACTGCTTTTGAAAGGACGTCTTGTTTGTATGCAAGTTATGTTCATGATGAAGTAAACACAGCAAATATCACTAAGATTCTTGAAAATTTTCAACAAGTACATTATTACGAATACTTATTAAATGTTTATTCTCACACTTTTTACTTTCTCTTGCCAACTACGGTATATGAATATATATACGAGGGGGTACCCAATAGAAACCGGAATTATGTTTTAAAACTATTTATTTTTAATTTTTTTACAAAAGAACCTTATCCCCTTCAAAATACTCTCCATTACAACTAATACATTTGTCCCACCGGTGCTTCCACTGTTCAAAACATTTTTTGTACTCCTCTTCAGTGATGGCTGCCAGCTCAACCGTCGTTTTTTTTCTTGACATCATCAACGTTGTTAAATCGGAGACCTTTCATGCCCCTTTTCATGCGTGGGAACAAGAAAAAATCACACGGAGCCAGATCGGGTGAGTACGGTGCGTGTGGTAGCAAAACCATGCCGTTTTTCGCCAAAAACTGGGTAACCGAGATTGCCGTGTGTGCAGGCGCGTTGTCGTGGTGGAAAAACCAGTCCCCTGTCTGCCACAAATTAGGTCTTTTACGACGAATGCTGTTTCGTAGTCTTCTTAACACTTCAAGATAAAAAGCTTGATTTACCGTCTGGCCTGGTGGAACGAACTCTGAATGGACAATTCCCCTCACATCAAAAAACAAATCAGCATTGTTTTGATGTTCGATCTGACTTGACGACTTTTTTTTGGTCGGGGTGATAATGAAGTCTTCCACTGACTGGATTGTTGTTTGGTTTCTGGGTCGTACCCATAGCACCAAGACTCGTCACCCGTAATGATCTTTGACACGAAATCTGGATCAGTTTCAAGCTGTTGTTTCAAATCACTACACGTTTCAATTCGACGTTCCTTTTGAGTGACTGTCAGAACCCGAGGCACAAACTTGGCAGCGACTCTTTTCATTGTCAAGTCTTCTGTTAAAATGCGTTGGACTGAGCTCCAAGATAACCCACTAACCTGTGATATTTGGTCAATGGTCTGTCGTCGGTCTGTTCGTACAATTTCTTTCACTTTCACAACATTTTCGTCTGTTCGGGAAGTCGACGGTCGTCCAGAACGAGGTTTGTTCTCAATCGACATGTCGCCATTTTTAAAGCGCAAAAACCACTCGTACACTTGGGTTTTTCCAATAGCGTCGTCTTTGTAAGCTGTGTTCAACATTACAACTGTTTCCGCGGCGTTTTTACCGAGCAAGAAGCAAAATTTCACAGCCGCACGTTGTTCATTAAAACTTGCCAGATCATGAAAAACGACACGAGCACAAAACAGCACTAGCGAGAACAATCACTGCACGAGAACAGAACAAGCTAGATCAACGAACAAAATGGCATTGAACTGGCAATGAGTAGCGCTACAAGCAGCCTAGTGGCGGGAATTTGTACTGCACAAGCTCCGCCCACAGCAGAGCTATTCCGGATACTTTTGGGTACCTCCTCGTATGTATAGGAAGGAAAGTATTGTTTTCATGTCCCACTCTTCACCCACCATAATACACCCCTAAACAGACACCCTCACACACTACTGCTGACAGACCTATTGGTCTGTCAGCAGTAGTGTGTGTATACAAAATATCTCAATAACGGAACATTGTACGAACTTGAAACTTGAAACTTAAGTTACATACCACTACCGGACCCGACACAAACATTTTTATCAAAATCAATCAAACGGAAGGAGTAGTTTATTCGTGTATTTTTTCACTTTTTTGCGATTTTCTCAAAATTGGTCCTACGATTATTTTAAAATCGCCTGGTTTACTAAATTTTTTATGCTCTACAAGATAGGGTAGGCGCCATGTTTGCTGAAATTCTTGGTGAGGCTGTTTTCACGTAAAAAATTGTTTTTTTAAGATTACAGCTTTAATATGCATTTTAGCGCAAAAATTTACATAATAAAAAATGTAGAGAATTTAAAATCCTACGACTTTTATTCCAAACATTTTTTTGTAAAATGCTTAGATTAGCGATTTTCTGCTTTTCTCACGAAAACGTGTGAAAAATCGATTTTTTAATGAATTCAGCATTAGTATGCATTTTATGACAAAAATCTATATAATAAAATTTATAGGAAATTAAAAGATCTACGACTTTTATTTGTAGCATTTTTCTCTACAGAGCCTAGTTTAGCTTGAAATTGTGATTTTCCGTATTTTAAAGCCAAACTGAGGTTGATTTTCATTTTACGTGTTTCACTCATGATTAAAATAAGGTTATGTTTATTGAGGTTAGTTTTTTGTTTATTTCTAATATCGTATTACTAATGTTAGGTTATATTGGTCATTATTTGCATTGGCAAGAGAAAGTTGTGTGAGTGTTTCACACCAGATTTTTCCATCATGTTATTTTAAATAATTCCCATCCCTAGTATGCATGTAAACAAAATATCTCAAGAACTAATAGCGAACCTGGTGCATAAATGCATTAAATATTACAATTAAACGTTCTTGGGATGTGCTACAAGCCGTTTTGGGAGTCTACAGGGTTCAATAACAAAACATTCTACCACATTTCAAGTACAGTCTGTCTATGCCACTAAGAGTACTCCAACATAGGCAACCACCAATACAAGTGAGCATGCGCATTAATTTAAAATTCGCACAACATGATCAACAAACAACAATTCCATACAACACTAATTCGCTCTAAGCTTAATAACAGGTGATTCAAAAAGAGCGCCGGTTTTTAAACGGCTGGTAAATTTTTGTTTATCGGTTGGCAACATTGTTAGACCTCATTTCTATTTCGGAGAACATTCCGATTGACGATTCAGTTGTAGTTTCTCTTGTTCGCAGTGTAGTACTCTCGCAGTCTGTGTCTAACCATGGAGAAGTTTACTATTGCACAACGAGTGTTAATCGTCAAAACATTTTACCAGAGTGGAGAGAGTTATGCGGCTACTGTCAGGCGACTTCGCGGTACTCTAGGACGTAATGAAGCACCGAATGAATCAACAGTTCGCAGGCTCATGAAAACGTTTTTTGAGACGGGTTCAACAGTCGACCTTAAAAGTTCTGGACGTCGTCGTTCTGGCCGAACTGAGCAGAACGTTGCGTTGGTTCGTGACAGTGTGGCTGTTAGCCCAGCAAAATCAATACGTCGCCGTTCTCAACAATTGGGTTTACGATGTTCTTCTGTACGGAGAATTCTTCGGTACGATCTCCAATATCACCCGTATAAAATTCAGTTGCTGCACGAGAAACAATGTTGTTGCTCCGTGAACGGTTCCAGGATCGCATCATTTCTCGTAATTCCGACCATCAATGGCCACCAAGGTCGTTTGACTTGACGCCTTGTGACTTTCATCTTTGGGGTCATCTGAAGTCATTGGTGTATGCCAATAAACCCTGAAACATCAATGACTTGAAGGAGGAAATTCGACGGGTTATCGGGCAAATGGAAGTCGAAACTTGTCGTGCAGTAATATCCAATTTCATGGACAGAGTTGATGCGTGCCAGCGCAGTAGAGGAGGACACATGCATGACATCATTTTTCATACATGAAATCGGAAGGTAAGATGAACTTGTTGATGTATTTATTTTCAGTTTTTCAATAAAATAAATCTCTTAATTTGATATATCAAAACCGGCGCTCTTTTTGAATCACCCTATATTATAATGAAAACACGTTCAATTCATTTGCTAGAAAATATTTTATAAATCTAACATTAGTTTACCGTTAATAACTAAAACTTTTACTATTGTTACTCTTACATTGTTATTTTACACTACATTATTAACTTTTTTTTTTTTTTTTTTATTTAACGTCGCAGCAACTGGTGTGGTCATTAGCGACGACATTGGGGTGTAACTGTGTGTGATTAGGATGAAATGATTATTTTAACGTATGAAAATATGCCGTGCCTGAGTGGGATTCGAACCCAGGACCGCATGATGATTATTTATTTACTATTATTTATTATTATTTACTATTATTACATCATTATTTATGATTAGTAGGTTTGTAATAGACTCAGTTTTATTTTTGGTCACAAGTAATAATACAAGACTAATGCTCTTGAATTATAACAGGAGAGTAAACAATTCCAGTGATTCATTGTTTATCATTTCAGATTGTTTGCTTCATATCATTAAAATTAATGTCTGTGACTAGTTTAATACAATTGTTTGTACTTGCCCGTGTAGAACTCATTTTTTTGTTTCATTAGTTATATTTTGATATTTTATCGGTTTGTTTTAATTTTCTTGGTAGACTGAAGTTGAAAAGTTTCGTAAGGTGTCTTTTGTTAACATGCGTGATAGTGAATGTGTTGAGTTTTGAAACATAAAAGCGGCAACCATTAAAAAGTAGAAAAAAAAAATTGTTTTGTTAAATGTAACGGATAAAATAATTAATTAAGGAGTCTCTTTATGAAACTACAATAATTTCAAGTAATCTGAACGGTATAATTGAAAACGCTTAAAGGATTATGTTTATTTTAGCTGGATGTAGATTGTCGATTTTTATGATTATGATGGAACGTAGTGGAGGATAATTGTCAGGCGAAGAGGTAGATACGCGCCAAATAGAGTAAAACTTTCGTTTACAACAAAGCGAGGCGCTTGCCTCACGCAGAGCACTCTTACAGAAGATGGACTATTGTAGTTATACATATGAATTGCTATTCGTTAATTCTGACTAAATTTACGAGGTAAACAATGCAGAATGATTAGAAATGAAAGGTAAAAATTTTAACATGGTTTCTTACAGAAAATGGATAACAAATTACAACTAAATTCAATTTCACAATAAAAAAATTCCGGCCGTAAAAGAAATGGGTTAACCTCAAAATAAAACCACTTTATTATTATTCATAATAATAGTTTAGAGCATGTACAATTGAGCCGTTGTTAGTTTGCTCCTACTGTCAACAAACAAAAGCCACCTACTACAGGGTGCACACTAGAGTCTGTGACTTAATGGATGTCGTATTCCTATTAAGTTAACTAAGTTTTAAATTATAAGTACTTACAGTACTAAACACATCAGTCGTGATATGATGTAGGCCTAACAATTTCATTTAGAAAAATACTTTCAAAAGTATTTTGTATTTAAATACTTTTTGAAAGTATTTAGTTGTTACTTTTTAATCAGCGTGTACACATTTTGATATAATGCGCATGCTCAGTGACGTCATTATTTTTTTACATTAGGAGCAAACTTAGAAAGGCTGGACTTTAGAAACAGTGAAGTTCTTTGTCTTGGCACTTCTATACCAATCAAGTTTGTAGTAAAATATCATCTGGGGTATTTGCATTAAAACAAATTGCCAGATTAAATGATAAAAAATTACTAATGGCAGATTATCATGACCTCATTCTGTCTCATATCCGTTATGGTATTTTAGTATGGGGTAATTCTAGCACGGGTAATATGAATAGGGTTTTTAAAATTCAAAAGAAAGCTATTAGGTGTATGGTGGGAGCTAACCAGCTAACCTCATCCACACCACTATTTAACCACCTTACAATTGCTTACAGTTCCTTCTCTTTACATTTTTCAGGTGATTATGTATGTTAGGCAAAATAATTTTATGCAGAATTTCAATGTTCACAATCATAATACAAGAAACAGAAGTGATTATTATGTGGCTAATCACTCCAGAAAATTGTTTCAACAAAAACCTACTTATGCATGGAGAATTCATGAATAAATTACCCCAATTTTTAAAATGTTGTGAGGATTTGAATTTCTTTAAAAGGAATCTGAAAAATTACTTGATCGGTGAAACTTTTTATAGCGTACAAGAATTTCTTTGCTGATAGTAGTGATACATTGTGTGATTCTTATATGTATTTCACGTGTTATATCTGAAATTGTTTTTCTACTTGCATCCAGGAGACTCCAAAGGGAGTATACGACATGTCAAGATAAAACTTATAAAGTGAAAGTTTGTCACCAATGTTAAATTTATTACTTACCACCAGAAAATTGTTTTTGCTACTGCTTACTTCAGTAGGCTTGTCATTAACCCAATTGAATCAAATATCACACAAAATAAAAAATAAAAAAATCAAAGACAATGATAAATTCATCACTTACCAATAATTTTTTCCTGCTACTGCTTAACTCAGTAGGCTTGTCATGAACCCCTTTGTATCAAATAGTACACAATATTTGTTTAATTAGAAGTTAAATATTTTTCAATCAAAACTATTTAAAAAGGAATTCGTGCACACTGTAAAATGTTTTATCAATCAAATATTGTTTTAGCTTTTTTTAAAAATGACTTAAATTGTCACAACTTTTTAAACCTTGTGGCAATTTATTGATGTATTTTCTAACTGCATAAGTTGGTTTTTGTTCAAACAATTTAGTGTTGTGATTAGCAACATAATAATCGATTCTGTTTCTTGTGTAGTGGTTGTGAACATCTAAATTCTGTAAAAAGGTATTTTTCTTAACATACATTATCACTTGAAAATGTACAAAGAAGGAACTGTGAGCAATTGCAGTTCTTTAAATAGTGATCTGCATGAGGTAAGGTCATATCGTTTGGGGATCTTTTGAAATGGAAAATTCAACACACAAAAACGTTTGGAGTGTTAATTTTAAACCGGATGAAAAAAAGATATTTATATTATATAAATTTATATTCTGTAAAAGTCCTGCATAACTTTGTCCTTTGCACCCTCATCTGGAAACTGAATGTACCTGGGAGCTAATGAAGCAATTGCCTCTGAAACTTTTCTTATATATCGACTCACTGTTGTTTTCAAAACGCTAATTAAGTCACCATTTACTATTTGAAAAGAACCTGTAGCATAAAATCTAAGGGCCAAACGCAGCTATTGCAGTGGTCTGTTTTCCTCTCATCATGCGGTCTTGGGTTCGAATCCCATTCAGGCACGGCATATTTTCATACGTTACAAAAAATCATTTCATCATTCACCGTCTGTATTAGCAGTAATTGCAAAACAGTCGGACGTTAAAAAAAAAAAAAAAAAAAAAAAAAGAAAAAAAAGTGGTCTGTTTCTGTTAGAAGGACTGTACATTTTTGAAGTGATAATGTACGTAAAGAAAAATACCTTTTTACAGAATTTAGATGTTCACAACCACTACACAAGAAACAGAATCAATTATTATTATTATGTTGCTAATCACAACACTAAATTGTTAGAACAAAAACCAACTTATGCAGGTAGAAAATACATCAATAAATTGCCACAAGGTTTAAAAAGTTGTGACAATTTAAGTCATTTTAAAAAAAGCTAAAACAGTATTTGATTGATGAAACATTTTACAGTGTGTACGAATTCCTTTTTAAATAGTTTTGATTGAAAAATATTTAACTTCTAATTAAACAAATATTGTGTAATATTTGATTCAATAGGGTTCATGACAAGCCTACTGAGTTAAGCAGTAGCAGGGAAAAATTATTGGTAAGTGATGAATTTATTATTGTGTTTGATTTTTTTATTTTTTATTTTGTGTGATATTTGATTCAATGGGGTTCATGACAAGCCTACTGAAGTAAGCAGTAGCAAAAACAATTTTCTGGTGGTAAGTGATGAATTTATCATTGGTGATAAACTTCCAGTTTATCAGTTTTATTTGACATGTCCTATACTCCCTTTGGAGTCTCCTGGATGCAAGTAAAAAAAAATAATATTCTAACCTTCCTTCAAGTTCTTCAAGAATCTTCAAGACTACCTGTTTTGAGAGCCTATACCTTGCAACAAATTTTTTATCTTCCATTGAATGGAAATCATCTTGTCTTTCTGGTAACAGACGTTCTGGCCCTATTTTTGCGAGCATTTCCATGTACATTATTTCAACATCAAAATTATCATCAATTTTAAATGAAAATGTAATTAGTATTTTATGAAAATATTGTGAGGTCAACAATAAGCCTAAATGCCATTTAACGCTCACATTAAATTACAAATCTGCCCATAACAGACAGGTGGAGTGTCAAATTTTTTACACTCAATCTGTTTGTTGCAGGGCTAAAATAAATAGTTGTGTTTCTTATCACATGGTCACCCAATTAAATGACTGAATCATTTAAGAAGAGAAGAGGTAGAGGTGTACTGTGACACTAATCACAGTTATCTCATCTGAAAGTAATGGATTTCATTATACAGTTGGATTGTGTGGTGAATGAAGTGAAAGTGTCATTTGCAGAGTGGAAAATATATGCTTTTCAGAGGGCCTGGCATGCTGATAAGTGTACTTTTCCATTCAGTGAGGAAGGCAATGGTAAACCACCTCACTCCTCGATTTACTTAGTAAAACCTCTACAGGTTCAAACCAGCCTTTTGGCTGTTGACCTAAACAACAACAATGAAAATATTGTGAGGTCAACAATAAGCCTAAATGCTATTTAATGCTCACATTAAATTACAAATGTCAAACCATATAATTACATTTTTAAACACTTCAATAATAACAGTTTTAACAAAACAAAATGAACACGATCAAATAATTTGACTGCCCATTTGATGACCGTCAAATTCAACTGTGGTTAAAAATAACTAGCGTTGATGAAACAAATTACTATAGTCCATGTAATTTCAATAGAAGCTTCCGTAATAATTTCACTCGCACACATGTAAAGTGGTTGCAGCAGTTTGCAGATAGTGTGCTGCAAAACGTACTACTATTTCCATACTCTTGATTATAAACAAATGCGTAATAGGAACAAATTACCATCTATTTTTAATTTTTACTTTTATTGATATATTACTTTAATATCAAAATAAATACTTTATAAATCAGAATGTCAAATTATTTTAGTTAATTAATTACAGATTGTATTATACTCTGCAGTGTTTGCTTTTATAACTGTCAACACAAAATGTAAGGTTAATTCTATTTAAAAGACATATATAAAAATATACATAGTCTTTTATAAATGTATATGATTATATTATAGTACAAATAAATTCACCAGTTCAGTTTGAGTTTCCGTTCAGTGCACAAGAGATTAAAGTGTACGCAGTACCGGTCAACGATGAGTGAAAAACGTGATTTACGAAGCCAATCCAAAAACATTATTTACAGTGTGTATAATTACTTTAAAGAACTTCTGTGTAGTAATCCTGAAGCAACAATTCGTTAAATGTTTTTATCAACCCAGGAAGTGCTTGCTCATGTAGTCGCAGCACTGTGCAAAGAATATTATCAGCAATATAAGAGTTGTTTGCTGATGATACTTCAGTAATCAGTAACAGTTTACTGGTAGATGCTCTTGAAGTAAATACACATGTTAACATAGAGTCCGTAGTACAGTTCTTGAATCAAATGTTATTAACAGTTAATGGGAAAAAGTGTCAGTACTTGCAGTTCAAAAATAAACATAACGTTAAAGAAAGTAGAGAAGTGGATGTATTTATTCATAATAATAGTTTAGAGCATGTAGAAACAGTGAAGTTCCCCTAACAGTATCTCTAGATAGATCTTTCTTTTGGCACTTCTATATCAATCAAGTTTGTAGTAAAATATCTGGGGTATTTGCACTAAAATAAATTGCCAGATTAAATGATAAAAAATTACTAATGGCAGCTTATCATGGCCTCATTCTGTCTCATATCCGGTATGGTATTTTAGTATGGGGTAATTCTAGCATGGGTAATATGAATAGGGTTTTTAAAATTCAAAAGAAAGCTATTAGGTGGTGTATGGTGGGAGCTAACCAGCTAACCTCATCCACACCACTATTTAACCAGCTTAAATTGCTTACAGTTCCTTCTCTTTACATTTTTCAGGTGATTATGTATGTTAGGCAAAATAATTTTATGCAGAATTTCAATGTTCACAATCATAACACGAGAAACAGGAATGATTATCATGTGGCTAATCACTCCAGAAAATTGTTTCAACAAAAACCTACTTATGCATGGAGAATTCATGAATAAATTACCCCAATCTTTTAAGTGTTGTGAGGATTTGAATTCCTTTAAAAAAAATCTGAAATTACTTGGTCGGTGAAACTTTTTATAGCGTACAAGAATTTCTTTGTTGATAGTAGTGATACATTGTGTGATTCTTATATGCATTTCAGGTGTTATATCTGACGACATGTCCTATACTCCTCCTGGAGTCTCCAGGGCGCAAAAAAAAAAAAAAAAAAAAATGTGCCGAAGCCCGTGAGAACATAGCTGCAATCAATGAAATCTGTGGGACCAATGAAGAACAACCCGTGTCATTTACGTCTCCTCATAAGGAGGTACCTCACAAAAAATGGGTCACCGGTGTTGACAGTTTCGATGAGCAATGCATTTGCAGAGCAATAACTGAGTTTTTTGAACGTGGGGAGTACCCCTACATGCGAAAAAGTTAGAGAAATTTTAGAAGAAAAAATTGGGTACACGGGGTCCGTTAAGTCTACATGGAGAATAATTAAAAATTTGGGGTACAGTTACAAGAAAGGTAATGACGGTAGAAGGTTTTTCATTGAGCGTTTGGACATTGTGTCATCTCGGATTAAATTTCTTTGGAAGATGCAATCGATACTAAAATAGGATTATACAATTAAGCACAATGAATTACTTTAAAAGAATTAAATTCACACGAAAGTATTAAACACTGGTAATAATTTAGAGGCATACTTTTCTAACAACCAGTACATAAATGCTGACTGCTCGGAATAAATGGAGGAGGCAAGTAGAGGGAACGTGTACAGTGCAAGCTTCTATTGAAATTACATGGACTATAGTACTGATTTAACTATTGTTAAATATTTAACCGTAGTTGAATGCTTTGATTGAGGTTAGGGAAAAAGGCCAGCAGTGTGTTTTCGGCCTAAAAAAAAAAATGGGTTAACCTCAAAATAAAACCACACACGTTATGAATAAACAAAACTGAAAGGTACCGGATCTTCACAGGTAAAATCAATCCTGTTTAAAAACTAATTCTTATTTGAAATAGTTCCAAATTATTAAACACGTAGTAAAGATATAAACTAAATTTCATCAAATATTTCTAAAAAATATATAAAACAAACCTTAAAGAACAGTAGTTCATTTTGAAAAATTAATACTGAAAATAATAGAAATAACTAAATCATTAGATATTTTAATAACTTGAAACGAAATAAAAATACTCGAAGAAACCACAATATAATAAAATACAGGTTATGTTGCCATCTGTAAATTACTTATATTGTTAGCCGATAGAGTGCAGCACTATCTACGAATATTACCAGTGTTGGTTGGAAGAAACTGCAAAGTAAGGAAATTTCGGATGTCGATTTTCTAAGAAGCAATGTTATTATTCACCCCTACAGACTGTCGACCTACTAAATTTTCTCTTAAAGAAAGACTGAAAAATATAACATTCTTTTTTAATTATAATGAATTAACTTTTGTGATATTAAGTTTTTAATGTTTTACGATACTCTAGTTACGTTATATTAGATTAACAATAACTAGATTAATTCGTAAATTGTGATTACTAAATCTTTGTAAACGATTCAATAGTAAACTGAAAGGATTCAATTAATTGTTTCCTAATAAATATTTTAACATTTTTACTTTCTCTTGCCTATATGAATATGTAGGAAGGAAAGTATTGTTTTCATGTCGATTTTTAAAAATAGAGTTTTCACCGGATCTATACGGTGTCTGGGTGTATATTCGGGTGAAGAGTGTATTTGTTAAAATCGACATGAAAACAATACTTTCCTTCCTACATAATTATTCATATAGGCAAGAGAAAAGTAAAATACAGATACCATTATGAAATGTGACCAAATTAAGTTATTGGTGACTAAATATTTCACTGAAATTAACTTTTGTTTCATTTCGTGCAGGTAATTAAGTGGGGGATTTAGTTGCGTAGTAAACCTACAACCCCAACTGCATTTTTGTTGCACGCAATTACTCATGTAATATCGTACTCGAATAAAACTTAATTATTAGTTAAAGCACAATCATTTCATTTTTACAATTTAGTATGCATAAGTTCAGCCGTTCTAAGTTTGCTCCTAATGTAAACAAATAATGACGTCACTGAGCATGCGCATTATATCTAAATGTGTACACGCTGATTAAAAAGTAATAACTAAATACTTTCAAAAGTATTTAAATACAAAATACTTTTAAAAGTATTTTTCTATATGAAATAGTTAGGCCTACATAATATCATGACTTATGTTTTTAGTAGTTTAAGTAGTTATAATTTAAAAAATATTAAACTTAATAGGAATACGACATCCATAAAGTCACGGACTCTAGCGTGCACCCTATATAGTAGCTGGTTTTGGTTTGTTGACACTAGGAGCAAACTTAGAGCGGCTGAATTATACATAGTGTTTTAAAATAATTTACTCTGTTTCAATAGTCTATATAACGGATAAAGATAAACTATAAAATTATATTAAACTTATTGTAATCTACTGTACTATATATATATATATATATATTCCCAAAACGGGCAGGTGGAGTGTTATTTTAATTGCACTCAATCTGTTAGTTGCAGGGCTAAAATAAATAGTTGTGTTTCTTATTACATAGTCAGCCACTTATATGACTGAACTATTTAAGAACAGAACAGGTAGAGGTGTAAAATACACTAATCAGAGTTATCTCTTCTGAGAGTAATGAATTTCATTATACAGCCAGACCCTGTGGTGAATGAAGTGAAAGTGTCATTTGCAGGGTGGAAAGTGAGTGCTTTTCGGAGGGCCTGGCATGCTGATAAGCATACGCTTTCAACTCAGTGAGGAAGGCAATGGTAAACCACCTCACTCCTCCTCTTACTTAGTAAAACCTATAGAGGTTCAAACCAGCCTTCATTCGGCTGATCACCTAAACAACAACACGTCGTCGTCGTCGTCGTCTTCATGGATTAGGCTGTGCGTTAGCCTGTTCCGGCGTCCATCTCTTCTTCGGTCTACCAATACATCTTTTCCCTGTCGGATTATGGATCAATGCATTTAATGGAAGGCGATCTTGGGACATTCTTAACACATGCTCTGACCACTTTTCTTTGTATGTCCTTATAGTGTTCAACAATGGTTGGGCACCGCATTCATTCCTTATTGCTTCATTACGAATGCGATCCTCTCTTGTGCAGCCCTTAACTTGCCTTAGAAATCGCATTTCCGCTGACTGGATTCTTGATTCCTGTTTTCTCGTCAGCACCCATGCCTCACTTCCATAAGCCAAAGTTGGGATCGCCATTACTTTATAAAACTTTAGCAATGTGTTTTTCCTGGCTCTATTCTTGAGAGATCGACTTATTGCACCACATACCATGTTGAACCTAGTTACTTTTTGATGCACATCATGGTCATAATCATACGTAACATCGCATCCCAAGTATTTAAAATTAGCTACTTGCTCCAAACGCTTGCTTCCAATCACTATTTTAGACCTTGTAGGCCATTTTCCATGAAAAGCCATAATTTTTGATTTGCGTGCAAAAATTTTCATATTAAAATGTTTACCAATTATGAAGAGCTTATGCACTGCTATTTGCAGCTTGTCCTCGGATTCCTGTATAATCACAGTGTCGTCAGCAAATAATAAATAGTTCATAAAAGTATTGCGGGTAAGAGCGATACCCTTGTCTACTTCATGCTGCCACATAGACATAAGCTCGTTGACATATATATTAAATAAAGAAGGTGAAATTGGACAACTTTGTTTGACTCCTTTATTTGTAGCTATTTCATCTGTCAATTTTCCGGCCCCCACTGCTATTTTTACTTTCTCTTGCCTATATGAATATATATAGGAAGGAAAGTATTGTTATCATGTCGATTTTTCGAAATCGAGTTTTCACCGGACCTATACGTTTTCAGACCCCCTGAACCCAAAAAACATGTTTTTAGCGATTGGTCTGTGTGTGTGTGTGTGTGTGTGTTGTGTGTGTGTGTGTGTGTGTGTCTGTGTGTGTGTGTGTGTGTCTGTCTGTCTGTGTGTGAACAGAATATCTCAAGAACGGAACATTGTACGAACTTGAAACTTGAAACTTAAGTTACATACCACTACCGGACGTGACACGAACATTTTCATCAAAATCGGTCAACCGGAAGTAGTAGTTTATTCGTATAATTTTTCAGTTTTTTGCGATTATCTCAAAAACTGGTCCTACGATTTTTTTTAAAATCGCCTATTTTACTCAATTTTTTATTCTCTACCAGATAGGGTAGGCGTCATGTTTGCTGAAATTCTGGGTGAGGCTGTTTTCACGTAAAAACGTTGTTTTTTTAAGATTACAGCTTTAATATGCATTTTAGCGCAAAACTTTATATAATAAAAGTTGTAGAGAATTGAAAATTCTACAACTTTTATTTCAAACAATTTTTTGTATAACGCTTAGTTTAGCGGTAATTTGCGATTTTCTGTTTTTTTCTCACGAAAATGTGTGAAAAATTGATTTTTTTAAGATTTCGGCCTTAGTATGCATTTTACGACAAAAGTGTATATAATTTAATTTATAGAAAATTAAAAGATCTACAACTTTTATTTAAAGCATTTTTCTCTACAGAGCCTAGTTTAGAGAGAAAGAGTGATTTTCCGTATTTCTAAGCCAAACTGAGGTTGATTTTCATTTTGCATCATTCACTCATGATTAAAATAAGGTTATGTTTTTGAGGTTAGTTTTTTGTTTATTTCTAATATTTTTATTATTAATGTTAGGTTTATTGTTAATTATTTGCATTGGCAAGAGAAAGTTGTGTGAGTGTTTCACACCAGATTTTTATTGTTGTGTTCCACAACAACACAATGTACTATATATATACTTAAGGCATGAGATTGCCTTTTGCGATTGGATGGGCTGTGTTCCGGACCCATGTTTATGTAAACTTTTTTTCATTATTTTCATAAGAGGAAATCACCTTAGAAGTTTGTCGGGTTACTCGTGAGACATCCTGTTTATCCGATTGACCGATTTTAATGAAAATGTTCGTGTCGGGTCCTTTTAGTAGTAGGCCTACCTAACTTAATTTTTAAGTTTCAAATTCGTACGCTAATTCGTTCTTCAAATTTTTTATTCACACACGCTCACACAGTCAAACCAATCTCTAAAAAAAACTGGTGTGAAACACTCGCACAACTTTCTCTTGCCAATGCTAATAATTAACAATATAACGTAACATTAGCAATAAAAAATTACAAATAAATAAAAAACTAACCTCAATAAAACATAACCGAATTTTAATCATATATGAAAGACAAAAAATGAAAATCAACCTCAGTTTGGTTATAGTACGGAAAATCACCCTTTCACGCTAAACTAGGCCCTGTAGAGAAAAATTCTCTAAATAAAAGTTATAGATCTTTTAAGTTTCTATAAATTCCATTATATACACTTTTGTCATAAAATGATACTAAGGCCGAAATCTTTAAAAAAAATCGATTTTTCCACACGTTTTCGTGAGAAAAAAACAGACAATCGCTAATTACCACTAAAGTAGGCCCTAATTGTTATACAAAATAATGTTAGAAATAAAAGTTGTAGGATTTTAAATTCTCTACAACTTTTATTATATACATTTTTACGCTTAAATGCATATTAAAGTCGTAATCTTAAAAAAACAACTTTTTTACGTGAAAACAGCCTCACTGAGAATTTCAGCAAACATGGCGGCTACCCTATCTTGTAGAGAATAAAAAATTGAATAAAGCACGCGATTTAAAAAAAGTCGTAGGACCAGTTTTTCAGAAAATCACAAAAAAATAAAAAATTACACGAATAAAGTAGGTACTACTTCCGGTTGACCGATTTTGATGAAAATGGTCGGGTCGGGTTCGGTAGTGGTATGTAACTTAAGTTTAAAGTTTCAAGTTCGTACGATGTTCCGTTCTTGAGATATTTTGTATACACAGACACACACACACACACACACAGACCAATCGCTAAAAACATGTTTTTTTGGGTTCAGGGGGTCTGAAAACGTATAGATCCGGTGTAAAACTCGATTTATTAAAATCGACATGAAAACAATACTTTCCTTCCTATATATTCATATAGGCAAACGAAAGTAAAAACATGTTTTTTTGGGTTCAGGGGGCCTAAAAAACATGTGTATGTATATCTGGTTAAAAACTCGATATCGATAAATCTATACGAAATACTTGACCTCCCAATGTATTTACATAGGATAAGAGAAAGTAAAAAATATGGTGTGAAACACTCACACGACTTTCTCTTGCCAATGCAAATAATGACCAATATAACCTAACATTAAAAATAAATCGACCACAGTTTGGTTTAAAAATACGGAAAATCATTCTTTCACGCTAAAATAGGCACTGTAGAGAAAAACACTATAAATAAAAGTTGTAGATCTTTTAATTTTCTATAAATTTCATTATATACACTTTTGTCGTAAAATTCATACTAAGGCCGAAATCTTAAAAAAATCTTTCACACGTTTTCGTGAGAAAAATACAAAAAATAAAATCGCTAATTACCGCTAAACTAAGCGTTATACAAAAAAATGTTTAAAATAAAAGTTGTAGAAGTTTTAATTTTCTACATATTTTATTATATAAATATTTGCGCTAAAATGCATATTAAAGCCGCAATATTAAAAAAAAAAATTTTACGTGAAAACAACCTCACCGACAATTTTAGCAAACATGGCGCCTACCCTATTTTGTATAGTATAACAAATTTAGTAAACCAGGCGAATTTAAAAAAGTCGTAAACAAATTTTTGAGAAAATCGCAAAAAAGTGAAAAATTACACGAATAAAGTAGGTACTACTTCCGGTTGACCGATTTTGATGAAAATGTTCGTGTCGGGTCCAGTAGTAATATGTAACTTAAGTTTCAAGTTTCAAGTTCGCACGAGGTTCCATTCTTGAGATATTTTGTACACACACACACACACACACACACACACACACACACACACCCAGATACACAGACCAATAGATAAAAAGCAGTTGTGTGGGTGGGTGTGAGGGGGTCGGTTTAGGTGTAATTTCGGGTGAAGAGTGTATTTGTTAAAATGGAGATGAAAACAATACTTTCCTTCCTATACTGTATAATTCATATAGGTAAGTTGTTGTTTAGGTCAACAGCCAAAAGACTGGTTTGAACGTGTAGAGGTTTTACTAAGTAAGAGGAGGAGTGAGGTGGTTTACCAATGCCACAACTCACTGAGTGAAAAAGTATGCTTATCAGCATGCCGGGCCCTCTGAAAAGCACATATTTTCCACTCTGCAAATGACACTTTCACTTCATTCACCACAGGGTCCAACTTTATAATGAAATTCATTACTTTCAGAGGAGATAACTGTGATTAATGTCACCTAACACACCTCTACCTCTTCTCTTATTAAATGACTCACCACTCATTTAATTGGGTGACCATGTGATGATAAGAAACACAACTATTTATTTTAGCCCTGCAACTAACAGATTGAGTGAAAATAATTTGACATTCCATCTGTCTGTTATTGGGCAATTATTTTACATCATTCTCTTTTTAAAATTAAAATCTCTACAAGTGTAAAATCTAAACAAATTTACACATTTATTAGCCATTTAACACAGGTTATTGTTCTTTAATCCTAAAAATATATTTTCATGCACTGATTTGACGTATTTCATTGGATATTAAAAAACTACTGGATATATGGTTCTGGAACTTATTACTTTCTCTTGCCTATATGAATATAAAGGAAGGAAAGTATTGTTTTCATGTCGATTTTTTCGAAATCGAGTTTTCACCGGATCTATACGTTTTCAGACCCCCTGAACCCAAAAAAAACATGTTTTTAGCGATTGGTCTGTGTGTGTGTATACAAAATATCTCAAGAATGGAACATCGTACAAACTTCAAACTTAAAAACTTAAGTTACATACCACTACCCGGACCCGACACGAACATTTTCATCAAAATCGGTCAACCGGAAGTAGTAGTTTATTCGTATAATTTTTCACTTTTTTGTGATTTTTTTCAAAAACTGGTCCTACGATTTTTTTAAAAATCGCCTCATTTACTCAATTTTTTTATTCTCTACAAGATAGGGTAGGCGCCATGTTTGGTGAAATTCTTTATGAGGGTGTTTTTATGTAAAAAAAGTGTTTTTTTAAGATGACGGCTTTAATATGTATTATAGCGCAAAAATTTATAAAATAAAAAATGTAGAGAATTTAAAATTCTACAACCTTTATTTCAAAGATTTTTTTGTATAACGCTTAGTTTAGCGGTAATTAGCGATTTTCTGTTTTCCTTGTCACGAAAACGTGTGAAAAATCGATATTTTTAATATTTCGGCTTTAGTACGCATTTTACGACAAAAGTTTATATAATAAAATTTATAGGAAATTAAGAGATCTACAACTTTAATTTAGAGAATTTTTCTCTACAGAGCTTAGTTTAGCGTGAAAGTGTGATTTTCCGTATTTTTAAGCCAAACTGAGTACGATTTTCATTTTGCGTCATTCAATCATGATTAAAATAAGGTTATGTTTTTGAGGTTAGTTTTTGTTTATTTCTAATATTTTATTAATAATGTTAGGTTTATTATTAATTATTTGCATTGGCAAGAGAAAGTTGTGTGAGTGTTTCACACCAGATTTTTTTATTCAATTTTTCGGGTTGAAATACATAAGAAACCATCAAATCTATTAATAAAAATTGGGTTCCTAGATCTCTAGGATGACTTTATTTAGGCATATGTTCTGAACTTAGGGCGAAATCTTTCGCTAGCCGTAACTCGCTAACGAAGCGTTTCCGGACCCATGTTTATATAAACTTTTTTCATTATTTTGATGAGAGTAAACCACCTTAGAAGTTTGTCGGGTTACTTGTGAGACACTCTGTATATTCGGTTGACCGATTTTGATGAAAATGTTCGTGTCGAGTACGGTAGTGGTATGTAACTTAAGTTTCAAGTTTCAAGTTCGTACAATGTTCCATTCTTGAGATATTTTGTACACACACACACACACACACACACGCACACACCACACACACACACAGACCAATAGGTAAAAAGCAGTTGTGTGTGTGTGGGTGTGAGGGGGTCTGTTTAGGTGTATAGAGTGGGTGAAGAGTGTATTTGTTAAAATCGACATGAAAACAATACTTTCCTTCCTATATATTCATATTGTGCCCATAACAGACAGGTGGAGTGTCAAATTATTTACACTCAATCTGTTAGTTGCAGGGCTAAAATAAATAGTTGTGTTTCTTATCATCACATGGTCACCCAATTAAATGAGTGAATCATTAAAGAAGAGAAGAGGTAGAGGTGTGTTAGGTGACACTAATCACAGTTATCTCCTCCCTCTCAAAGTAATTGATTTCATTGTACAGTTGGATTGTGTGGTGAATGAAGTGAAAGTGTCATTTGCAGAGTGGAAAATATGTGCTTTTCAGAGGGCCCAACATGCTGATAAGTGTACTTTTCCACTGAGTGAGTTGTGTCAATGGTAAACCACCTCACTCCTCTCCTCTTACTTAGCAAAACCTCTACACGTTCAAACCAGCCTTCAGGCTCATCACCCAAACAACATACGGATTTGAATACTAGACAGTAATTGGAGGTGTAGAAGGATGGTTGGGCTCCATCTTCTAGTTCCACGGCTTCAAACAAATCTCTCTCTCCTCTCTCTCTCTCTCTTGCTCTCTCTCTCTCCTATCTCTATCTATCTCTCTCTCGTGCCCTCTCTCTCCTATCTCTCTTTTGCTCTCTCTCTCCTATCTCTCTCTTGCTCTCTCTATTCTATTGTCTATCTCTCTCTCTCTCGTGCCTTCTCTCTCCTATTTCTCTCTTGCTCTCTCTTTCTCTCCTATCTCTATCTATCTCTCTCTCGTGCCCTCTCTCTCATATCTCTCTCTTGCTCTCTCTCTCCTATCTCTCTCGTGCTGTCTCTCTTATATCTCTATCTCTCTCTCTCTCGTGCCCTCGCTCTCCTATCTCTCTTTTGCTCTCTCTCTCTCTCTCCTATCTCTCTATTGCTCTCTCTGTTCTCTCTCTCTCTCTCTCGTGCCCTCTCTCTCCTATCTCTCTCTTGCTCTCTCTTTCTCTCCAATCTCTATCTCTCTCTCTCTCTCGTGCCCTCTCTCTCCTTTCTCTCTCTTGCTCACTCTCTCTCTCTCCTATCTCTATCTCTCTCTCTCTCGTGCCCTCTCTCTCCTATCTCTCTCTTGCTCTCTCTCCTATCGCTCTCTCTCTATCGTGCCCTCTGTCTCCTATCACTCTCTTGCTCTCTCTCTCTCTCTCCTCTCTCTCTCTCTCTCTCTCTCTCTCTCTTTCTGACACACACACACACACACACATACAGACCAATAGGTAAAAAGTTGTTGTGTGTGTGTGTGTGAGGGTGTCTGTTTAGGTGTATATGGTGAGTGAAGAGTGGGACATGAAAACAATACTTTCCTTCCTATACATATATATATATATTCATATAGTTGGCAAGAGAAAGTAAAAAAGGTATAAGTTTAAGCCGGTATATTGTGTGAAAGCCGGGGGGGTTAATTGAGGTGGTATTAGTTGAACATGTGAGTTGGAAGTGGAATATCTTAGCGATGATAACATCAGAGAACGGTGGAACTGTTATATTGATTTCTGCGTAGGTTTCAACAGCCGAGAGTTGTAGTCTAGCTATAACTACACTACTGCTGCATCAGTAGTGGTAGACTATAAAGGGTGATTCAAAAAGAGCGCCGGTTTTTAAACGGCTGGTACATTTTTGTTTATCGGTTGGCAACATTGTTAGACCTCATTTCTATTTCGGAGAACATTCCGATTGACGATTGAGTTGTAGTTTCTCTTGTTCGCAGTGTAGTACTCTCGCAGTCTGTGTCTAACCATGGAGAAGTTTACTATTGCACAACGAGTGTTAATCGTCAAAACATTTTACCAGAGTGGAGAGAGTTATGCGGCTACTGTCAGGCGACTTCGCGGTACTCTAGGACGTAATGAAGCACCGAATGAATCAACAGTTCGCAGGCTCATGAAAAAGTTTTTTGAGACGGGTTCAACAGTCGACCTTAAAAGTTCTGGACGTCGTCGTTCTGGCCGAACTGAGCAGAACGTTGCGTTGGTTCGTGACAGTGTGGCTGTTAGCCCAGCAAAATTAATACGTCGCCGTTTCTCAACAATGGGTTTACGATGTTCGTCTGTACGGAGAATTCTTCGGTACGATCTCCAATATCACCCGTATAAAATTCAGTTGACGCAACATTTGAAAGTGGCAGACCACCAGAAGAGACGACAGTTTGTTGACTGGGTATTGAGAAAACGGCAGGATGATGACACCTTCGCAAACAAAATCATTTTCAGTGATGAGGCGCACTTCCACTTAAACGGTTTTGTTAATAAACAGAACATCAATGACTTGAAGGAGGAAATTCGACGGGTTATCGGGCAAATGGAAGTCGAAACTTGTCGTGCAGTAATATCCAATTTCATGGACAGAGTTGATGCGTGCCAGCGCAGTAGAGGAGGACACATGCATGACATCATTTTTCATACATGAAATCGGAAGGAAAGATGAACTTTTTGATGTATTTATTTTCAGTTTTTCAATAAAATAAATCTCTTAATTTGATATATCAAAACCGGCGCTCTTTTTAAATCACCCTATAGTCTATAGCTGTGTGCTGTGTGCTATGCATTTTGTATGTGCTGTACGCTTTAAGAAACTTCATTTAAGCTTGTTACTTTCTCTTGCCTATATGAATATATAGGAAGGAAAGTATTGTTTTCATGTCCATTTTAACAAATCGAGTTTTCACCGGATCTATACGTTTTCAGAACACCTGAAGCCAAAAAACCTTAATAATAATGCATGTTCACGATTTTTTACATTCTCTTGCCTATATGAACATGATATATAGGAAGGAAAGTATTGTTTTCACGTCGATTTTAACAAATACACTCTTCACCCGAATATACACCTAAACAGACACCCTCACCCCCCACACACACAACTGCTTTTTACCTATTGGTCTCTCTGTGTGTGTGTGTGTAAACAGAATATCTCAAGAACGGAACATCGTACGGACTGAAAACTTAGAACTTAAGTTACATACCACTACCGGAGCCGACACGAACATTTTCATCAAAATCGGTCAACCGGAAGTAGTAGTTTATTCGTGTAATGTTTCACTTTTTTGTGATTTTCTCAAAAACTGGTCCTACGATTTTTTTTAAAATCGCCTGGTTTACTCAATTTTTTATTCTCTACAAGATAGGGTAGGCGTCATGTTTGCTGAAATTCTGCGTGAGGCTGTTTTTACGTAAAAACATTTTCTTTTTAAGATTGCGGCTTTAATATGCATTTTAGTGCAAGACGTTATATAATAAAAGTTGTAGAAAATGTAAAATTCTACAACTTTTGTTTCAAACATTTTTTTGTATAACGCTTAGTTTAGCGGTAATTTGCGATTTTCTGTTTTTTTTCTCACGAAAACGTGAGAAAAATCGATTTTTTAAAGATTTCGGCCTTAGAATGCATTTTACGACAAAAGTTTAGTAGTATATAATTAAATTTATAGGAAATTAAAAGACCCAAGACTTTTATTTTGTAGCATTTTTCTCCACAGAGCCTAGTTGAGCGTGAAAGAGTGATTTTCCGTATTTTTAGGCCAAACTGAGGTTGATTTTCATTTTGCGTCTTTCACTCATGATTAAAATAAGGTTATATTTATTGAGGTTATTTTTTTGTTCATTTCTAATGTTTTATTACTAATGTTAGGGTTATTGTTAATTATTTGCATTGTCAAGAGAAAGTTGTGTGAGTGTTTCACACCAGATTTTTTTTAGGGAGTTTGAAATGAGTAAATCGGTTGAAACCCGGTTATAAAAACTTGTTTGAATCGTCGGTTGGTTTCCCCCTGTTTACGGAGGAAAGCAAGGGAAAGTAAAAACTACATCACGTAGGCCTACATGAAATGAAAAAGGGTTCAAGTTGAAATTCGACTACTAGCACTTCGATGGATTGGGTTACGCCCACGTCTCACATTCAGTACGTGCTCAAATTCATCTACAGTTGAGCCGCTCTAAGTTTGCTCCTTCTGTCAACAAACCAAAACCAGCTACTACAGGGTGCACGCTACACTCCACCACTTTATGCATCTCTTATTCCTATTAAGTTAACTATTTTTTAAATTATAAGTACTTAAAGTACTAAAAACATCAGTCATGATATTATGTAGGCCTAACTATTTCATTTAGAAAAATACTTTTAAAAGTATTTTGTATTTAAATACTTTTGAAAGTATTTCGTTGTTACTTTTTAATCAGCGTGTACTCATTTTTATTATAATGCGCATGCTCAGTGACGTCATTATTTGTTTACATTAGGAGCAAACTTAGAGAGGCTGGACTTTACGTGTCTTTTACTGTTGCACGTTAATCGAAATACAGACAAATTTTTGTAAATCAAAATTTATCTTGCCGGCCGCATTGGCGCAGTTGGTAACGTGCTCGCCTCTCATCATACGGTCTTGGATTCGAATCCCACTCAGGCATGGCATATTTTCATACGTTACAAATAATCATTTCATCCTCATTACACACAGTTTACACCCCAACGTCGTCGCTAATCACCACAGCAGTTGATGCGACTTTAAATAACTAAATTAAAAAAAACAATCTGGTGTGAAACACTCACAAAAATTTCTCTTGCCAATGCAAATAATTAACAATATAACCTAATATTAGTAATAAAACGTTAGAAATAAACAAAAAACTAACCTTAATAAACATAACCTAATTTTAATCATGAGTGAAAGACGCAAAATGAAAATCAACCTCAGTTTGGCTTAGAAATTGTTACAAAGAACATACACAATTCAGAATAGAAAAAAAAATATTTTTAATTAAAGAAATGTTTTAATAAATTTAGTAAATGTTTCTATTATAAAAAAATTTAAAATACAAAGTCATGGTTTTGTCCAGCTGGAACGTTACAATATATTTTTAAATAGATAGTACAGTTGAAAAAATAATTGCCTTAAGGGCACCATCAGACAAAAAAATATTTTGATTTATTGTACAAGGTGAATTTACTTATCTGCCATATATATATATATATATTTCCAATATTTATAATACTGCGACCCCTGTAAATAAACCCCAAAAATTAGTTCAGCAGGGCATTTACAGGATAAAAAAACAAATTTTAGAATTTTTCTATATATTATAAAACAAAAATAAATAAATAAATTGATAAGAGCCTGTCTTTCTTCATTTAATTACAAATAATTTCATGCTCATTATCACAGATTTTATATTTAATAATAAAGGTTTGAACATTTCAACGTATTTTATGAAATTATTTAAAAAAAAAATAAGAAAAAGTATGTATCTACAATGAAATTCAGGCAGACATAACATGATCAAGAATCTTGAAAATGAAAGAATAAAAAGCTACAGAATCTACGATCCGTTATATTTTAACTTTTTTGTGATAATAATTTACCTTAAAAAGAGAACAGATTTAATTCTATAAAACTCCTACACGAATTTGATAATTAAAAACTACAGATTACGTCATCATCAGACATTGTAAAAATCTAATAGAATTGTGCTTAATTGAAAAGAAAATTTTAATTCTTTGAATATTTATAAAAAAATACAAAATGGAATTTAAAAAAATGAAGGTGCAGTAGTCAAGATACAAAAGGTTAATAAAATACAATACAAAATAATATTAGTAAAATTCAAGTGACAGATGTAAAAAAAACTTACCTTAAAAGGGGATAAAAAAAACGAAGAACATAATATTATTAAATTTAGAAAAAGGCATAAGCCCAGAATTAACACCGTAACAACATTACGAAATATTTAAAAAAAGAGTAAAGTTTCAATATAATAATAATAATATTTTAATTTATTTAACCAAAAATAATTCAACTTCATCACAACAAGTTAAAATGCATACTGTAACAAGACAATTAACGGACGGACGAAAGAATAGGCCATAGAAAATTAGGCCATAGATAAAAGGCAAAAGCAACAGCGGCCAAGAGATAAGCGAACAAACGGTCGCGCAGGAAAGGCAGATAAGAAACAGTACAAAATACGGAAAATCACTCTCTCTCTCTAAAGTAGGCTCTGTAGAGAAAAATGCTCTAAATAAAAGTTGTAGATCTTTTAATTTTCTATAAATTTAATTATATACACTTTTTCATAAAATGCATACTAAGGCCGAAATCTTAAAAAATCGATTTTTCACAAGTTTTCGTGAGAAAAAAAAGAGAATTGCTAATTACTGCTAAACTAAGCGTTATACAAAAAAAATGTTATAAGTAAAAGTTGTAGAACTTTTAATTTTCTACATTTTTTATTATATACATTTTTGCGCAAAAATGCATATTCAAGACGTAATCTTAAAATAACAATTTTTTACGAAAAAAAAGCCTCTCCAAGAATTTCAGCAGAGATGGCGCCTACCCTATCTTGTAGAGCATAAAAATTTCAGTTAATGAGGCGATTTTTAAAAAAATCGTAGGAGTCGTTTTTAAGAAAATCGCAAAGAAGTGAAAAATGACACGAAAAAACTACTACTTCCGGTTGACCGATTTTGATGAAAATGTTCGTGTCGGGTCCGGGCAAGGGTATGTAACTTAAGTTTTAAGTTACAAGTTCGTACGATGTTCCGTTCTTGAGATATTCTGTTCACACACACCACACACACACACACACACACACACACACACACACACACACACACACACACACACACACACACACACACACACACACACACACACACACACACACACACACACACACACACACACACACACAAACACACACACACACACACACACACACAACACACAACACTCACACACACACACACACACACACACACACACACACACACACACACACACACACACACACACACACACACACTCTGATATGTG